>CAUYUJ010006789.1:0-51171 GCA_963575745.1 Prorocentrum cordatum
TGGGCGAAAAATGGTAGGGTGGGGGGCCCCGAGAACACAGGCTCCATGGGGTGAGGATGCCGGGGCGTAGTGGGGGGCATCGGTCGGTTTGTGGACGAAAAATGGCGGGGTGGGGGGCTCCAAGAATAGAAGCTTCATGGGGTGGGGATGCCGGGGCGTGGTGGGGGGCATCGGTCGGTTTTGGGCGAGAAATGGTGGGGTGCGGGGCCCCAAGAACAGAGGCTCCATGGGGTGAGGATGCCGGGGCGTGGTGGGGGGTATCAGTCGGTTTTGGGCGAATAATTGCTGGGTGGGGGGCTCCCAAGAACAGAGGCTCCATGGGGTGG
Source organism: Prorocentrum cordatum (assembly GCA_963575745.1). Classification (NCBI taxonomy): domain Eukaryota; class Dinophyceae; order Prorocentrales; family Prorocentraceae; genus Prorocentrum; species Prorocentrum cordatum. The sequence continues at coordinate 327 of CAUYUJ010006789.1, forward strand.
GGGCGCCGGGGCGCGGTGGGGGGTATCGGTGGTTTTGGGCGAAAAATGGCGGGGTGGGGTGCCCCAAGAAACAGAGGCTCCATGGGGTGGGGATGCCGGGGCGGGCGGGGGTATCGGTCGGTTTTGGGCGAAAAATGATGGGGTGGGGGGATCCGAAGAGCAGAGGCTCCATGGGGTGGGGATGCTGGGGCGTGGTGGAGGGTATCGGTCGGTTTGGGGCGAAAAAAGGTGGAGTGGGGGGCCCCAAGAACAGAGGCTCCATGGGGTGGGAATGCCGGGGCGTGGTGGGGGGCATCGGTCGGTTTTGGGCGAAAAATGGTGGGGTGGGGGGCCGCAAGAACAGAGGCTCCATGGGGTGGGGATGCCGGGGCGTGGTGGGGGGTATCGGTCGGTTTTGGGCGAATAATGGTGGGGTGGGGAGCTCCCAAGAACAGAGGCTCCATGGGGTGGGGATGCCGGGGCGTGGTGGGGGGTATCGGCTGGTTTTGAGCGAAAAATGATGGGGTGGGGGGCTCCAAGAACAGAGGCTCCATGGAGTGGGGATGCCGGGGCGTGGTGGGGGGCATCGGTCGATTTTGGGCGACAAATGGTGGGGTGGGGGGCCCCAAGAAGAGAGGCTCCATGGGGTGGGGATGCCGGGGCGTGGTGGGGGGCATCGATCGGTTTTGGGCGAAAAATGGTAGGGTGGGGGGCCCCGAGAACACAGGCTCCATGGGGTGAGGATGCCGGGGCGTAGTGGGGGGTATCGGTCGGTTTGTGGGCGAAAAATGGTGGGGTGGGTGCCGGCGCATGGAGGGGGGTGTTGGTCGATTATGGTTTGGGCCGAGATTTCGGGCGAGAAATTGTCGGGTGTGGTATCCAGCTCAAACGGATATCGCACACGCCTCTGGGGTCGGCGGATATTACGACGGGACTGCACGCTAGGGTCCCGGGAACAACAAGTCCACGTGGTGGACGCCAAGTCAATATACGACACAATGCATAAAGAAGGAAACGCCAACGCCCGTGACAGGAGGACGGCCATAGACCCAGCCATAGTAAGTGAAGCCCTCGAACGAGCCAAGGGCCACGTGCGCTGGATCCCTCACGGACGCATGCGTGTGGACAGTCTCACCAAGGATGACATATCAAAAGGGAATGCCGCCCTGTTCGACTTAATGACCCACGGTCGATTGCTCCTAGTCGATGAGCAGGCCGAAGTCGACCGCATACGACAGCATCCTGAGCTCAAGTCCAGGACACAGATGGCCTCCCGACAGCTACTGGCAAAAGATGAAGTCCTGATATCGTGGAAGGAGTACTGCCAGACGATACAGAGCTTTGACGGTGGTGGTGGTGTGGCTGGTTCCTCCCATCCTCCCTACGACTCTCTCTCGTCCTCCGCCGCCACCGCCACTAGCCGAGGGCAGGAGCAGTAGTTTTTGTTGTTTCTCTCTCTCTCTCTCTCTCCCGCGTTTTGTTCACCTTAGGGGCCAGAGAATCGCCCTTTCGGCGCACTTTCCGAACTGTTTGACTTACCCTGTAGAATTTGTTAAACCTGGGAGAAAGTCAGACCAGTGCGACTGGTCTCCCAATTTTCCCGTTTCAGGTTTAGCCCCAGGACAACCCCGGACAGGGACCCCGTGAATTTGTCATTTAGAGTTCTGACCCTGAAGTGACTCTCCGTTGTGTGTTGGCTCAAGGGAAAAGGCGCCCACTGGCGGTCGTTGGAGACCTGGTGTGGCATGTTTGGGCTGGCCGCGTCGTGCCGGCCTGACTTCCGCCAGGCCTGGTACTGGGTGTAGCGCCAGGCCTCGCGGAGAAGGTGTTCTGCTAGCCCTGGCGTGTGCCAGTGCTCGCTGTCGGGGCCGATCGACGGGTCCCTGTCGATACCGTCGTGCCTCCACGCCGTCCAGGGGTGGTGCTGCTGGGGCTTCCAGTCCGTCCATTCCAGGTGCTCGGACAGCAGCCTGGCGTAGCCCTTCTTGCCTGCGGCCGACGGGATGTCAAGGAGGGCGGCGGTGCCCTTCTGGACGGCCTTCCTGGTTGCTCTGAGATCGACGCCACCGCGTGCTGCTGGGCGCGGTAGCGGGGGTCGGTCTGTGCCCATCTATCACCAGCAGGCGGAGCGGCACCGCCGACTGGCGGGGTACATCCAGCGCGTCCCAGGCCCGGGCGAAGAGCTGGTCGCCGTCCTGCTTCCGGCGCGGCTGCTCCAGCCACCCGTACTCTGCGGAGCTGAGGGGCCGAAGTCGATGGGGAGCCGCGCTGCTGCACGTACCTGGGCCGTGGCCTTGTTCCACCGCTGCTTCTCCTTGTCGCTCGGAGGGCGGCTGGCGCCGCCAGTCACCTTGGTCCCCAAGATGGTGGCCGAGTGCTTGACGCTCTCCTGGGGCACGCCAGCCTCGGCCAGCCGCCGCCGGTGGGAGGGCTGCCAGTGCATCCACTGCCGGCGTTTTCCCGGAGACCCAATGTGGCGTTCCAGCGCCGCCAGATGACGGCGGGGCGCATCATGGCGGCCAGCGAGCTGGAGTCCCAGGCCCGGTCGTCGATGAAGAGCTTGCACTTCACCCCAGTGGCCTCGGCCTGTACCTGCTGGAGTGGCCCCATGAGCACGCAGCACATGGCCACCGGGGACCAGGGATCTCCCTGGGCGAGGGAGCTGTCGACGTGCTGCGGCTGTGGGTGGCAGCATCCATCGCTGTCGGTTGCCCCACTGGCGCCCCAGCATGCAGCGCAGGCTGCCCGGGAGGCCGACCCGATCCATGGCGAACGTGGCCACCTGGGGGTGGCACATGTACGCCAGGTAGTCCCCGGTGCCCACACCGGTGATGAGCGCCGTCGTCGCGTCCGCCGCCTCCTTCCCCTTGACGCCTCCCGCCGCGTCGTCGTCGTCCCACCATTGCTTCTGCCACCTCCTGAACGAGGCGCTGCGGCAGCGGGCGCTTGCCCATGCTCGGTACCAGCTTGATGCCACGCTGATGGGCCGGAACTTGTCTTTCCTCAGTGCCCCGGGCGTCTCTGGCGGCGGCTTTTCCTTGGGCAGGTGGGACTGCTTGAGCGCTGCCCACTGCTCCGGCAGGCGCGCCAGCGCCTCACACCCTCCAGCTCGACCGCGGTCTTGTCGTCCATCACCCAGGCCTGCCGGAACAGGTCGTAGTCGCGGATCACGCCCGTGTGCCACGGCTGCCCCTGCAGCTCGGTAGGCGCAGTCACCTGTTCCTCCGAGGTCCTGTTTGATGTACCCCAGGATCATGTTGGCGTCTTCGGTCTTCTGCTTCTTGAGGTCCGCTCCGGGGGCAGCGTCACCCGCCTCCCGCTTGGCGACCTCCGCCGTGACCTGTCCAGTGGTTCCAGAGTCCGCCCTGGCCTGTCCAGCATCTCCCGCGTCCACCTCTATCCGGGTCTGGGCGTTGCCTCTGCCAGCTGACTCGGCGGGGCCAGCGCTGGTGTGCTTCCAAGGCTCCGCCTTCTGAGCGCGGTCGATCCTGTTCTCTTCAAGTTTCTGTAGGTCCCGTCGTACGACGCCTGGTCGGACTGCCAGGGGGCGCTGTTCCATGCTCTTCTGCCTCCTCACGTCACGTATGATGTGGATGGTGGTGCTGCCGGCGGGCAGCGTCAGCGAGTTGTGGTCAGTTGCTCCCGCGGGCGGCTTCATCTTGACAATCCACCCCCTTTTTCCCCATCGAGCCCTGACCAGTCAGGTCAGGTTGGGCCCACCCGTTGTCCCGGAGGAACTCGACGTCGGCTCCTCCCCACGAGTGTGGGACGTCTGTCACTTCCCATGGCAGGGCGCGGTCCTGCGCTGGCGGCGGCGTGCCTGGGGGCAGACTCCAGCCTGGGGCCGCTTTCCCTCCTCGTCGGAACGCCAGTCCACCGTTAGAGTCCTCCTGGCGCAGCACCCGTTCGAGGTAGAGCTCTGGCGGCTCGTCCTGCTCGCTGGGGATCCACTGCACGGACGGGCGGCCGTGCGTGCAGACCAGCTACTCCACGAAGCAACCTCCCTTGCCAGACGTCCTGAGGACTTGCTCCACGCGGCTGCTCTGCAACGTAGCGAAGCACGTCTGGTCAGACTCGAGGATACGGAAGCCGTAGCGGCGCGTGCTACCGCCCGAGTCCCAGAGGCTGTGGACGCTGCTGGGAAACGGGGCTTTCCATACCTTGTTGTTGTCGTACCGCTTGACCATCGAGATGCGGATCGTCGTGGTCTCTGGTTCGGCGTTTGTCGTTGCCATGCGGCCCTGGGTCTGGGTTGCCCTGATGCCTCCGAGGGACTCGGATATTCCTTTGTCCGTGAGCGGCGTGACCCCGAGGCCGACGACTTGGTCGGCCCGGCCTCCTGGGGTCTCCAGTCGTCGCCACTTCCGTGCACTCGCTTGGTGCTCGGGCTGCCCGTCGCACTCGTACACTATGCCGATCTTCTGGTCCACCACCGCCGCCCGCGCCATGTCCAGGAGCTGCTGGATCTGGTCCTGCGTGGCGGTTATGGCCTCCACCTCCTTCAGCCTGGCCTCATCGCCGTCGGGGCCAGCAAGGTTGTTGAAGCCATCCACTGTGACCGCCTTTCCTTTGCTCCACACCGCCCGACTGAGCCGCGGGAGCGAGGCGTCGGTCTTGGGCGGGGCTTCGCCCTTACCCTTGCCCTTGCCGTTCTTGTCGTCAGCGGCGGGCGAGCCGCCCTTGGCCCCCCCTGTGCCTTCCCGGGTGCCCTCAGCGCCCTCGGCGGTGCTCTTCCCTCGATTGCGGCTCGAAGGTGGAGTGGCCAGCTCCCCTTCTGAGCGTCGTCGAGCAGCTTCGTGACTTTGCTCACGAAGTTGGCGATGCTTTTCTGCTGCACCTCGCTCCGTGCAGTACGCGTTGCCCATCTCCCTCTCCGAGGCCTGTCCAGGGCCCCGGGCTGCGCCAAGGTGGTGAGCACGGCCTGTAATGCCTCGCAGACCTTACTGACGGGGTCGGCAGGCGCACCCCCTCGCAGGCCCGGGTGGGACCAGAAACTACTGCTCGCCATTGCTGGATGTTCCTCTTGAGCGGCGTCTGCGCCGCGTGGCATTGCTGCTGTGCTGTCGGCGTCGCAGCAGTGTTGGCGTCGCTGCTGTGCTGACGTGCTGGCGTCGCTGCTGTTCCTGCAGTGCTGTGTCGCTGCTGGGTGCTGGCGTCGCTGCTGTGCTGGCATCGCTGCTGTGCCTGGGGTGTGGGCGTCGCTGCTGTCGTAGCTGCTGCGTGCTGGCGTCGCTGCTGTGCTGACGCTGCTGCTGCTGTGCCTTGGGCGTTGGCGTCCCAGCTGTGTGCTGGCGCCTCTGCGTTTCCTGAGGTCCTGTCGTCACTGCTGCTGTGGTCGCTGCTGTGCTGGCTCCTCTGTTCCCTCCTCCTGGTTCGTCGAGGCTTCCGTTTCTGCTTCCCTTGATCTCCCTCAGTCGGTGGCGTCGTGGAAGGCGTGGTGCTCCCACCTGCCTCACCATGTGCGTCCCCTCCTGGAGTCATGTTATTGGACTGTGTCATGATCACTGGGCGTGCCCCCAGCCCCACATGTGGCGCACCCCTGGTCATTGTGACCTTCCTCCTGCGCGAATTCTGTCCCAGGTTCAGCGTCGTGATGCCCAACTTCGCTGCCCCACTGCCGGTGCGTGGTGGTTCCTTCAGCGTCTCGCGACCCAATCCCCGATCGCTTGAGTCGACGCCTCCGTTGCCGCCTGGGCCTGGCCACTTGGTCAGTGCGGTATCGTGTGACACTGTTCCTCCTTGGTCCTCGTGCTGGGAGGGTGGCCGTCAGAGTGTCCACCTCTGGAGGGTCCTTGCCCTGGGCCACCTCCGTCGCGTGCTTGCGACCTTCAGCGCTCGCCATATGCGCAGGAGTCGTTCTAATGGTGGTGACGGGGGTGTCGGAGCACCCTGGTCACTTGCCTCACTTCGTACATACCACCTCCAGATACGTAGTCCCGCGACCCACATGCAGAGACGGTGTAAGGAGGTGCCCAGCTGCACTAGGGACGGCGGCGTGCCCTTGCAGAGGAGGTACACGCCGCCCACGGGGAGGCCGAAGTAGAGCAGCCTAGCATCGCGCTCGGACGTGTGTGGCTTTTTCTCGGCGAGGCCTATCGATGAACATCCTGGATCATCTTGTGACACAAAAAACAGAGGAATCGAACAGAAACGCTGTCCTTTGGTATTGCCAGACCCGTTTTGAACAAAATCACCCCACTGGGTTTGCGTTGCACGTCGGCCATCTCAGCGTCTGCCCAACTCGCCCCCGACACGCGTGGAACCTGAGAGGCGCCAAGCGGCGCTGGCCTTTGGCTAGCAGGGCCAGGCGGGTCGCGGGAACGGGCAGGCGCGCGAGCGCCCACTCAGCCTTGTCGGCGACCCCCGATGTCCCGATCGGGCAGGGCCCATTGGGCCGACCAGCACCCTGAAATCTGTATACGAAGGTGTTGCACGACTGCTGCGTTTTCTCGAGGTTCAAACTTTCTCTGGCCCCCACGTTGCCCGGGACGTGTCTTCGACCACTGTCGCAATTAAGGAGTGTAAATTTGTTTGGGGCCTTTCGTGGTCGTCGATCGAGTGCCCGCGCCTTTGCCGGCCGTCGCGAACGCTCGGGGCCCATCATTCGGGAGGTGGCGAGAGAAATCCTAGACGCTTCAACCACACCCGGCCAAGACGACTTGCTTTGATCAGGGATGGTGAAGAGCATGCAGTGGAATAAAGGGCTGGGTAGGACGTCGCACCCCAAGACGGGCAGGATAGAGGAGCAATCGGAGGAGCATGAGGAGGAGTAGGGAAAGGGAGGAGGAAGAGAGGAGAGAAGAGGAATGAGCAGGAGCAGGCGGATGAGGAAGAGGAGGAGAAGGGCGGGCAGAAAGGCCAGATGCCTCACGATGACTCTGGGAGTCCCTTCGGATGTCGTTCGAGAGTTTTTTGGAGTCCTCTTGGGCCGTCTGGAAGGTTTCTTGGCAGTCCCAGGGGCATCTTGAACTGTCTTGGGTGCTTGTGGGGGGCATGTTTGGGTGGGTGCCTCTCAGAGGGGTTTTAGGAGCAGCTTGGGGGCCTCTTGGGGCCTCCTGGGCACCTCTGGGCTTGTCTTGCTTGGGGTCCCCTTTGGGAGCCTCGAGGGCCATGTTGGGACTATCGTGGAGGAGATGACCAAAGGACGAACCGTAATACATTAGACCCCCCCAGGAGGCCAACATGTGGCCAAAACCTTGGCAGAGTCAATGACGGTGGTCTTGACGCCGAGGCGCCTTGGGGCGTCTTTGGTGTCCCTGCTGGAAGCTTGTGGAGCAGTTTGTGTTTTTTTAGGAGCCTCTTGGTCGCCTCTTGGGGCCTCCTGGGCACCTCTTGGGGCCTTTTTGGAGCACCTTTTGGGTCCTCTGGGGCAATTTTTTTGGAGGAGGCCGTTCGAAGAAGGAGGGCTCCTTAATTAATTCGGTCCACCTCCAAGAGGCAAACATGTAACCAAACCTTACACTTACACATGCAGTGCTGAACTCCGACGCCAACACTTCCGAGATTAATTGGTTCACGACAAGCCCATCCCGATTCAAGCCACAACATCTACCGCATGGCATACGCGTTTGGCTACCCGGTCTTGTTCTCGATATTCAAATTGGGTTCGTGCATACGGAAAAAAAGTTACAACGTGTTATACGTGGACGCGCGGAAACCCGAATACAAAGTGCGTTATAGGATTGGCACTAACGGTGGCGGATAGAGCATTTTTTGCTTTTTTTTTTTTGCCCGCAGACCAAGTGCCCATCCCGGAAACCGATTGGGGTGAAACGCGGTGAAACACGGCGGCTGCGAAACCCTAAGGTGTGGCCACGCAGGGAAAAAGAAGGAAAAGGAGCAAGGGGAGGAGGAGAGGGAGGGCCCCGCGGCCCCATTCAGCCTCAGATTACCTGCAGCTCGTCCAGGGGGGGGACGGGCTCCCGCAGCGTCGTGGGTAGGTCGGAATGCCGCTGCAAGATCATGTCGGCTGCCGCTTTTTGTACGACAATTCCGAGGATACCCCACCAACGGTGTAAGAGGCTGAGTGTAGTGCCTTGCCGTATGCGTATGTTCAGTTCCCGGCATCTTTCTCCGGCCAGGGCTGGGACCAAGAGTGTAATTACTTTGCCGTTGCCATCTCCCGAATATTTCTACCCCCAGGCATTGTGAAGAGCCCAGTCCAGTAGATATCACATCTTGGTAGGGATTGTCGTTGTCCCTTTCCGCATTTCGTAGCGCTGTTCCTCCCCTGTTGCTAGTCCCGGGCCGTGGGTTCCCATCCCCCCTGATAGGGCAGACGACCGTGATATCGCAAAATAGTGGTAGTCCATTCGCTACGTTCAGATCAGGGACAATAAGATCCAGCCTTCGTGTGTCCCCTGCAGGAACTGGTATGTGTGTATCCCTGATGAGGCGTTCGACGTTTCTGTCTGGGATAAGCCCCCCCGCTTCTGTCAGCACTTGTCGCCAAGCCACCAGCACTATAGTATGTCTTGAATTGAGCCGGCCCTGTTGATTAGTAGTCATGAGGGAATGGCCGTGCGAGTCACCTCCATCAAACAATACCCCGATACCCAGCCGCCGGCGTATTGCACAAGCCATCTGTGTGTTCTTCAGCGTGAGGGATGCCGTTGTAGGGCAGATAGTAAGCCATGTAGCGGCATAAGCCCCCATACATGAGCGTAATCGTGCTTTGCCTGTCGTAGCGGCGTTCACCCGGGCTCCTGGTCCTCTCCCAAGCGTCTGCTCAAGGTTTTGGAATGCTGTTCTTTCTGAGTTGTCGGACGCATGGAATTGCCACCCGTGCGTCCACTTTCCGAGGGCGAGCGGGTCGTCTGGTGGGAGCGGCGGCCGTTCCCCTGCTGCCAGAGAGTCCCATTCTGGGCGATCCCGCCACCCGTTGTCGTCGCACACACGTCCAGCAATCTCAGTTGCAACCAAGCATTCTGGAAGGTTCCCGTCGTCGTCGCGGCTCCCCTTTACCGCATTCAAGTGGTAAAGTATATCCCGTCCTATGGTAGGGAAGCCTTGGACGAGGTTTGGTAGAGCGTCCGCCCAACTCGCCCAGTGGGCTGCTGGCGCGAGCCGCGTCGAGTCCCTGAGTCCAAGTCCTCCGAGACGGAAGGGCAGCCGGGCTTGGGCGACCCAAGTGTCGTAGGTTAGCCCGTGGAGTCCATAGGCCCATCCATCTGGGCCCGCGATGCCGAATATCTTCCTGAAGGTGTCGAGGACGTTGTTGTCGTGCGCTTGGGCTGCTGCCCGAGCGTGGTTCGGTGGGGTTGTGCGCAGCAGGTGGTTGAGGCGTGGGACGGCACAGAAGTAAAGCAGGAGCCACGCGGCTTGCAAGGAAGGGAGCTGCGGTAAGATGTTAAGTAGCTTCGCCTTCTCCTCCGCTTGTGTGGTGCCGTATGCTGTGATGTACCCGTCCGTGCCGAAAGGCGCCCCCAGGATTCGCAATCCTCGTTCCTCCATCGGTTTGTCGTGGACCCATGCGTGTGGGGCCACTGCGCTTAGTCCCGGCGGGCGGTCGTTGTGTTTCTTACTCCATGCCGCCAGTTTGCCGATATTAACATCAATATGGCATACGTCTTCCAACGTAGCCTTGGTGGTGTCATAGATGAACGGTAAGTCGGGCGGGTGACAGATGATGTAGATGTCGTCGAGATATGCCAGGATTTCTGCTCCTGGTGGGAGCGCAGCCCGCAGTCGCTCCAAAGCGGGTTTCAATGCCAAACAAAAGAGTGTTGGCATAAGTGCGTCCCCCTGTTCTCCCCCATCTCGTTGTCGTATTGTTCGAACTCGTCCTTCGCCATCTCTCCATTGTAGTTGTGATTGCACACCGTACCACATACGCACGAACGGGATAAGGCCGTGGAGCGCCCTGTCCGCCAACAATTGCTCGAACATTCGTGCTCGAGAAACATGGTCGAAAGCCCCCACCCCATCGATGCTCACGACGATTTTGTCGGGGTCGTTGTCGGTGAGATACCGAACAAGATGGATTTCTGCATCCGTGCCGCAGCTGTCGTGAATCCCGAAGTTGTGGGGCCACACTGCCTTCCGTAGTTGATCTTGGCATTGTTTCGCCAGTATTTAGGCCACCAGGCGCCCGAGTGCATCTCCACTGGAGATGCCACGGACCCGGGAATTCGGTTTAAGGACGGCCGTGAGCGAAGATACCAAGAGAGCGTCCCGGATGGGGTGGGGGATGTGTGCTGAATCGAGACGTTGAGCTACGTCAAATAATGCATCGAGCGAGGTATCATCTTCCATGCATGCTTTGAAGTACTCGTACCTGTATCCTCACAGTCTTCCGCTGAGCCCCCGCAGTGATTGTCGTATGACTGTCGCGAATACGCCTTTGTTCAGTTCGGCCGGATGCTGTGGTACAAAATCCGCGACTTCTTCCGGGATGGGTTCAGCAGGGTCGAGAGGTCGGAGTTGCGGGTTCGTTAGTTCGTTGTACGTTGCATCCGTTCCTGGGGCAAGCCCTCGGGAGGTGAGGTGTCTCGCTGCGTGGCTGAGTTCCCCTTGCTTGATTAAAGCCATTGTTTTCTCAATCTTCTGCTTCGTGTCATCGGCTGGTGTGCTTTATGAATGCTTCCCCGCAATAGTACGTCGGGCTCGGTCCAGTAGTTGACCCCGTTCCCCAGAGTCGAAGAGCACAATCCGTTTCCGTAGATCTCTCTCTCCTGCTTGTCCACCGTGCGCGGTCGGGTGCAGGAGCATTCGGGGCAGCAGTATGAGGAGCATCCAAGCTCTAATGCAGTCGCCTTCTCTTGCTCCATCATTGTCCCAGCAGAGATGCGCCCGCTCAACTTCCACTAAGCATTGAGTGAAGATGCGCAGGAAAGGTTCCCGAATGCATTTGGGCATTGATTTCATCGTGCGCACCCCGACTTCGATTTCCTCTTTCAAGTCCACTTCCCACAAGTGATCCTACCCAATTGGTACTCGAGCGACTCCTGGGCGTCCTTGTCTGTGCGTGCCGCCGGAAGTAGGTGGCGATCGTCCTTCCGTGTTACCTCGGTGTGGCCCGGGCAAGGTTGGATGGGAGCGTGCTTCTGTTTGTCGTGGTGGTGGTGGTAATCGAGATTCGTTTGTACCGCGTCGCTGTTGGGCCGTGCTTTGGGATGTAACCGCATCGGTGAGGGTGAATCTCACGTCTTGATTTTTGTAAAGCCCTACCGCCACTGCAAAATACACCGTTTCGATAGTACGTGTTCCACCGTGAATTTGGGATACAGAATCCATAAGGCGTTCTTGCAAGGCTCTCCCAAAATGTCCTGTAAGATTGTATCGCCGACCTTTGGTGTCATGTGCAAGTAACCATTCCCGTAAAAATAGTTGATTTGGAATCCCATTTTGTCGCATGCCGTACCGTATATTTTGGAAGGCATTCTGAGCTGAGTCCGTATTGATGAGTGTATCGAAATTCGGCCACCTATCAATCAACATATGCAGCATCCACGGCGCATTCGTGATCGAGCCCTGCCGCCGGCCAGAAGATTGGCACATTAAATGCTGACCATTGGTGTTCCTCGATGTATTCCGGGAGATCGTCATCCAAGGTCCCGAGAGGGAGAGAGTCGATGAATTGCAGTAGTGATCGCGCTGCTTGTGCAGCGGGTGCCAGCATCGATTGGTAAGTTAGTTCCCCCACCATTCCTCGTGTTATGTTCCCTGGCCGTGGTACCATTGGCGGGGTCATCGCCGGATCTATCTTCTTCCCCATCGATATCCAAGGAGTCAAGAATTCTCGTTGTTGTGAGGCGAGGTCGTGTTGGTGCCCGGGGTGATAGGAGGTTGGTGTCGACGGTCGGGGACCAATGCCTAAGAGATCCAGGGCTCTGTTGAATTGGGATCCCGTTGGGCCTGGAGGAGCCCCGTATGATGTTGGTTGGACGGGCCCCGCGCGGGGCGGATCGCGGATATAGGGGATTGTGGGATCGGCAGGTCGGGGGAGCGGGAGGTCAGCGCATCCGCCGCCGTCATCGAAGAGATCGTGGGAAAGGCGTGGGGACGGGAGTGGGGAGGGCGGGCGGGGGCGGGGAAAGAGGTGGGGTCGATCTCATGACCAGGTGTTAGTGAAGGCCTCTCGGGACCAAGAGTTGGTGGTGGTCCTAGAAGCTTCCCCGCACGAATGGGGCCCTGAGGTTCCGTAGGGCTTGGTACATTCCGGGGAACGGCTTCTAATCAACCTTGCTTGGGGAGAGTGGCTCCGCGAGTCCATCAACCTGCCTTTCCGCTGGGGTTGTATGGTCGGGAGAGGGACGGGGAGCAAAGATGGGGTGATTGAGCGGGTAAAAGGTTATAACCCTTTGCCCCCTCTTTCCGCCTCCATCCATATATGGATGGAGGCGGAAAGAGCGGATCGTTTGGCACCGTAGTTGGTGGTTTTTTTGAGCGCCATGTTGACGTCGTAAGTGGTATTCTCGTGGTGCTTGACGTCGAGGTTCCAAAGTCGGTCCGAGACCTGACAAGCGAAATGTTTTGTCGATCCGCGCAGATGTCGCAGGTGGTGGTCCAAGGTTCGTAGCTTCCCCAATCCGTACTCCACTATATGGGCTCAACCGGTAGAGCAATATATAAGAGGAGACGTTGATCGTGCAAATCGCGTGTACGAAAGCATATCGGAATATCCAAACGAGAGCGTACGGGAGTCGGAAGAATTGTCGTAACCGTAAGTCCATACCAGTCGTGCCGGAAAATATCCACCATGAACCCGAATGTTGTCTGTGTATCTGCCCGGCTCCGACAATTTTTTCCGCGAAATGAGACTAACGAGTGTCGATGATTGGGCACGTGGGTGGTCAATGAAGGCTCAAGGCCAAGGGCTCGGCGCGCGCTCCGCCATACCTACTTCCCATTCCCACAGTCTTACAGCTCATCCCGACCACTGACGTACATCTTTTGAATTTCTTATTTCTCCTTGCCCTCTCGTACGAATAGCTGCGACGGGTTGCCGGGTCGATGGCATGGGTTCTACAACGATTGGATCAAGTTCTTTGGGACCGAGTCTGGGAGGGAAGCAATGGCGCTTATACGTGGGTTTCGTTTTGGGCTTCGCGTTCCTATGCAGCAGCGGCTGCGATGCCGATGGAGTGCAAACAAGCGACGACACATGCCGGCATGGTTTGCGCAGGCCACCCTCCAGATCACCGTCTCACTCCGGGATTGGGCCCGTTCGCTCTTGGATGGGGGTGGTTTGCCATAGGTATCCTTACCGGCAGTTTGCTGACGGCACTTGGTCTCCTCAGTTGCCTGCGGTTTGGGGGCAACTGGGGTTTTGTCACGGCCGCAGACCGGCAAAGGCACAATTTGCTCGACCATGTTCAGGCTTACGGGCGGCCTGCGCTACAGGATTTCGCCCGCTTGGCGCGCACCACGGAAGTGGAAATGTTGCACCGCATTGCGTGGGCGTGGAACCCCCCATCCACCGACCGCCAGGAATCGAAACAACCAATGGCTTTTGACACGGCGGTTCGACGCGTATGTAGCGCATCATTCCTCCCATGTGGGCACGCATATCTCCGACGGCACGATGGAATTGCACCGATGGGCACACATTATTACGTAATAAGATTACATACGTGCATCACACAACATGGCGTGCAGCAGAATTACCGTTATGGCGCAAACCATTGAGCGTAGCTGTTCCCTTTCGCGTTATTGTTGTGCAGTACGGTGAGCAATTGTCACGCGCAATCGATTATCATATTCTGCGTTACCGGTTGTCGCCATCATACGGGAAAAGCATTGGAGAGGCAAGGAATCCGGGGCCGTATGGTAGTGGAAACGCTAGTTTTCACGATCTTGCTACAAAGATTGCCGTGGAACGAGCAGTCAAGAGACCATTGTTTGCATTTTCCATGGGGCTGGTTGCTCAGATATCGCAATTAGAAGCTCCCTGCTTGATTTCAGAGACGTTTTTTCTGAAGGACGCGGGGGCATTTCAATTCTTACGGCGCCAGTCCGGGTATCGTGACGATCCCGAATCAGCAGGCCATGGAGATCCTTCCCATTCCCCTCAGGAACTCCCGGATACCGCAGGACAGCCTGATGCACCACAACAACAAGAAGAACGACGGAATCGACCGGTATATCCATACCCGCATTCGGTTCCATATTCCGCTCCGACACCAGCATACCGATTAAGGGATTATACGACGGCTTCTGGGCCACAATTTACGCGAAGATCGCATCCCACTTTTGGTTGGACCTCCGGTACGGGGATCAAATTGTAAAAGTAGTAACTTAAATAACGAAGGGAAACCGCTTTCTCGAGGTAGGGCTGAATAGGACCCCCCTGGTCCTCCGCCCGCCCCTCTTCCTCCGTCGATTCACGTGCCGTCTCTTGGTCCGCCCCATCACATTCCCCCGTGTTTTTCGCCCTCCGCCCCTCTGCCCTGCCCCCGTCCGAAAGATGTTCGAGGTCAGATGCCACGTGCGTTGGCGAAGATGTATCGTGAAACTGCCGTCTCCGCACACGAATCGTTCGGACTCTTGCCAGTTCCTGCAGGACATTCCCGCCTCACCCAAGAAGACCACCCACCGTTCTTGACTGTGGAGATGCAGGACCCTACGACCACTGTGCGCCTCACGCCCTCCTGCTTCTCCCACCTGCTGACGGCCTCGGCATTGGACAGCCCATCCCCCTAAGCCCGCGCGCTGGTAATCCAGGCGACCTTGGTGGTGGCATGCCTGACGCCAGTGATACGCCCCAAGGAGATGCTCCTCAATTTGGCGGCCTCCCGACTCCTTACTCTCTTGACCCTCCGCTGCCCGCCCCTCCGATCCCTGACGCGGGCGAGGGCTCCCTGACGACGGCTCGCCACGACAAGAGATTTGACGATACGGAAGCTCGCGACGACAGAAGGATTCCCACGCAAGGGTGGTCTGGCAGCAGCGCGGTTGCGATTCGAATAATGTCGGACCGATCGTTGTCTCCAGCTTCCGCGGCTCCGCTTTCCAACCGATCCCATCCGATCGAGTTCCGATTCCGGCTCCCGACTCCGGCACTGGACGGGCCCCGACATGTCCCTACGGCGGTCTCCAGCTTCCATGACCAGATGGGATGAGGGTACGGTTCCGACGCTGTGGTGTGAGAAAAGCACGGCTGCGAACCGAAATGTGTCCGACCGATTTCCGGCAAGAGCATCCGACTCAGAGTACCGACCGACATTCGATCGAGTTCCAATTTCATTTTTTGACTCCGGCAGTCGACGGACCCCGGAAAGGTTATTAAATAAATCGTTCGGCTTGCCACACCAACTTCCAATTCTGGCTCCAACGTGGTTTCCCGAACGGCGGAATTGGGCAATTGCCGCCCAGCTCCAGGCCGTATTGATGGGCGTGAATGTCTCCACCGTCCTGAGCAACTCCGACGTTATCAACGAGAGCGCTTACGCCAGCACGATGGCCGGAGCTTACGCCAACATGCATGCCACGTCCGATGATGCCAGCATCCATGCCGAGATTGACGCCGACGCCTGCGACAACATCGATGGCAGCGCCAGCCCGACTATTACGATCTGCCAGGACCTTAAGTGGCACGCCAACGCATTTCGCGCACCACTTGCCCATGCTTTTAACGCGACGGTTTCAGTTGCGCGTCTGGCATTAGGTGTTTTTGAAGTATGTGTGGCATCGACTCCAAGAAATGCGCGATGGTGGACATCAAACAATAATATGATATTGGGAATGGTAACGACCACTATTCCTACGACTTCTGGGGTTGCGCTTAAGATTGGAATTTATTTCGGTACAACTGGTATGTACGAAAATGTAGCGCGCGTAAACCACGACTACTTACAACGTTTATTCCAGCGTCCCGTTGCAATAATATTATGTTTGCAATTGGTTTTCGAATGTGATATCACTGATTTGTACAGCATGAAGTACAACGCATTACCATGGGTATCGGCACGTACGATAAATATGTAATGAAATTGCAATGACAATTGTGTTTATGCGATCGTACCCCAACAGATAAGACGTCGAGAAATTCGACGATATAATCCGGACCGCTGGGCCGGTCGGAAGCCAAATCCATATATTCAACAGTACAGGGTTTCGCCAACCCATGGCCATCGTATTGGAGAGGCTTCGCACCCGGGACCGGTGTTGCATGGGATACTTTACAATGGGGGTCCGTATCGGAGAAACCAACAACCCAAGACCGTCGATCTCGCGAGATCAAGCAATAGAAAATTTGAGAAGTTTAGGTATTTTTAGCGTCGCTGCCACTGGTGCTACGGAGACCCGGGCAACAAATAAAAGAACAACACGACCAAACGGAGGCCCTACGTCAGAACCAGCGGCTACAATACGATGGCCTCCGACAATGGTTCCGACTCCACCATTACCACCAACCTCTTCGGTTCGTCCTCCGACGGTGTTCCCTTATCCCCAATTGTCTGCTCACGCCATCCCGACCCAACCCCCGGCTACAAACAGATTGCCCGGATATTATCCCGCGCATGTTCCTATGGAGGAACCACTCTCCCCAGGCAAGGCCGAATACGACCCCCCTCTGCCTCCGCCCGCCCCCTCTCCTCCGAATCCCCCGGTTGGCCCCCTCCCCCACCCTCCTCCGGTTATCCCGCCCCTTCTGCCTCGGAATGTTGCCCCGCCTCTCTGATACCACCTCTGAGGGCTACGATCTCACGTTGGGACGCCGTCTCTGCTCTCTAATCGCTTGGGATTCTAGCGGCGCCTGCAAGACCTCTCCAAACTGCCGAGGCTGAAGTATCGGCCAGACTTGACCAAACAAAGACCCGGGGAGAGGGTGACGAAGCCCCATCCTACATCCCTCCCCCTCCCGTTGCACCTCTTCCGACACCGGCACCACCAGCACCTGACGGTCTCTTCGACGACGATGGCAGTGGTGACTCTTCATTTGCGTGCCATGTGGGGGCCTTCAGCGATTGGAGCGACGACGAAGACCAATAAATAACTATGGTCGCTGGCGCTGCTCCTGCCAACGCTGGTGCGGGACTCCACTACTCCGCAGATCCACCACGCCCTAATCCAAGTCATCACGGAAATAACCTGGTCGAGGAAAGAAGAACCCCGAGCGATGACGATGATAATGTAAGAAATGATGTTGAATTGGGTTTCGAATCTATCCGACCACAGGCCGGAATGCGGATACCAATGGAAAACATGGTACGTTTGGTTACTCGGCTCCTTGCGGATGCGACAGATGATACAATTATGGTACTTGTCGAGCAACGCAGGTGGTCGCATTCTACGTAATTGCCCATATTTGGGGCAGCGGCTGGGAACCAACACAGCATACCTTTGGTGATTTTTTTTTTTTTGGTGAATTGGCTCGAACAGATGGTGGTTAGATTATGTTCGATATTTCCTACCTTTCACACGCTGGCACCTGATACGTTGATGGGAGTCTTTCGAAAACAAGCGACATGGCATGGGTATTGTGGATTCGAATGCTTTGGCCGCTTGGCTGCAAGCGCACAGCACCACAAGCAGACAATATAGAATGAACGCGAACTTCACCCGAGAACTGCAAGAAACACTCACGGATGAGATTGCCCGTCAGGAGGGGGATGTTCGGAGACTGGATACGATCTTATTTACATTGGCAGTGGGATTGCACAAAGCGCCAGATCGGCACACATTCTTATCCAACAACATGTGGCAACCTGCACAAACGCCACCTGCAGACTATGGAACGGCGTATGAATCCGGAACGACCGAAGCACTGCCGCATGCACAAACTGACCGGCCAAATGACCGGCCAAATCCAGCATTACCGGCGCCGGAACGAGCTCCGTAGCATTTTACTCATCGAGGGGGGCGCCCTGGCATTGGCAAGCTCCCAGATGGGTGGCACCACATCGACGCAGTCGACATCCGCCAAGAGATCAACATACAAGTGCGAACATCGAAAGCCATACCAACATGCATCAAAGGACCTTTCCTCCGCATCTTGACATAAACATTAATGGAAGTCGAGCGTGCACACGTGTGTTGGATCGGGACGGCCATGCAGAGGGGGACTGCATACACGTTTATGTCTTATTCCTATTCCTCCCACGTATGCTCTTGCACCCGACCGCGCGTGGAGGTCAGGCTGGAGAAAGGGACCTACGGAGATGTATTGCACTCTTTGATTCGGGCGATTGGGACCAGTTGCTTACCAAGGCCCGGAAAAACGCAACCACACAGAGACGTCCACGGGAACCACGACGGACTCCCGATGGCGATGGCACGACAGACCCAAATACGATATCAAAAGTTGTCGCTTTGGTGCACAAAAGGGAACTGAGTCACGCAGCCCGAGTCCTAACTTCAATAGGGCTGGCCCCGGGAACGCGGGCGACTTATGACGAACTCGTGTACCCCGCACTTCGGCCAGATGAGCTGTCTGAGCCTCTTCCACCGACTCTCGACCACATATCGCGAGCGCATGCTGTCAAACTGGATCCAGACCTGTTTGCTACGGTGTTGCGGCAAACCAAACGGGGTCTCAGCGGAGGCCTGTGGGGGAGCCGCTACGAGCACTACAAAAGGCGACTCCTCATTCCAACCACTGTACGACGTCGCCAACAGGGTGGCTAAAGCCGAAATCCCATTGGTCATCAAGGACGTCATGGCGATTTCCTCATTTACGGCAGTGCTGAAACCCAATGCGCGCATCAGAGGAATATCCAGTGGTGATACATTCGGACGGTTGGTTGCCAAGACGCTTGCGAGGCAATTTCAACAACAATTACGCGCAGCAATTTGGCCGAACAATTTTGGGATCCAAGATCGGTGCGGCACTGGTGCGGCCGTACACCTGCTTCAATACCTATCGCACAAAGACCCCAATGGTGTTATCATTAGTATTGATGGAGCGGGCGCTTTCGACCACATCTGCAGAGCACGAATATTCGAAGCACTGCTCGAAGACGCTTCCTTACGCGGTCTGGCCCCTTTCGTCAAACAATGGTACGGCATCAAATCACATCTGAAATGGGCAGACAATGCAGGATCAGTTCACGGCATATTCCAAGCTGATGGGGGAGACCAGGGGGACGCGCTCATGCCAGGCCTATTTTGCCTCGCACTCCATCCTGCGTTGCAGCGTGTTCGAGCCCGCCTACCGCCAGGATCCGAAATTACAGCGTATCTGGACGATATTTACGTCTTCTGCCAGCCACACGATGCTGTTCATATTTACGACGATGTGCAAACGACGCTATCGGAGGTTTGCCACATCGACGTCAACATTGGCAAACTCGCGCTGTGGAGCAAAAATCACAACGACTGCCCCCCCTGAACTGCACGACAGGGCACCAAACGCCTCGGTACACGATCGATCAGAAAACGATCAAGGTATACGCTCCTGGGCGCGCCGTTCGGCACGGACGCTTACATTTCTACATTCGGTAATGCGCAAGCGGAGGAAAAAGCGAAATTGCTGAAGATTCTACCTGAGCTCCCTCCAATCTGCGTGGTTATTGCTGTACTTTTGTGGCGTGCCGAGGCTGAACCATTTGTTACGGACTGCGACGCCGGCTCAATCTCGAGATGTTGCTGACGCCCATGACAATCATTGCACACGTTCAGAACTATGTTTGCCATCCCCGGGCATGCAGAGTGGGACACGGCACTCCATGGGGTTCCATACGACGCTTGGGTGCAGAATGAGGGTTCAAATCTACCCGAAAATCCACGACTCCCAACCGCCCTTCCGCCAAATAATGAAGACTCACGGCGGGCCCCCCAACCACCACTTGGCGAAGATCCGCTTGGCCCCGTGGGACCACTACCGTGCGACGTGGGGGGAATGAGCGATATCGACGATGACGCCATCGATTTCGAATCAACCCGCTCTCCACCAAAAACCCACGAGGCGGCAATGCAATTTTTGCGACCAGTGGACTCGATACCTCCTGGGGCAAGTGACGCGACTATCGACGACTATGTTCTACAGCACAGATGGTCATCATTCAACATACCGATATTTTGGATGGCAGCCGGGACCGACGATAATTCAGCACTTTTGCAATGGATGGAATCATTTGTGCAATTCTGCATGGACGAGCTCCCTCTTTTCCAGACGCTTGTCTATTCTAACCATACGGAATGCATTCACCCACATACGATTTGGTATGCGGCAAATGGGGATTGCAAATACGGATGGCTTGGTGGTATGGCTCCAAACGAACGGGGCACGACACGCAATAAATGACACTTTTTTGCAAGAGCGGTTGATAGACAATATAACCGCATCAATTGCAGTGGCAAGGCGGATGGAAACAATGTATTTTGACATGAAGATGGGCATGTACTAGGCTCCAGATCTACGATGCTTTCTTTTCTAAATGTTGCAACCCAATCTCCGACCAAAGGCAACGCCACCAATTCCCAAAGAATCGGCGATCCTTGGAGAAGCAACTCCAGCACCTATGCCGAAGGGGATTGCATCCGGGCGTGGACCTTTAGTCCTCTTCCTCCCCCGCATGCTCCTACACCCAACCACACGCGGAGGGAAAGCGGGAGAACAAAATCTTTGAAGACGTGTCCTTTTTCGACTCCGGCGAATGGGGGTACCTGTTTGACCGAGGACGCCAAACAATATTTAAGCCACAAACGCGCACCGGCAACCGCACGAGGCGCGACACCGAAAACGACGAGACTAAGATCAACGCAGTGATTTCGCTAATTCAACGAAGAGAACTCAGCCACGCGGCCCGCCTGCTAATTTCTAAACGGCATGCCGCAAGTACACGGGCCATGTACGACGAATTAGTGAACCCACTTAAGACCAGCAGAACCAGCTGAAGATTTCCCTATCAACCCCGAAGACTTCCACACTGAACCAATTGAGTTGGGCAAAATAATTTTTGCACAAGTTCTCCGCGAATCCAGACGGGGTCTGAGTGAGGGCTTATAGGGTAGCGGATACGAATATTTCAAAACATGTTTGGAGGACGACGCGGCCTTCGACTCTTTACACGAAGTGGCACAAAAATTGGCGAAAACAGAAATCCCGATTGCTGATGTCCTCACTTACGTCCCTGCTCAAACCCAATTCGCGGGTATGGGGCATCTGAACCGGTGATACTTTCAGACGGCTGGTAGCCAAATCGTTGGCCCGACACTTCCGAACACCCCTACGTGACGCAACATTGCCATGGAATTTCGGGCCACACGATCGCAACGGCACCAATGCAGCCATCCACTTGCTCTGGTATCTCTCAGATGCAGACCCTGATGAAGTAGTACTCAGCATCGACGGGGTCGGAACCTTCGACCACATCTGCAAGACGAGGGTATTCGAGGAGCTCATGCATACACGCGAACTTCATGGGCTTCTACCGTTAGTGAGACACTGGAGAAATAGCGGCAAGAAAGAATACGGCAAAGAGATGGAAGATAACACGGCGACGCGTTGATGCCGGCTTTATTCTGCCTGGCTCTGCGACCCGCCTTACGCCGCATTCAAGAATACCTCCCACCGAGCCCCATGTCATCGCCTACTTGGACGATCTATATATATATATATATATCTGTGTATATATATATATAGATTATTATGTATCTATGTATATATTGCAATGCGACGGATACGGCAAATATATTCGAATTGGTACAACGATGTGAACATGAAGACACTTGCGGCATGGAACAAACGCCCCAACCCGTGCCGCCAAAATTGGCCCAACGGGCGGCGAAGGTATGGGTACACGACAAACCCGCAGCAGAGCAAGGTTTACGAGTGCTGAGCGCACCGATGGGCAAAAATACATACGTCGAGGCCTTCGGGGCCACGTTGGCAGAGGAGAAGGCGAAACTACTACAAACACTACCTCAGCTCCCTTCGCTTCAGGCAGCATGGCTCCTACTCTACTTCTGCGCAATGCCGAGACTAAACCACCTACTGCAAACCACGCCGCTATCGCAATCCCAAACAACTGCCATCGCGCACGACAACCATGCTTTGAACACGTTCAAAACAT
The DNA here is from genome assembly GCA_963575745.1 of Prorocentrum cordatum. NCBI lineage: Eukaryota > Dinophyceae > Prorocentrales > Prorocentraceae > Prorocentrum > Prorocentrum cordatum. Next base: position 22,265 of record CAUYUJ010006789.1, read on the forward strand.
TATTCGGCATCCAAAGCCGTGAAGAGAGCGGAAGCAGTGTACGGAATCAGTTGCGACACGTGGGTGGCCTAAGCAAGGCTTCCATTGAGGTGTGCCGGATGGGGGTTGCGCGACTCCGTCCGATCCGCACCCGCAGCATATTGGGCCAACTGGGCAGACTCAGTCGAAAACTTGGTTCAAGGGTTCCAGACTGTGGGCAGGGACATCATCTACTATCTGGGAGTCTTACATACAACACATAATCCGTTGTTAGAAAGGCGACCAGACTGTTTAATCGCTGCCGAATTGGCTGGGCGAGTTTGCGCAGACATGGGATGGACCAACCGACCTACGTGGGAGAATTTGGCAGCTGGAGAAAGGCTGCCTGCTCCTGACCCATGGTTGGCAATTCCACGCCACGGACCCCATCGAAGCTTGCGCACATGCCGAACTACTTCGAACGCTGGGGGGAGGAAATGGGGTTCGGAGAAATGCATCGACCGCAAGGAAAACACGGCTATTCTCCTGTATGGGCCCGTATGCCGCATCATGGTTCACCATATGTCCTACCACCGACGGCCTACGCTTGGATAGTAAATTTATGTCTTGTGCTATTCGCCGCCGGATTGGTATTGCGGTCAAATGTGACGGCCAAGCCAAGACCCGCATGGCCATGCGGTAATGACGACAAACCACAATGGGACGCTCAACGCAATACATACACAAAGGGTGAATGCGTGGCGACAAGTTCTGATACAAGCAAGGAGGCTGATACCACACAGGAACGTGGAACGCTTACTCCGAGAAACACACATACCGATTCCAGCAGGCGACGACCGACGGCTAGATCTAATTGTTCCTGGGCTCAATGTCGATCGAAGGTTGCCACTGTTCTGCGACGTTACTGTGGTATCTCCCCTTACTCGCGCAGGAGGTCCGCGACCCGGCACCAGCAACAGAGGCGGGAAGATTTTGGAAAATGCCGAAAGAGACAACAATGTGACGTACCACGATGTAATTACAACACGGCTGGGGTCACTACAATGTCTTGGGGCTGAGGTGTTTGGCAGGCAGATGGGGCAAACAACCCGTGCGGCTACTGCCATCACTGGCCAAGGAACGGTGCAGATACCTACATGTGCGCTCACGGCGGGGTACTACGTTGGTCCTTTTACACAGATGGTGGGGGCTCCTTGGTATTACCTTGCAAAAGCCCGTGGGCCACATGGTGCTGGAAGAATGGTCGGATGTTCCAACTCTGAGACTTGAGGCCCCCTGCCCGCTGGACGAACCCGCTGTCTTGTAGGCTAGGGGGGTTCCTCCTCCTCCTCCTCCTCCTCCTCCTCCTCCTCCTCCTCCTCCTCCTCCTCCTCCTCCTCCTCCTCCTCCTCCTCCTCCTCCTCCTTTAAGGCTGCTTAGTGTGTCTTCCGTTTCACCCTTGTTTCGCCGCTTCCTGGTTTTCCGGTGATCCCTTGACCTGGCGAATTGTGGAGATGATGATGGCGAGGAAAAAAAAAAAACAAAGGAGACACGAATACCGTAGAAGACACTCCCGGAATTGTTATCGGAATTGTCCCTGGATCTGTTATGCCGGGATCCTTCAAAGGGGATGCGCATTCAAAAGGGTGTATATATATATATATGTATAAAACCATTTCTCTTTACCTTCCCACGCCAAGGGGTCTGTGGCTAGCGTCGCTAGCAACCACCAGCTGGAGAGGCATGCGCCAGGCCCCTCACCGCTCGAGACCTACCCCCAAGACCTCAGGAGACCTCCAGGCAGCCCCGAAGACACCCAGGGAATCTCTTTGCAGGATACCCCAAGGTCGAGGCCCGAGGAGAACCCGAAAGACTCCAGTCCAGGAAGCTCGACCCAGGGAATCCCGAGGGAACGCCGAGGCCTGAGGAGGGCTAGATCGGAGCGGACAGGCGGCTAGCCTCTATACAGCGTGGGGGAAAAAGCGCCTCGCATCCACGAAGTAGGCCAGGCACTACTATAGGGTGGCGCGGGCGGGAACCACAAAGAGATCTACGTAGGGATGCGGCGTTTCTCGGTTTCCGAGTGTTATGTTACAATCGTCCCGATAACTGCTCATAACCTTTTCTCTTTACCTTCCCACGCCAAGGGGTCTGTGGCTAGCGTCGCTAGCAACCACCAGCTGGAGAGGCATGCGCCAGGCCCCTTCACCGCTCGAGACCTACCCCCAAGACCTCAGGAGACCTCCAGGCAGCCCCGAGGACACCCAGGGAATCTCTTTGCAGGATACCCCAAGGTCGAGGCCCGAGGAGAACCCGAAAGACTCCAGTCCAGGAAGCTCGACCCAGGGAATCCCGAGGGAACGCCGAGGCCTGAGGAGGGCTAGATCGGAGCGGACAGGCGGCTAGCCTCTATACAGCGTGGGGGTATTCCACGGACTCACAAAATTGGCACGGGAGGACTCACGTATCGTGTCTCAAGATCTCTTTCACAGCGTATCGCATCTGTTCTGACTTTCTCCTGCAACAATCGACTGATAAGACCACGCGCAAAGTGTTGGATCAACATGTGGTCATCAGGAGCAGGAGTGACTTGGACTATGCCTGCAACTGCTTGCTCAATGTGAATCTTTGCGGTCGTTGTGAACCCCATCTGCCTTTCATGATCGTTGTCTCCATATTTTGATGCGACATGAAGTCGTGCGTGGCACCACCGCGACGGCATGGGTACCACGAAGAGCGGAAATTCTCGAGGTGAAAGAACGCCAGCAACTTTTTCCCCGCAACTGCGAAGCTGCGCTGGCGACCGTGCGCTGATCGTGCCTGGAGGCGCTGCGTGTACATGCCAGCGCTTGACCAGATCCACTGCGATGGGGCAGCCGACAACGACCATCTCGGTAGTGGCTTTGCGGCGCCCTGTCTTGGTCTCAGGCAAGCGGACACTGACTCCGTCATTGATGATCGCAACCTGCTGCTTGGACAATGCGAACACCTCTGTTGTGCGGAAAAGACCTGCGAAACCTAATGCGAGGAGGGTGCTGATGTCCACAGCGTCGCACTCGATGGCGAGGGCGGCTATTCCCAGAATGAGCTCTGGCGTGAACGTCAGGGCGCGAACAGGCGGTTCGCGTGTCTCCAAGCCTTGAGCAGACTCCATGACAACCCCCAGCTCTGTTTGACTGAAGGAAAGAAGAAACCCATCGCAACGACAACATAGTTGGCAAAGCTAACGGGCTGGCCTTCGCTCCAGAGCATCTCTATGTACTCGGCGATGCCCTCGTCGGTGTCCAGCGGTCCTGATGTACTCGATGATGGGGTAGAGGCCTCCCGCCGCACAGAGGGCGGCCCCCTTGCGCAGGAGCCATTGCAGCCTGGTGCTGGACGACCGCCCCTTCGTAGTGATCGCTGCCAACCTGCGGGTCAAACAGGTGGACAAACCTGGCGCTGAGGTGACTGTGGAGCGAGTCCAAAGCAGGGCTGCGACTCCCGCCTGCAGCTCGCGGGCGTTGATGTGGATGTCAATGCTGCCTTGCCACCTCAGCGAGACCACGACTCTCCAGGTCCAGTTGAAGGGGCTGATGCTCGCCCGCGGCCCCGCCTTGGGTCGGTAAAGCAGGCCCGCGGCTAGACGAATGTCGCTCCCACTGCGATCACTTAGTGCAAGGAACTCGCCTGTGAATACTGAGGCCAACTTCTTGTCGTACTCGGCTGTGCCCTTCGTGCAGGTGCCGATCTCACCCCAGACCAGCGGGCACGACCCCCGCGCGAACAGAGCTTCAGCAGGTAGCCCGCGAGCAAGGAGTCCTCGAGCCAGAAACAGCTGCTGGAGGAGCCAGGAGACCGAATACACTGAATAAGAGTTGCCCAAGAGAAAGCTCCTCGTGTCAGCAACTCCTTGGGCCTCAGGGTCTTGTGGACAACCCTTGTGTGATGCTTGTCGAATCCCAGCAGGGCCTCTCTCTCCTCGGGGTTAGGCGTGCGGAGGCTCCCATCCTGGTCGTTCCGATGCTTGGAGGTCTCTTCATACCAGCCCAAGTGATAGCGATGACAGTCCTGCTCCCGCCTCCTTTTTGCAGCGTCCGAAGCCGGGCGGAGGCCAGCAGGCGTCGCAGGTCTAACTGAGGCTGGCCGCGGGCACACAGCATCGGTACTGGAGCAGCGCCGCCTCCCCAGGTCCAGCCAGCAGCGACCCACTGGAGAGGGGCGACGGAACCGCTGACTCGGCGCACGATTAAGTGTGACCCTCTGGGCTGGCGCCGCTCCTCGACTGCGAATTCCCCGCGAGTCTGTGCAGGCCAACTGCGCCAGTAGTAACGCGGCCGACGGGCAGGAACAAATATAGAGGAGCATAGCTTGACTGGCGGGGCTCCAAGCTCCTTCGCGATAGCATCTCTCACTTGCAGACTCATCGAGGCAACGTCCCCCACAAAGGTGGCTAGCTTCTCCTCGAAGTGCTTACGAAGGAGACCGTGGACCCGCGGGATCTCATAGAAGAGCTTCGAGCTGGGGCCCCCCAGGCCTGCCCGCGGCAAACTGACTGCGCTGAGGTCCTGACCAGGGCTGCCCGCTCCACGGACGCAGACGTCGCACAGGCTGTAGTAGGTGTCAGCCAGCTTAGCGACGTCCGTCTCGGAGATCGATCGGATATCACCCCAGTCCGCGGTTCCAGGCCATCGGAGTCGCGACTCGTCGAGCAAGCTTGTCAACCTCGCTGCGCACCATGCCGATGATGTCGACTGGCAGCCTGGACATTGCCACAGCCAGCGCGGCGATGCCGTCGAAGAGGCTCACGATGAGCACCCTGGGCCGCGGCCGCCCACCTGGCAGCAACGGGGGGCTGCGTGCGGGCGGCAGGTCGCCGCGGCCTGGCCCCAGCACCGGCCTAGCTCCCTGGCGGGCGGCCCTGAGCTGCTGGGCTGCCAAGGGCGTGAGGCCAGTGGAAGCGCACACTCCACCTCCAGCCTCCGAGGCATCCGAGACGGTGGCGACTGGCGACGGCGCGGCCCTAAGGTCGGTACCCGCAATGGGCAGGTACCCCATGCACACGAGCAGCTCCTGGCTTATGCCCATGTTGATGCGCCTACCTCTCGTCCTGGTGGAGAACTCCCAGACCAAGTTGAGGCAGCTCAAGAGCGGCCGCCTGAGCTCCAGGGCCAGAACGGCACGGCCCAGCAGCGTGAGCATGAGCAGCCATGGGCAGTAATCGCGGCCCAGGGCATACAAGATGTAGCGGACCAGCTCGATCACCTTATTAGCAGGGGGCCCTGATCGTACCAGCGCAGCCGTCGATGGACACCCCCATTCTCTCGAGCTGCAGCTGCCGCGCATGGCTTTTCTCCTCCGCGTAGGCGACCTCTGCCTGGGTGTAGGCGCGCCGCATGGCGAGCTGCATCTCGCCTGGGGTGCCAACGACCCGATGCGCCTCTGCCGCCTCCAGGACCTCGGGCGCATCAAGAATATCGATGTAGACCTGCCACCACGCATGAGGATGCTGCCTCGCTAGCGGCCAGGCTGATTGCGCGTCCACTCTGCTTCTGCAGGCAAGCCAGCTCCTAAGCGCGGTGCTCGCAGGGCCAGGCGGCAATGCAGGTGTTGGAAGAGGGTGACTGCGGGTACCCAGCCCATGGGGATGACGCGGAACGCCACGTAGACCAGGTGGTCCCCTGGCAACCCCGCAGAGCTCGCTGGCACGGGCACCGAGACGGCCATTCTGCCATACCAGATTGGCGGCAACTTCCAGACATAGAAGGCGCCCTTCTGGTCGTCGCTGCTCCACACCATGACGCATCCTGCTGGCAAGTGGAGGCTGGCCCATGTGGTGGAGGCCGCCAAAGTCGACGTGTCCTTAACAATGTTGCGGAGGTAGGCGTTGGAGGGTATCATGTTGAAGATGAGGCGCGTGCATCTCGACAAGGCCTCGAATGGCTTGGCCTACCTCTCGCGAGCGAATAGGCCGTTGAAGACCTTCTGGCCCCGCTGCGCAAAGATGTCCGCCTCGTCGGCCACGCCCAAGATGCCGAGGCCAATCAAGTGTTCTGCGACCTCGTACCAGTCCTCGAGCCTCGCGCAATTGACTCGGGCGCGAGGAGGGTACAGCGGCCAGTCCGCATCAGGCAGCGTGGCAACCTCAGGGTCCATGAGCCACTCCAGGATGTGCCCGTCAACGAACTCCTCTGTCTGGAGCTGCGCAGCATGCTGTTTGTCGGGAAGGCCTGGTATAGGCTCCGCTAGCTTGATGGGCAAGGCCTCGCCCTGCTCCTCACCAGTGTAGTCGACCCTGAGCTTGCTGATCTTCTGGGACCAGTCGATGTCAGGCCGACGAGTCAGTGGGTCATCCAAGAAGCCGTCGACGTGGGAGATGGTGGTCTTGTAGGCGGACCGCTGGGCAGGATGCAGCACTGGCGAGTGCCTCCACAGGCGAGGGCCACCTCGACCAACGTACTCGAAATTGAGAGACAGCACCATTATGTATGACCAAAATTCTCTGGCGACTAAACGCCCCTCCATCCTGGACCTCTGACGCTTCCTTCTCGGTCCGTCCTGAGATGCGACCCGAGCTCGTGTGAGCGTAAGGCCGGGGAGGGCCATCGGCAACAGGTCACGCGCCCTTACCTGCGGCCCTCCAGTCGTGGGAAGGTGTGGACGAAGGCCACGGCAACACTTTTCAAGGCGGCCTGGGTGCAGCCACTGCAAGGTGACGATAGCGATGACCAGGCCCAGTAAATGCGGCGTGGCGGGTACAGCTCGAGACACAGCTGCTCTCCACGCGGTCAGGTCAGTGTAGACTGGCAAGTGTTCAGTCCAGCGAGGCTGCGCGTCGGTGTTCGGCGCTGCCGCGTGGCCTACCTCGCGGGTCAGTCCCGCCGCTCGCGAGCCTCCTGCATGAGCTTCCTGAGGCGCATGCCGTCGGCTCCCCGCGTCTCGCCCTGCCTCTTCGGGTGGGCGTCCTTGACGGTCTTCCAGGAGACCTCCTTCGGCGTCGCCTCCTTCGAAAAGTCCTCGCGCAGCTGCACGATCCGCTGCGGCCCTGGTGTAGGGCGGCGGGCTGCTGCTGCTGGCGCTGCTGGTAGCGGTGGATCCTTGACGAGGCCCGCAGGCGTCCGAGGCCCAGGCAGCCGGTGTGCCGCCTTGCCTCGGCTCCCGCCAGTGTGGCCTACAAGAGGGGAGTTGCTCCTCAGCGGCTCCCTCTCCCGGCCTGACCCCTAGCCCTGCTTGAGCTTGGACAGCAGCTCCTCTAGGCGCAACTCGCCCAGCTCGACGGCGCGCACGATCTCCTCATCCTCCGTCCTGAGCGCGAGCTGCTCGTTCATGGGCGGGATGAGCTCCAGCCAGCGAGCACCTGACCAACTCTTGTCGATAGCGGAAAGCTGAAGTGCCTTGAACCGTTGACCCAGCACGTCCAAGGCGTAGGCCGTCTTGCCCGAAAGGATGGCATCCGCGGCCTCGCAGACTGTCCTCATCTCGCGGTAGACCTCAATTCCGCTCGACTTGATGGGGGTCTGAGGGATGAAGACATTCAGAAAGTACTTCAGGAAGGTCGACGGGAAATCCTCCCCCGTCTTCTCACCATCCTGCGTGGTGACATACTCACTCATCTTGGCCAGCGCCTGCTCAGAGAGAAGCCCAGGGAACTTGGCGGCAATCTGGCGAAAGTGACCTCGACGAGTGGCGAGACCTCGCGGGACTGCCCCATCACCACTGCCGCTGGCGCCACTGAGAACTGACTGCAATACGTCACCAGTGCCGCTCCTGTTGGCCGCCGCCTCAAGCATCAACTGGAGAAGAGGTCCCTCGGCCCCTGCCCCAGCGCTGCCGCCCGCGGCACACGCAGCCGCCTCTGCTGGCACCTCGGGCGCGCGCCTCTTGTCGGCCCTGTCCCGCGCGCAGGGGGCGCCACGGCTGACAGGCGGGCGCCTGCCTCCTCTAGCGGCGAGGCCTGCAGGGCAGCGGGCTGGCGGCCGCCGCCGCGCGCTGGCGCCGCCATGGGGCGCGGGCCCGAGGCCGGGGCAGCCGTGTCCTGACCCGCGCAGCTGTCGAGCGGCATGCCGAACCCGTCCAGCTCGACCTCCGACGACCTGCAAGCCGCCGCCACTCCTGTAGACTCGGGCCCGAGCTCCTGGGACCAGCGGGCCAAAGAGTCCACCGCCTGGCACTCTAAGTAGAACTCCGACGCCTTCGCGGCGTCGACCTCCTCGAGCTCCGAGACGTCGATCAGCGTCCCGCGGGAGGCGCTCAACGTGGCGAGGCACATCTCCTCCGCGCAAAAGTGGTAGAGCGGCCGCCCTGCCCCCCCCACGCTCCAAGGGATGAACCATCCACCAGGCCCGATAGCCGTCGCTGCGGCAAATCTGCTCGGCCCGTGCGAACTGGCCATCCTCGTCGGGAGGGTAGGCGCCTATCACCTGGATGAGGTGCTCACCCTGCGGCCGCGCCTCCGAGTCGAACGCCGTGCAGGGATACAGGCGGCCGACCTGCGCGGGGAAGCGGAGGGCGGCGGGCTCGGACTCCCCCAGCGAGAGGTCTGCAGGCACCTCCTCCTCCCCAGCTGCGTCCACCATGCCCGAGCGCGTGAGACCTGGGAAAGTGGCAAACTGGTCACGCCTAGAACTCGCGGCAAGGTCCTGCTGAAGGAGGGGCGCCTGGACCTCACCCCTCTCTCAAGAGGGAAGAAACATTTGAACCACAAAGAGATCTACGTAGGGATGCGGCGTTTCTCGGTTTCCGAGTGTTATGTTACAATCGTCCCGATAACTGCTCATATACATATATATATACGTCCTTCTTGAATTACCGACGCAAGCCATAGTGTATCTGCCGTAATCGTGCCCATTACATGTGTAATGCCATTCGCGGTGTAAGTTGTCGTGGGTCGTCGGATTCGTGAATATCGGTAGTATTGTCGTAAAGAGCGTCGATGTTGTGTATGCCGATGTCGTAGCTGGTGCCGTCCTCGATGCCAACGCTGGTGTAGGTGTCGGCTCCGGTGGTGATGTTCGGCAGTGCTGATGTCGTGACGGAATTGTCCCAATGAATCTCGAACTCTACGCCATAATTATCGGTGCACCGGTCGTCGATGCACTTACCCATCGGGAGATCGGTTGGAATCGGAGCCAAGACCACGCGTAGATAGGTGCAGGGGTCGGAACCGGGATCGGAGCGGGAGTCGGAGAATAGGACGATACCACGATCGGCACGGGCAATTTTGGCCATAACCGCTATCTGAGATATGGCGGGTCCGATTGGGACCCCCGTCATTCGTCGAAGGAGGGTCCGACGCTGTACGATACGATAAACCGAGCTGGACGTCGGTCGGGATCCACGCTATATGGGGAGAGTGATCGTCCATGCCACCATAAAGTGAGAATCCATTGTACATCTTGGGGTGCCGGACTTGGGAAGTATAGCTGCACTGTACCACCATATCTCGTTGTATTCGGGCCCCGGGCCCGGAGCTGGAATCCAGAACCCAAGTCCGACACTGCCGTAAGGTCGGAGGAAACGTGATTTCAGCATCCGGGGTTGGTTTTCGACAACGGTCGGGCTCTGCAGTCGGAAATCGATCGGGCATTGGATAGGGAGCGGGAAAGGAAGAGCGAAAATGATATCCACGCCGTAGGCGTGACCCTTATACTTATGCGTTGCTTTGCTATCCTGCTGTTGTTCTTCGTCGTCTCGAGGATTTTTTCATCGAAATCTTTTGGTCTCTAGCGTGGGGCCCTTTTATGGCTCTTGTTTGGGGCCCTTTCGTAGGAACATCTCGTGGAATGTCCGCAACATGTTCTTGCGGGGATACCGCGGTAGTCCTCGAAGTCCCCACTCGCACCATCGGCCTGCGTATTTGGTATGTGTAAGCCTTTGGGGTTTCCCCGGAAGTCGTCGTTAATGTTCTGGGAATTGCCGGGGTCGGGGCAGGAGTCGGGAAAACCAAACCAAGAGTAAGGACATCGACAATCGCATTGGGAAGGAAAGCAACATTAATATTCTATTGTATCATCCTCTTTCCTCCCTCACATCCGTATTGGTACCAATTTTGTCGCCGTATCTTATTGCCCGCCCCTGTGTAATCGTTGGCATTGCCCTGGATGCCGCCGGCAGGGCCGATCCCGATGGAGACGGCGATCCCGTCGGAAACGGGAGTCGGAACAATGCCGTGGTAAGCAGTAGCCATGGATGATGTAGTTGGCGGCTTTGTACTTGAACCGTGGCCGGCATGACAGATAGGGGCCATCCCGTCACAATGATAACATACAATTACCAGGATTTCTGCCCGGGGAGTAGACGTGCCAACCAAACCAATGCCCGTAGTGACTATATTGCATGCGTACGTGCCGTCGTGCCCACGATATTGAAAATGCTCGTCAAACAGAGCATGCACCAATTCCTGGGTCGTCGCATGTACTAATACGGAGCGTACCCTGCCGCGCCGGGCAGCGGGGCCGGCAAACCAGCGAGATGGTATAGGAACGCCGTGTATGTCGTGTGGGCATTGGCCAGCATATTGCGGAGCGCACCGCGCCCACCTGTCTGGCCCGGAACGCCTCCAATTGTGCACGCTCCCACTGCGTGAGTTGCGGCTCCACCGGGGCAGCCGCTACGGTCGGAGTATTGTTTGGGCGCATCCAGACCCATAACATCGTCATGGTGAAATCCCACGTAAAACCCAATGCTCAAACCAAGTGCTAACCACCCCCGCGCAATCGTTATGGGGGCGAATCCCGGTGTAGACACGTACATCGGATTCCCCCCGGAGCAAGCCGCAGCCGCGTGGATTGATGCCAGATGGCATTCGCGCGGGAGGCCGGATAAATAGTTCACCGCCCCTCGCGATGCGAAAGATGCCCAAGAAGTGGACCAATCCCACGCTGTGGCCCCCGCTGTTGCCCAATCGATCCCCGCAAGTACGTCAAACACCCACGCCATCTGTCCGCTGTAGAAGGGCGAAAGGAAATATGTTGTGTAAGAGAAAGTGTGGGAAGGAAAATAGGATGTAAGGGTAGATGAAATGGGATGTCGGATATGGGGTCTCTTGGGAGCCTTGAGCCACTTCGATTCGGGAGGAAGGGGCAAACGAATTGCGCCTATCACTCGAAAACGAGGTGGGACAGGGCGAGAGATACCGGGCGTGTGTCCGCGGCCATTTGTGTTCAGGCGCCCTTTCCCAAATTTACGCTTGCGCCTCATTATATTACTTGCCATCGAGACCGCACATATTTTTCGCTTGAGATGACCCGTCGCGTCCGCGACGAATTTAGAGTTGGAGTTGCGCTTTGCCTGAGGTAAAGCTTCAGGACGGGCTTCCCGGCTTCCTTCTACTTTGCTAGAGGAGCTGGCCTATGGTGGTCAGTTCGCGCTCCTTAGCATCCACGGCGCTATCTGGTGGAATACTGAAATTGTGGATTATCATGGTGCAGCGGGTCTGCGCGGAGGAATGTACATGATTACGCGTGATGCTTACAATTCTACCTATCTCGTCTCGCGGAGGCGTTCACTCGAATGATGTATCCCTGCGGCACAACCCTCCTGAAGCCTCCAATTTGATTTTTTCCCAACCATCCTGTGGTGTTGGGTCCTCGTTTTGAAGAGACAGCGCCCCGCGTTCACTCCTTCCTTCCTTCTTTCCTCCCCCCTCCCTCCTCCCTCCTCCGCGTCAGCCACACCCACTTCGGCACACCCCTCACACGTTTCGTGGCCCCATAAGGAGCTCCACCGAGGGCTCCAGTGGCTGCGTTCGCATGGCGGCACCGCGCCCATTTCGGCACACCTCTCACACGTTTCGTGGCCCCATAGGGAGCTCCACCGAGGGCCCCAGTGGCTGCGTTCGCTTGGCGGCACCGCACCCATTTCGGCACACCCCTCACACGCTTCGTGGCCCCATAGGGAGCTCCACCGAAGGCCCCAGTGGCTGCGTTCGCATGGCGGCACCGCACCAATTTCGGCACACCCCTCACACGCTTCGTGGCCCCATACGGAGCTCCACCGAAGGCCCCAATGGTTGCGTTCGCATGGCGGCACCGCAGTCATTTCGGCACCCCTCACACGTTTCGTGGCACCATAGGGAGCTCCACCGAAAGCTCCAGTGGCTGCGTTCGCATGGCGGCACCGCGCCCATGTCGGCACACTCCTCGCACGGTTCGTGGCCCCATATGGAGCTCCACCGAGGGCCCCAGTGGCTGCGTTCGCATGGCGGCACCGCGCCCATTTCGGCACACCCCTCACACGCTTCGTGGCCCCATAGGGAGTTCCACCGAAGGCTCCAGTGGCTGCGTTCGCATGGCGGCACCGCGCCCATTTCTGCACCCCTCGCGCGTTTCGTGGCCCCATAGGAAGCTCCACCGAAGGCCCCAATGGTTGCGTTCGCATGGCGGCACCGCACCCATTTCGGCACACCCCTCGCACGTTTCGTGGCCCCATAGGGAGCTCCACCGAGGGCCCCAGTGGCTGCGTTCGCACGGCGACACCGCACCCATTTCGGCACACCCCTCACACGTTTCGTGGCCCCATAGGGAGCTCCACCGAGGGTCCACGTGGCTGCGTTCGCATGGCGGCACCGCACCCATTTCGGCACACCCCTCACACGCTTCGTGGCCCCATAAGGAGCTCCACCGAGGGCTCCAATGGCGGCGTTCGCATGGCGACGCCGCGCCCATTTCGGCACACCCTCACATGTTTCGTGGCACCATAGGGAGCTCCACCGAGGGTCCCCGTGGCTGCGTTCGCATGGCGGCACCGCACCCATTTCGGCACACCCCTCACACGTTTCGTGGCCCCATAGGGAGCTCCACCGAGGGCTCCAGTGGCTGCGTTCGCATGGCGGCACCGCGCCCATTTCGGCACACCCATCACACGCTTCGTGGCCCCATAAGGAGCTCCACCGAGGGCCCCAGTGGCTGCGTTCGCATGGCGGCACCGCACCCATTTCGGCACACCCCTCACACGCTTCGTGGCCCCATAGGGAGCTCCACCGAGGGTCCCAGTGGCTGCGCTCGCATGGCGGCACCTCACCGATTTCGGCACACCCCTGACACGTTTCGTGGCCCCATAGGGAGCTCCACCGAAGGCCCCAATGGCTGCGTTCGCATGGCGGCACCGCACCCAAGTCGGCACACCCCTCGCACGTTTCGTGGCCCCATAGGGAGCTCCACCGAGGGCCCCAATGGCTGCGTTCGCATGGCGACACCGCACCCATTTCGGCACACCCCTCACACGCTTCGTGGCCCCATAGGAAGCTCCATCGAGGGCCCCAGTGGCTGCGTTCGCATGGCGGCACCGCACCCATTTCGGCGCACCCCTCACACGTTTCGTGGCCACATACGGAGCTCCACCGAGGGCTCCAAAAGCTGCGTTCGCATGGCGGCACCGCACCCATTTCGGCACACCCCTCGCACGTTTCGTGGCCCCATAGGGAGCTCCACCGAGGGCCCCCGTGGCTGCATTCGCATGGCGGCACCGCACCAATTTCGGCACACCCCTCACACGTTTCGTGGCCCCATAGAGAGCTCTACCGAAGGCCCCACTGGCTGCGTTCGCATGGCGGCACCGCGCCCATTTTGGCACACCCCTCACGTTTCGTGTCCCCATAGGGAGCTCCACCGAGGGACCCCGTGGCTGCGTTCGCATGGCGGCACCGCACCCATTTCGGCACACCCCGCACACGTTTCGTGGCCCCATAGGGAGCCCCACCGAGGGCTCCAATGGCTGCGTTCGCATGGCGGCACCGCGCCCATTTCGGCACGCCCATCACCCGGTTCGTGGCCCCATAGGGAGCTCCACCGAAAGCTCCAGTGGCTGCGTTCGCATTGCGGCACCGCATCCATTTTGGGACACCCCTCGCCCGGTTCGTGGCCCCATAGGGAGGTCCACCGAGGGCTCCAATGGCTGCGTTCGCATGGCGGCACCGCGCCCATTTCGGCACACCCCTCACACGTTTCGTGGCCCCATAGGGAGCTCCACCGAGGGCTCGAGTGGCTGCGTTCGCATGGCGGCACCGCGCCCATGTCGGGACACCGCTCGCACGTTTCGTGGCCCCATAGGAAGCTCCACCGAGGGCCCCAGTGGCTGCGTTCGCATGGCGGCGCCGCACCCATTTCGGCACACCTTTCGCACGTTTCGTGCCCCCTGAGGGAGCTCCACCGAAGGGGCCAGTGGCTGCCTTCACATGGCGGCACCGCGCCAATTTCGGCACGCCCCTCACACGTTTCGTGGCCCCATAAGGAGCTCCACCGAGGGCCCCAGTGGCTGCGTTCGCATGGCGGCACCGCACCCATTCCGGCACACCTCTCACACGTTTCGTGGCCTTTAGGGAGTTCCCTCTCATTCGCTCAATTTGCTGTGCGGTACTCGTAACTGCATATGGTTGGGTCCATCGCCAGGATATTTTTTGACCAAAAATACCATGCATGGCAACGAGCGATGTTTACAACAAAACACCACAAACTTCAGCTACCAACATCAAAACACGACCTACGGAACCATTGCCCTTACCCTACTGATACGAGAGGCGCAAAGGCCTCGCCGAGGAGGGGTAACAGGTCACACCAGGAGCGCTCGCGGGGGGACCCGCCTCATAGGGATCACCGTCCAGCCGAACCCATGGCAGCAGGCGTGCGACGCTTTGTCAGATATTATGATGACCGTGGACTAGCTCGCCAGTGCATGCCACGACGCAACGCTGGCTCGACCATGGTTGGACCGAACGCGACATCCGCCACTGGTATTCACTCTATAAAGTTGACCGGAATTACATGGGTAAGACTGCGCCAACAGAGGCACGGTCACCAAGACACCAGAACAACTTTCAGAAACGAAGCCTCAAGAGGGCCATCATCAATGGCCGGAAGGAATACAAGGGTTTCGTCTACACTTGCAAATATCTTGCCAATCGCCGACCTGCTTGCCCGATGAGGCGTCCGTTAAGGAGCCCCGGCAACTGCAAAAGAACCCCATGGGTCGGAGCCATGGCGACGATCTAGGTCGCAACGTGGATCCGACAAATCATCCACATGAAGAATGCTCGACGGAAGCCGACAACCAGCCTGTTGCTGAGGAGGGGGAGAGCTCGGACCGAATGGACTTGGGAGCGCCTGGCTCTGAATCGTTACCTTAAATCATATAATCGAGAGCGTCGCGGGGGCAGGGGCAGGTTGGATACCGGCCCTTGTTGCGAGAAAGGTTGCAGCTGATAAGTATGATTGGGTTGTCAAAATCCAGACCGTGGCGCTCGGGGGGCCCGTGCAGCCGGCTGCCCCCGGCGCTGGCGGCGCGGCTGGGCGCTCGCCCTGCGGGGGCGCCCGCAGCGGAACAGCCGCAGGGGCCTTCTCCCAGATAGAAACCAAGGAGGAACATAAACCCACCCCCATCTGCGCACTCATCAAGACCGCGCAAGTCGCATGAACCCGACCAGCTTGCGCCACCGCCCAAGCAGGAGAAGAGGGCCAGTCCAAGTGATGCCAACAGTCTCAGCGTTCTGCGGGGAAATTCGCTTAGAGACATCGCCCCAGCCTGCATGTTGGCGCGGCCCGGCGCCTGGTGGGACTCGCGGGGCAGGCTGGGCGCCGTCGCTGGAAGGATCCCCCAGGGATGCTTCTTCATCATAGGGCGGTGCTAAGTATAAGGCGTTGGAAACTACTTCAAAAACATTGGGGGCGGCCCCCGAGATCTGCGGGTGCCGGCACTTCGACATTCGCGGGGGGGGCAAGGCGTTGGGGGGCGCTGCAGTGTCTGAGCCAGTGAGGACGCATGGCGAACCAGCTATTGCTCCTGCGGGACATCCCGCCGTTACTCTCGAAGTGCCTGGGGAATGCAGACGTTATTGGAGGCTGCTGGGTACCGCCGACCGAACGGAGAACAACCCAGCGCGCAGGCCCTTCACCGACGAAAGGGTCTGACCGTTACGTCGCGGTGCAGTGCGGCGCCCAGTGCACTGCTGCGCGCGTTGACGACGCGGTTCGCACGCGTCGGGTTGTTCGCGACGTATTGCGGGGAGAGCCTGCCCTCAATTATGAGTCCGAGAAGAAAAACGTGAGGGGGGTCCTCAAAGAGGCGGAAATCGGCGCAACAAAACTGGACGATCAAAAAAAGCACGAGCGTTCGGAATGGCTCACCACCGCCACTCACCACAAGCCGTTCTACTTCGACCAGCTTTCTGATAGGTTCGTCACATCGGTCGCTTCCTTCGACGAGTGCGTCGGCCGGGTGGGGCTCACTTACTCAACAACTGGCCGCCCGAACGCTACGAGAGCTGGCATGAACGCCACCTGAGAACTGTCAAAAGGTGCCTTCGCAACCTCCATTGGGGCCATCAGGCTCTGGCGGTGTTGGACCTCTGCGGCATGCTTGATCATTCAGGCATGCAACAGAACAAGCTCCAGGTGAAGAAGCTCGAATTCACTGGGGAGTCCCATCCGACGTATTTTCCGCGCCCAAGCAACGGGCGTCGCAGCGCTGGCATTAAATTGCCCCGAGTCCCTGTGCCAAATGGCAACCGACTTGACATCGCCAGGGGCACCTTGACATGGGCCAATATCCCGAACATTCTCCATGTCGGGCTGTCACGCTGCGCCAATGGTACTGGCAATGAAAGGGGCGGACAATTCATTCATGGATGCTCATATCCGCCTGGGGATAACAGAATCCAGTCTGGCCTGCACATCGATTCCGAAATATTGATTATGTTAAATCTCAAAAGCCTGTTTCGTGGCAGTATCGCAATTTGGCGTTCTGCGAATGATATCAGTATGGCGGCAAGCAACAAAGGCAGGATCCCGCCCAGCCACATTGTCCAGATCATTGGCATCTTGCCATACAAGACCCAATGTAGACATGGTCGAGTTGTACAGGTGCGGAACAATTCTCTATACATTCAGGACAACGAGCAGGGAAACCTGCGCGCTGACAACTTTCTTCCACAATCAGCATACGAGATCCCATATGACGCATCATTGCTGAGGAACTGGATGATAACTCAGACTCCCTACAACCTGAAAGGCGGTCGAATTCACTGCCCCATTCGGGGACACCTGCAGGCCCAGAGTGCGGACGTGTCTGGTATGACATCCAATTGGACTACGCCCAACAACGGGTTGTATGCAATCGACCCGCGACGTGCCCAGACGCAACCGTTGCTGGTACCTGTAGGCTGTAGGGCAACCTGCTTCGTTCGCGCCCATGAGCAGGGCCACGACACCATTTGGGACTCCACAGAGTGTTGGGAGCACCAACGGTCTGCAGGCGAGGCTCCAGAGCATCAGAATAGACCCTCAGCTCTACCAGGCCGTGCAAGCGACATCGCCATTTGCATCGCCACGTCCAATCGCGGGGTAACCTGCTTTTTCTGCCCACGAAGCTGCCCAGAGGGCTGCGACCGACGGATCTAGACGAACTCGCTGTCCTCTGGGTTGTCCGGGGTGGGCTGTGAGGCGCGGCCTCCTGTTTCCATCAAAACTTGTCGCCGCGCGCTCACCATTTGTGTATGTTTTGCGTTGAGCCTCCCATTGTGGTTTGTCGTCATTACGGCATGGTCCTGCGGGTCCCTGTCGTCATATTTGGCAGCAGTACCAATCCAGCGGCGAATAGCGCAAGACATGTTTTTGTTTTCTATCTTCTTCGCCATCATCATCTCCACGATTTGCCAGCGCATATGCTTACCTGAAAACCAGGAAGCCGTGAAATAAGGGTGAATCTGAGGACGCGCTAGGCAGCATAAAAAGAAACGGAGGAAGAGGAGGATGAGGAGGAACAGGAGGAGGAGAAGAGTCTACATCAAGGTCTGCCAGGAGACACGCTGGCTCTCGCAGCGTCCTCAGCAGATCCCCTCCTGGCCCAAGCGCGCACCTCGCCACAACACTTTGCAAGGCAAATCCGAGATTTCCCCATCACCGCCGTTGTAGGGCAAAGAACCACGCCGTATGTACGGATGGAGATCTCTGGTACGCTCCCGGGCGAGAGCAGGTACGAGAGCGATAGCTTGTAAATTCCATTTGCCATATTTTTCCGCGCCGAATCATTCCACACTCCCTAAGCCACTGTCCGCAATCACAGCGTATGTGGAATTATTCTCTCTTTCAGCTCGTTCCAATAATTTCCCCCCACGGTTACTCGTACCACTCCTGGGATGTGGGTTGCGTTACGCATACGTTCCACGTTGCGATCTGGCCATGCCCCCCAACTTCCAAGAAGATTTGCTTCCAATGTGCCACTAATTCGGTATTCCGCCCGTACAGCCCTCCCCCCGTAGCTTCCGTGAGGCGTCCGTGCCCATGGGGGTCTGGACCGTCTCAAGAGCTACTAATACCAAGTCGACGTCCGACCGCACACAAGAAATACGCATCAATTATGTGTAAACGTTCGGTGACGGGGCATACCAGAAACCACCCCGCAACAAACGGTCCCATAATATAATGAATCCGCGCTTTCCCCGGTGATGTTGCATTCGCACGTCGACTTGGTAAGGCTAATTCGTCCAACAAATGTTGATGTGCTGCACGTTCCGAGGGGTCTGATCCGTGAACTTGCCACCCGTGCTGCCATTCACCCAGATTAAGATGGTCCAGGTTCAGGGGGCGGATGAGCGTAGTCCGGTTGCCAGGTCTGCCCAATCGCGCCAACCTGCCCCATCACATTGTTGTCCAGCCCATTCCGCTGCGAGCACGCATGGCGGTGCATCAATACACGCTGGCGGGTCGGGTCTTATAAGCGACCTCGAAACATGGCGATGTTGGAATCGATGGCCTCATGGTCGGATCTTCTAAGATGACCATCTCGCTGCAGACATCCTCGGCGCACAAGAGACCACTGAGACGGCCCAGGAGGCCTTTAAGAGGTCCTCCAGACGGCTCGAAAGGGCCAAGGTCATTGATTGTCCTGCGATGTTTGAAGGATTCTGGCGTTTGCTCAGTCTCGGCTTTCCGACTGCCTGCGGTGGCCCTAGCCTCCAAGATGGCCCCAGGACGGCCCAAGAGGCTCCCAAAACTGAACCCACAGAATCAAAAGACGGCCCAAGAGGCTTCCACGACGTCCAAGGTGGCTTTCAGAACGATCTAAAACGCCCCAAGAGGGCCCCAAAACGCAGAAAGGCTCCCCAAACGGCCTCCGACGGGGTCAGACGGGCCAGGAACGCCGTAAGGAGGGAGGCTCCGAGAATGACTTAAGATGTTCCCTAGAGGTCTCCGCTTCTTTCTCATTGTCCTCCTTGTTCCTCCCTCTCCACATCCTGGTCTTCCTCCCCCGCGTGTTCCCCGAAGGGCTTTCACAACGGCTGGGGGAACGCATGGTCCAGCAGCGTGGCCACATAGGCGTATTCGAAAATGCAGGGGGTGGCGGTGATTCACCGTAGACGTCTTCGATCCTGGCGTGTTGAATTTCTGGAAACTTTGGTTTCTGTTCTGAAGATTTCCCACCCGGGTCTTAACCCCACCCGCTGGTCACCTGAACAGATCATCTGAGCCCAGTCGGTAATGATTTTTTCGCCCCACACGGCTCCAAGATGACCCAGAATGGCGTACAAGACGGCCGTAGTGCGCATGGCTCTAAGCGAATGTGCGATCGTTGTCAATGGACAGTGCGCTCACCCATGTTGGCCGAGATGCAACAGGAGGTCCCCCAGGCAAGGGCCGCTATTGGCGCGTGGAGGTGCTAGGCACTCGGGGGGGATAAATTTTGGGTTCCGTGGGCAGTCGTGGAGCCGTGTGTAATCGACGTGCAACGCGTCGGAAGGCTCCGAATGCTTCCCAGACCGCGTCAATGACGCGAGGGCCACGGTGGCCAAGGAAAGGAAGGCCCCATCGGCTCCGGCCCGCCAGGATGCCCCCGCCCCCGCGGCCGCGGCAGCCGCAGCTGCCGCCGCCGCCGTGATGATCATCGTGGTGGTGGTCGCAGTGCTCGTGATGGTGGTCGTCGTCTGTGGACGTGACTGGACGATTACACGTTCTGGGGCGTGTTGTGCTTTTCTGGGGCTTGTGGAGGCCTCGAGACTCTGGAGATCGGTGGGGCCGTCGGACGTCGTCGTCCGATCGTCGCCGTTGTAGTCTTCGTCAGACCTCTGGAAGCTGCCAGGGCTCCTCGTCGTTACTGTCGTCACGGTCGTCGTCGCCATATTCCTCGTGGTTTTGGTGGCGGTCGTCGTTGACGCCGCCAACGTCGTCGCAGCCGCCTACGATCGAGGAGGGAGACTGAGGAATGCAAGGTCGAGGGGAAATGTTTGACAATGCTCTTGGGCCTTCTTGGTCCTCGCGGGGTCGCTTTCGTCGCCGCGGTTGCCCAGAGCCTTGGGCTCCCGCCGGCGCTCGTGCAGCGCGCCAGCTCTGGCCGCCGCGGGCGCTAGAGTCGCGGCCAGCGTCATCGTCATTGTCGGCTCTGCCCGTTTTTGTGCGGGTTTGGACGTAGTTGGCCCTTCCGTGACCTCCCGTGCCAGAACTTGGGAGGCACCGTCAGACCTCTGTGGACCGTCAGGGTCATCGTCGTCCTCGTCGTCCTTGACACCTCTCCGCCTCCTCCTCCTCTTCCGCCTCCTCCTCTGGCCCCTGCGGTATTATTCAGAACATTCGCTTGGATGTTCGCGAACAAGATTCTCGGCATCGATGCTCCCGGAGAGACGTCCGGAAAAATCGCTCTGATGCTCCTGTACAATAGTTATTTTGAATTGCAAAAGTGTCCTGCTATACAAAAGTGCCACGGCGAAACTCAGGCGAATGAGCCCTCTGCGGTCGAAGCCGAGAAGGAGGCACTCATGTGCTGGCGTGCGGACTTCTCCAGACTCAGATGCTTCGTGCACGCAGCGGCGGGCTCGCTCACGTCGCTGTGGTCGTCTTCTCCCAGAAGGCCTCCGATAGCAAAGCCCGCTCGACCCAAATGCCTGACGTACACGTTCAAGTACAGCATGCCAGAGTTCGTGTGCCCGCGGGTGACCTTAAGCTCGACCTTACCGAAGGCAATCCACGCTGGCGTCTCGACCTCGTCGTGTGCCACGTTGTACTGATATCCCCGGGCCTTCTTCAGCTCTGCCCACGCACCCGTGACGTTTAGTTCTTGGAAGTATCCGCCGGCCCCCTCTGGGGGCGCAAGGCTGCGAAGGTGTGTGCAGTCTGCTGCCATGTGCTATGTGTTGTCATTTATTATTTGGGCGTTTGTCTCTCCAGTCCTGTTTCCTGCCTCCTGTTTACTGTCTGCTAAAGGGCCCCGCCGCGCCACACGGGGGGGGGATAAACCTCAAATCCAGGCTGCTCTGGGCCCCCCCAGCATTCTCATGGTGACGCCACCGCGCGGCCAGAACGGTCCGAGAGGCCTCCAAGATTGCCCGACGAGGCTCCGAAGAAAGCCTCAGGAGGCCAAGACGGCCCAAGATGGCCCCAAAATGTCCCATGACGATGGCCCCAAGACGGCCCAAGATGCTCCCAGTACGGCCCAAGAGGCCTCCAAGAGAGGGCCTCCCAAGAGGGCCTCACGAATCAGAAATCAATGATGTTCTTCACGTTTTTGCGAGTCTTTGGCCTTCTGGCCTTTTCGGCTTTCCGACGAGGTTCCCAAGATCGCCCCACGGCCCTAGAAGCTTCCCTGACGGCCCAAGAGATCCCCAAGACGGCCCGAAGAGGGCTACTCGACCTTTCTGCCCCGAGAGGGCCCCAGGAAGCCCCAGAGGCCCCAAAATGCCCCCAAGAAGCCCCAAGGAGACCCCCAAGAGACCCCAAGGAGACCCCCAGGAGGCCCCCCCAAGGCCCCATGGAGACCCCCAAGAGGCCCCAAGGAGACCCCCGCGCAGCCGCCCGCAATAGTAATAGGGGGGCCGGCGGCAGAGGGCGAAACCCCGAGTATATCTCCTCACATTGCCCACCCAATCGGCGCGCGGTGGCCTGTACGCGAAGCAAAACGTTTTCAGCGCGTTCTCCCCGAGGGATGTTGATAAGAACATGGTCGCCCGGCGCCATCAGATCGAACCGCTCACCGAAAACATTCTGCAAATGGGGATCGCCTGTGGCACTTGCTCCTGGAGACGGCGCCGGCGCCGTAGTGGGGCAGAATGTCACAGCGTCCGCGACGACAGCTGCATCGGCACCACTAGTGCTAATGACAACGGTGTCCCCCGCTCCAAATGTAAATATACCGAGGTTGCCATTACCCGAACTCCTCTGGTCAATTTGCCTGGAGATGACTGAGCCCTCGCTGTTGACATAGATCTGAACATTGGACGCTCTGTTGTTGTAACTTGTATACCCCACAGTGACGTCAAACGTTCCAGCGGCTGGTACTGTGTAAGCGATAACGCCCGCCATGTCAATGTTAGACCACAAATACCCTGAGCCGTAAAAGCCTGGTATAGCTGTACTCGTCCCCCAAGTTCCTTGAATCTGTTGTACCGACCCACTATCTGTGTCGTCGATCACAATGCACGTCCTCATGCCGCGGTTCGTCTCGTTGGAGGACTGGATCGCGGACGCCGCGGTCATGGCGGCCCCGATCGGCGACGGCAGCAAGCAGAAGATGGCGATCAACATAATGCGGACCATTGCGTCCGTGCAGACGGACCGCGGTCGCACCTTTTTGTCAGAGCGCGATCTTAGACAGTGTGTGTGTGTGTGTAAGTGTGCGGGTACCTTTGCAGACTGAGCCAAATTGGTTGCGGAAAAGTCTACGCCCTTGGACCCTCTACGACCCTTGGAGGCTATCGCATACATACGTTGGGGCTGTATGGGGTTACCTTGCGACGCGCGTTAGCCGTCCGTGGGCATTTTAGCATCTCAGGCCTCATCGGTCCCCTCTGGAAGCGTGTGAGGGTGTGCAGAATTGGGTGGCGGGACCGCATGTGGGCTGTCCACTGAGACCTTTGGTCGAGCTCCCCGTGGGGTCACGAAGCGTGTGAGGGGTGTGCCGACATGTGTGCAAGGGGCGCATGCGGGCTGCGTCACTGGGACCTTCGGTGGAGCTGCCCATCGGTGGCGGGACCGCATGCGGGCTGCGCCACTGGGACCTTCGGTGGAGTTCTATATAGGGGGCACGAAACGTGTGAAGGGTGCGCCGAAATAGGTGGCGGGACCGCATGCGAACTGCGCCACTGGACCGTCGGTCGAGCTCCGTATGTGGCCACGAAACGTATGAAGGGTGTGCCGAAATAGGTGGCGGATGCGAACTGTGTCACTGGGACCTTCGGTGGAGCTCCTTCTTGTGGGGCCACGAAACGTGTGAGGGGGGTGCCGAAATAGGTGGCGGGACCGCATGCGGGCTGCGTCACTGGGACCTTGGGTGGAGCTCCTCCCTGAGGGGCCACGAGACGTGTGAGGGACGTGCCGAAATAGGTGGCGGGACCGCATGCGGGCTGCGCCACTGGGACCTTCGGTGGAGCTTCCTATGGTATGGGGTCACGAAGCGTCTAAGGGGTGTGCCGAAATTTTTGGCGGGACCGCATGCGGGCTGCGCCACTGGGACCTTCGGTGGAGCTCCCTATGGGGCCACGAAATGAGTGGTGTGCCGAAATAAACGACGGGCCAGCATGCGGGCTGCGCCACTGGGACCTTCTGTGGAGCTCACTGTAGAGCCACGACACGGGTGAAGGATGCGCCGAAATGGTCGGCAAGACGCCATGCGGGCTGCCCCACTGGGACCGTCTGTGGAGCTCCCTTGGGGCCACGACGCGTGCGAAGGGTGTGCCGAAGTGGTCGGCGGGACCGCATGCGGGCTGCCCCGTCAAAACGAAGACCCAACACCACAGGATGGTTGGGAAAAACATCGTCGATTCCCCCGACATGTGTTACATATTAGAACGCTCTCGCCTTGTCGGGCGTTTGACGCTCTAAGATGGCCCGCGTGGCCCCCCAAATCGCTCCAAAACGGCCCAAAAAGGCCCCGAAGAGGGCCCCAAGACGGCCTACGGGAGCCTCAAGACAGCCGAAGAGCCTCCCAAGATTCCAAGATGGCCTAAGAGGGTCCCAAACGAGGCCCAAGAGGGAACATTAGAACAGACAGGCCGCGCCCTCCGCCTTAGTATGGCCCCTGGATGCCACCAAGAAACTTCATAATGCCCCCCTAAGAGGCCCAACTGCACACCAAAACCTCCTCCAAGAGACTCCCGAAAAACCTCCCAGGAGATCCCTAAAGGCATCAAAGAAGGCTCTGACCTACAAGCCAGGCGCGGTGGCCGGATGCATCGAACAACACCAAATCAACCGCCCCTGCGGTCTTGCCACAGGGGTGCCCGGCGTGCTAAACACTACAGCTTGTGGTTTTGCCTCTCTTCCAAAAGAGTTCCCCCCTGGGGCTTCGGCCGCCCCGCCAGCCACCCGGAATGGCCCGCCCGCTGCGCCACCGACGTCTCCCCAAACGGCTGTTTCGCTGGGGACATCCCCAACAAACCGCGGCCTTGGGGATTCTGGCCCAAGACGCCTTCCATTAAGAATGAGCGTTTCATACGAGACATCCTCGGAACATGGTGATGATGAAATCGATGGCCTCATCGTCGGATCGTTCAAAATGACAAGTGACAAGTGCGCTGCAGAGATCCTCAAAACAATGCGATGCCAAAGCCCAAGACGGCCCAAGAGCCTCCCAAGAGGTCTCCAAGACGGCCCCAGAAGCCCAAGCTGGCTCCAGGATGGCCCAAGACGCTCCGAGACGCCCCCAAGAGGCCTCCAAGATGGCACAAGAGGTCTCCAACAAGTCCTCCAGGAAGGCCAGAAGAGGCCAGAATCATTGATATCCCTTGACTTGTTGAAGGATTGTGGCATTTGTTTTGTTTCGACCTCCCGACGGCCTCCCGACGGCCCAAGAACACCCAAATATCGCAGCAAGATCGCCCAAGAGGCTTCCAAGATGGCACCGAGTCGGCCCAAGAGGATCCCAAGAAGCCCTGGAGCACCCCAGGAGGGAGAGCTCCAAGTCGGCACAGAGAGGTCCTCAAGACGGCTTCCGACGGCGTCAGACGGGCCAGGAGGCCATGAAGACTGCCCAAGATGGATCCAAGATGGCCCAAAACAGCCCAAGAGGCCCCCAAGAGGTCTCCAAGATGGCCTGAGAGGCCTCCAAGAGGGCCTCCAAGGCCCGAAGAGGCCAAGATCGTTGATGCTCCCTGAGATTTGAAGGATTGTGGTACTTGCTTCGCTTCGGCCTTCCGACGGCCCGAGACGGCACAGGAGCACCCAACGGTCGCCCCAAGATCGCCCAAGAGGCATCCAAGATGGCCCCCAAGACGGCCCTGGAGCACCTCAAGAGGGCCCTACATCGGCCCAGAGATGCCCCCCCCCAACGGCGTCCGACGGGCCAGGGATGCCCTAAGACTGCCAAAGAGCCCCCCCCTCCCCCCCTCCCGGAAGACCCCCAAAGCTCCCAAGAGGCCCAAGGAGGTCCCCAAGATCCCTCTAAGAGGCTCTCAGGAAGCTCCCAGGAGGCACCGAGAGTACCCCCAGAGTTTCCCAAGATGCCCCCTCCTTTGTCCTCCTCCTCCTCCTCCTCCTGATATTCCCCGCCATCCTCCCCCGAGTGTTTTCGAAAGGTTTCCACCACGGCTGGGGGAACAATGGTCCGATAGCTTGACAGAGCTCTTGCCACAAAGCTCGGCCACATGGGCGATTCCAAAAAGCAGGGGGCGGCGGTGATTCGCCGTAGGCGTCTTCGATCGGCTGCCCTTTGTTGACTTATCACAGGGGTGCCTGGCGTGCTCGACGTCTGTGTCTTTCTGTTATTGTCTAAAGAACGCCCAATGGGGTCTCGGCCCAACCCGCTGGCCACGAAGAGCCCGTACATTCCCCCCTAAATCTCCAAGACGGCAAATCTGGTCCAAGATGGACTCCAAGACGGCCAAGATGGCCCCAAGAGAGTCCAAGACAGGCCCAAAACGGCCTCCAAGACGGTCAAAGGATGTCTCCAACACCGCCAAGATAGCTGAAGAAAACCCCAGACGGCCCAAGAAGCGCACACGAGGCCGCTGAGACGGCTCAGGAGGCCTCCAAGAGGTCCTCCAGGAAGGCTCGAAGCGGCCAAGATCGTTGATTTTCCTGCGGTGGTTGAAGGATTGTGGCGTTTGCTCATTTTCGGCTTTCCGACTGCCTAAGATGGCCCTAGGGGCCCCCAAGATTGCCGTAAGATCTTCCAAAACGCCTCCAAGACAGCCCAAGAGGCTCCCAAAACTCAGTCCCTGGAGCACCAAGGCGGCCCATGAGGCCTCCACGACGTCCAAGATGGCGTTCAAAACGACCTGACGCGCCCCAAGCGGGCCCTCAAACAGCCTAGAAAAGGCTCCCCAAACGGCCTCCGACGGCGTCAGACGGGCCAGGAACGCCGTCTGGAGGCCCCAAGAATGACCCAAGATGCTCCCGAGAGGCATCCTCTTCCTTCTCCTTATCCTCCTTGTTCCTCCCTCTCCTCATCCTCCTCTTCCTCCCCCCGCGTGTTCCCCGAAAAGATGGTGGCACAATTCGCTCTAACGGCTCCCCCGGTTAGGCCTTTCCGCTAGCGCAGACGACCCCTGCCTCGCCGCCGACGCAAAACAAGTTCCCCAAGGGTTTCCACAACAGCTGGGGGAACGCATGGTCCAGCAACACGGCTAGTTTGGTAACATAGGCGTATTCGAAAAAAAGCAGGGGGGCGGCGGTGATTCACCGTAGGCGTCTTCGATCTGCCGCCCCCTGTTGATTTATGAAAGGGACGCTTGCGTGCTGAAGTTCTGGGAGCTTTTAGTTCTGTTCTGAAGAACTCCCACCGGGGTCCCCACCCGCCGGCCACCTGGAAAGACTATCCGAACCCAGTCGGCAAGGATTTTGTCCGCTCCGCATGTCTCCAAGACGGCCGTAGCGCGCGTGGTTCTAGCCGAGTGTGCAGTCGTTGTCAATGGGCAATGCGCTAACCCATGATGGTCGATATACCAAAGGAAAGGTCACTCAGGCAAGGGCCGCTCTTGGCGCGTGGAGGAGTTTGGCACTCGGGGGGATAATTTTGGGTTCTGTGGGCAATCGCGGAGCCGTGCGAAATCGACGTGCAACGCGTCGGAAGGCTCCGAATGCTTCCCAGACCGCGCAAAAGACGCGCGCGACAGCCACGGTGGCCAAGGAAGGCCCCAGGAGGCTCCAGCCCGCCAGGCCGCCGCCGCCACCGCCCCGCCCGCCGCCGACGCCGCCCCCGCGGCCGCTGCCGCCGCCACCGCCGTCGTGATGATCATCGTGGTGGTCGTCGTAATGGTCGTGGTGGTGGCGGTCGTCGTCTGTGGACGTGACCGGACGAGTACACGTTCTTGGGCGTGCTGTGCTTTCCCCGGGCCTGTGGAGGCCTCCGGGCTCTGGAGATCTTTGGGGGGGGGGTCGGCCGTCGTCGACCGATCGTCGTCATTGTGGTCGTCGTCAGACCTCCGGAGGCCGCCAGGGCTCCTCGTCGTCACCGTCGTCACGGGCGTCGTCGCCGCAGTCGCTGTCGTTTTCGCCGTGGCCGTCGCTGTCGCCGCCAGCGTCGTCGCAGCCGCCCACGATCGAGAAGGGAAACTGAGGAGTGCAGGGTCGAGGATCGAGGTTTGTAACTGATCTCGGGCCTTCTTGGGCCTCGCTGTGAGCTCCCGCCAGCGCTCGTTCTGCATGCCAGCTCTGGCCGCCGCGGGCGCTGCTGTCGCGGCCAGCGCCATCGTCACTGTCGGCTCTCCACGTTCTTGTGCGGATTGGGACGTTTCTTCCCCCCTGGAGGAGACGCCCAGAGCCTTCCGGGGCCTCTCGTGCCAGAGCTGGGGAGACACCCTGAGACTTCTGCGGAGGCCGTCAGGGGTCATCGTCCGCCTC
Organism: Prorocentrum cordatum; assembly: GCA_963575745.1. Classification (NCBI taxonomy): domain Eukaryota; class Dinophyceae; order Prorocentrales; family Prorocentraceae; genus Prorocentrum; species Prorocentrum cordatum. The sequence goes on from CAUYUJ010006789.1 coordinate 49,957, forward strand.
CTCGTCGTCCTCGACACCTCTCCGCCTCCTCCTCCTCCTCCGCCTCCTCCCCTGGCTCCTGCGGTGTGACTCGCAACATCCGCTCGGATGTTCACGGAGAATCCTCTCTGCATCGATGTAGATGCTCCTAGAAAGACGTCGGGAAATATCGCTCGGATACTCCTGGATAATTTCTTGGCGCCTGCTGCGATCCGTATTACGTGATAATTTTCGGAAAGATTCGAAGGCTCTCGGCAACTTTCCAAAGCTCCTTCGGAAATCCTCCAACAATTCTGGAATGAAAGAACAACCTTTTAAATCACCGAGGCTTTGTCGAACCGTCATGGGGGCTCCTGGAGCCATCTTCAAGCACTGTCGGGCCTCCCCCAAGCGTTTCGGAAGCCCGCAAGGCGCGCGGGGGCTTTCGGGCTGGCTGGCGGTACCAACGAAGGTGGGGCCCTTTTCTGGGCTCTTTGGAGGCGTCATGGGCCCTCTTGTGAAGTCTCCTGGGCCGACTTGGGGCGGTGTTGGAAGCTTTCGGGCCCACCTTTGCGGTCCAAAGCTAAAACTCATGCTTTTCACTCTGGACGCCTTCTTGGAAATCTTCTCGGGGCCTTCCCGGAGCGTCGCGGGGGCGCTTCTGGTGCGACAACATCGCGTTGTTTGCGACCGACAAAGTGGATGCTCACCATCATGATCCACGACATCACCCGGCGCTTCCACGACCACGAATTGCATTGGAAACCTTCGACTTTAGAAGTGTTACCGGCAGGATACTTCGCACGCGACTTTAATTACGAGTTTAGAATTGTGCAGCAAGGAGCCAGCCTCTTGTACAACATCGCCGAGGAGATCATCTTGCTAGGGGACCCGCCCACAGGATGCACAAAGCAAACACGAAGAACATTAGGGTACCATCCCCGAACCGACCTCGATCTGATACCTCGGTCTGACTATAGGAAGGCGCTGAAGTAGATTCGATGCCCGCCCGCCCCCGAAGAAGAAGAAGAAGAAGAAGAAGAAGAAGAAGAAGGGGAAAAGGGAACACCAATCGATCCTTGAAGTAGGAAGCCGCCGACAATACGTTGGAATCTGGGACTGCAGAATTCGGTGACTCCGAAGGGTGTGGTTTGCAAAGGGTGTGTTGTTTGCAACCGGCACCTTGGGGGGCACCCTGGGGCGCGGGCGAGGACCTCGACAACGCTCTCCGCCGGGCCCCGAAGAGGCCCCACGAAG
>CAUYUJ010006790.1:0-10000 GCA_963575745.1 Prorocentrum cordatum
TGCTGCTGCTGCTGCTGTTGTTGTTGTTGTTGTTGTGGTTGTGGTTGTTGTTGTTGTTGTTGTTGTTGTTGTTGGTGTTGTTGTTGTTGTTGTTGTTGCAGTAGTAGTAGTAGTAGTAGTAGTAGTAGTAGTAGTAGTAGTAGTAGTAGTAGTAGTAGTAGTAGTAGTAGCAGTTGTGATAGTTCAATAATTCGAAGGGTAATACTGAGAAGAAGAGCCGGTGAGGGAGGAGAGGGAAGAGGACGGGAACGAGAGGGGGAGGATGGGAGGAGGAAAAGTGCAGGAGAGAGAGGAGACGGGGGATGAACGGGTGGCTTTCATGGCAGGAACAGAGCAGTCGATTTCCATGACTGGCGTTCTCTGAGTAGTTCTGGGCGTTTGCGAGAAGGTCCTGTACGGTTCTTTCCTTAGCTGTGCTTGCCCCGCAGTCCCAGGCGAGGGGTATAAAGGGAGGCCCCTCCCTCTGAAGGGGAAGAACGCAGCTGGAACAAGAAACGCTCCAGACCACCCCAGCCCAGAGGGCTGGCGGGAACATGGGGGTGAACCTTTCACGATGGCGCTGTCACCGCCCTCGTCGTCGCCGTCGTTTCCGTCGTCGCCGTCTTTGCCGTGCCGTCGTTGCCGTCGTCGTCCCTCCCTCCCTATATCCAATTAACAATTATTCAGTTCGCCCCATGTCTAGTTCGCTTTACAGAAGTTCTTCACCCGTCGCCTCGTCGCCTCAATCGGCCCAAATTGGCCGGGCTGGGGTGTTGGAATATGGCCGTACGACTGGGTGAGCAACGTGGTTTGGGAGTTCCGGTTTTGCATACGGGTGGTGGACCGCACTTGTACTGCTCAAGTGTTATTGCTTCTGTCATCACATGAAAAGGTTCCGACATGATTTTCAGGAAGAGGAGGAGGAGGACGAGGAGGAGGAGGAGGAGGAGGAGGAGGAGGGGGTGAGGAGGGCAAAGGAGGGAGGAGGAGGGAGGAGGAGAAGGAGGAGGAGGAAGAGAAGGAGGAGGAAGAGGAAAAGGAGGAACAGGTGCAGTGGCAAAACATCTCCGATCTGTATCAACGTTGTTGCAAAACCACCTTCCGTCCCAAGTCCCCCCTTCGTCCGCCCTCCAAAGAATATTCTTCATCGCGCGGAGTGTCCTCTTTGAAATGTGGGCGCCTCTTGTGCCCGCACCACAATCCAGTCGGAAACTCCGTCCTGAAAAACATTGTTCTCTATTTATCAAGCCATAAGAACAGCGACCAGGTTGCGGCGTACAATGTAAGGAGGAGCCCAGCTGCTGCCCCGCGTTGAGGATGATCCGCCCTCATTCCGTGTAGTATTGCACGTCGTTTCGTGAAAATGCTGGCCATGATGTCGATTGACATCTCAAGCGAGAGCCCCATCTCAAAACATACCATCCATCGGTACAACTGTTTAAATTTTACCACGAATGGGCGCTGCGCCAAGGTGAGGACCCCACGAAAAACCATTCGCCCGCCATCCGTGTAGCTGTTGTGGTTTATGCCGAGTGTTCATGGTGCCACGGCGAGAGCACATATTCGAACACCTGCCTTCTATTCATGCAGCTGTTGCAGGCTGTCAAGACGAATGTGCGCGGTGCAAAGGCGAGAGCCCCATTTTGAAAACAACCCGCCGTCCATCAGTGTTGATGCTGGGAAATTTCAAGCTTCAATGCTGTGCACTGTGGGGAAGCGGCCCGCCTGGGCGACACGGCTAGTGGTGCGACAGGAAGAGCTGTTCATCAGGAAGAAGGCTGGAGGAGGAGAAGGAGATGGAGGAACATGAGGCGCATTAGGAGGAGGATCAGGAGGAGGGAGGGCTGGAGGGAGGGAGGGGACAAGGAGAGGAATGAGGAGGAGGAGCAGGAGGTGGAGGATGACGAGGAGTAGGAGCGAGAACGAGGAGTAGGAGAAGGAGGAGGAGATGGAGGAGGAGGAGGAGGAGGAGGAAGAAAGAAGAATAATAAGGTAAAGAAAAAGAAGGGGGAGGCTATGCTGGAACTCCACTTCGACTCGATATTCGTGACGAGGCAGGCATTTCAGACATTCTAGCGAAGAATGGAGAGAGGATCCCCAGAGGGTCGAAACCCTCCACCCTGGAAGCCGAACCCTTTCTCTTGAGAAAATCGCCTCCAGACTGAAGAGTAACCTTCACTTTGAAGGTTTTCGATGCTCTTGGAAAGTGGGAGCAGGAAGGGGTATTGCCCAGTACAAGTGGCTCCTGATCGGCAACGGCATGCTGGCCTTTGCGATGAACGTCTCCCACGCCCTCTTCATCAAGAACAGCTCGGTCGCCCGCATGCTTCTGATATTATTGCCGCCCCCTCCTCCGCTTCTGAGGAGGCGGAGGAGGAGGAGGAGGCGGAGGAGGAGGAGGAGGAGCAGGAGCAGGAGCACGAGCAGGAGCAGGAGCAGGAGGACAAGGAGGAGGGGGGGAGAGGAGGTCGTCCTCCTCGCCTTCCTTGTCCTCGTGGCTGTACGCCTTCGTCGTCGTCGTTCATCTGCCCATCCCCGTCTTCATGCTTCTTGTTTTGAAACCCAGTTTCGCCACCGAGGCCTGGAGCCTCCATCGCCCCGACCAGATCATTGTGGGGGCCTTCTCGTCACAGACTTGGCGCTGGAGCGCCTCCTCCCGCCCCCGGAACCGCCAAGAAACAACCCGGGGATTGTCCCCGCAGGGGGGGTCTGGACAGAGAGGGGGGAGACGAAGAAGCGAGGGATGGGAGGGCCATTGTCATCGGAGTCACTATCACCATCCATCCATACAACCATACTCATCATCATCATCATCATCATCATCATCATCACCATCACCATCACCATCACCATCACCATCATCATCATCATCATCATCATCATCATCATCATCATCATCATCATCATGATAATCATCATCATCATCATCACCATCACCATCACCAGCACCAGCATCACCATCGTCATCGTCATCGTCATCGTCACCATCATTACAAGCATCATCATCTCTATCACCATTACCATCACCATCACCATCACCATCACCATCACCATCATCATCATCATCATCATCATCATCATCATCATCATGGTCATCATCCTCATCAGCATCGTCATCGTCATCGTCATCATCATCATCATCATCATCTTCTTCATCTTCATCACCATCACCATCACCATCACCACCACCACCACCATCAGCATCATCATCATAATGATTATCACTATCACCACCATTATCATCATCAGCAGCAGCATCACCACCGCCGTCGTCGTCGTCGTCGTCGTCGTTTCGTCGTCGTCATCATCATAGCCATGGTAATAGTCACCATGATCCTGAGACTCCTCCTCCCACCACCCGTTCCTCTCCTCCCTCCTTCCTCCTCGCTCCTTATTTTACCTCATCATCATCCTCCTCGTCGTCATCATCATTATTATCATCACCATTACTATCACCACCACCATCATCATCACCATCACCATCATCATCATCATCACTTCATCACCATCATGACGATGATGATGATGATGAGGATGATGATGATGATGATGATGATGATGATGATGATCGTCATCAGCATCATCATCTTTTTCGTCATCAGCATCGTCATCATCATGATGATGATGATGATGATGATGGTGATGGTGATAGTGATGGTGACGGTGATGATGATGTTGGTGATGCTGATGACGTTGATCATCATCACCATCACCATCACCATCACCATCACCATCACCATCATCACCATCACCATCATCATCATCAGCATCAGCATCAGCATCATCATCATCACTATCATCACTATTATCATTATCATCAGGCGCAGCAGCATCACCACCGTCGTCCTCGTCGTCGTCGTCTTCGTCGTCGTCGTCGTTGTCGCCGTCGTCGTCGTCGTCGTTGTTTCGTCGTTGTCATCATCATAGCCATGATCATAGTCACCATAATACGGCCACTCCTCCTCCCACCACCTGTCCCCCTCCTCCCTACTTCCTCCTCGCTCCTTCTGTTCCCTCCTCATCTGCCTCCCGCCGCCCCGAGGCTATCACGTTCATCCTGACTGGAGTCGTCATGAAGGACGGCATGCTGTCCTAGCGGATGAACAGCAGGAGGAGGAGGAGGAGGAAGAGGAGGAGGAAGAGGAAGAGGAGGAGGAGGAGGAGGAGGAGGAGGAGGGGATGATGATTTTTGTGGTGGTGACGATGATGCTGATGCTGATGCTGATGCTGATGATGATGATGATGATGATGATGATGATGATGATGATGATGCTGATGCTGATGCTGATGCTGATGCTGATGCTGATGCTGATTATGATGATGATGAGGATGATGATGATGCTGATGATGATGATGATGATGATGCTGGTGCTGATGCGGATGATTCTGGTGATGATGATGGTGCTGATGATAATGATGACGATGACAATGGCGATGCGATCACGGTGACGACGACGACGGTGACAAAGATGCCGACGACGGCGAAGACGACGACCACGACCACGACGACCACGACGATAATGATGATGAATCATGGCTCTGGTGATCATGCTGGTGATGGTGATGATGAAGAGTAGGAGGAAGATCGGATTTCCTCCCGATGTGTGTGTCCCTTTCTGGCCCTGTGGAGGCCTCCTGAATGTAGCATCACGCATGCGCGATGCATTGCTGTCTGCATGTGTAGGGGTCTTCCACGCAAGAGCGAGACATCGCAGCAACCGTGTAAACACAAGCTGGGGACACGCCGATACGAACCCAGAGAAGGCAATAACATAAGGTACCACTCATCCTGCACTTTCGTGCGCTTCAGTCATGCGGTTTCTGTCGGGAAGTCCTTACTTTAATTGTCCGACAGCGAAGCCCCGTGTCTGTCAAGTGTCCAGGCTGACCCACAGACGGCATACACAAACGGGTACCTTACAGTTACATTTACCATTTCTGCAGGATACCCAGCTGGAGCTGCTTGACCACGAATCCAGATGTCTGGCAGCCGCGTAAACTGATTCCGTGAACAGAAAACGGAACGCGTAAGCTACAAACTAAGTAGATAACAGCTATGCCCAATAGGCGTTTTGTTTGTTTGGTTTCCCTTTCTCTCTATCTACATGTATACTCTTCCCCTCTATCTATGTATATGTTTACATACAAACAAACAAACACACATACATACATACATGCATGCATACATACATACATACACACATACATGCAAGCATACATACATCCATACATACATCCATACATCCATACATCCATACATCCATACATCCATACATCCATACATCCATACATCCATACATCCATACATCCATACATCCATACATCCATACATCCATACATCCATACATACATACATACATACATACATACATGCATACATACATACATACATACATACATACATACATACATGCACACACAAATACATGCATACATACATACATGCATGCATGCATGCATGCATGCATACATGCATGCATACATACATACATACATACATACATACAAACGTACATATATACAGGCATACATACATACATGCATGCATGCATGCATGCATACACATATACATACATCTATATTGACCTCGATGTCCAAGGTACGAGTGATATACATACATCTATACATACATATGGGAGATCTCGGCCCCGGGGCCCTGGGCCGGCCCCTCCCTTGGTACATTCTTGCCCTCCCCCTTTGGCGGTTCTCCTGGAGGCCCCCGAGGCTTCCGGACCGCCCGAGAACGCGCCAAGAGCGCACTGGATAGCTTCCAGACCGTCCAAAAGGTTTCCAGGACGCCCAGGAGCCCAAGAGTGCTCCGAGACGTCACAAGATGGCCTCGAGACGATCCATGAGGCCTCCCAGAGTGCCCCAGGAGGCCCAAATCGCACCATTCCCTTTTTGGGAAACGTTTATTTCTATCACATTCGCTTTTCCGACTTTAATAGAGTCCAAGACTGCCCAAGAGGCGCCGGACGGGGCTCCAAGACGGCTCCAGAGGGCCCCAAGACGGCCCAAGAGGGCCCCCAGGGGGGGCCAAAATTGGTGCCTCTGGTTCGCATGGGGGGCCCAGTGGGCCTCCGCGCACCAAAGTGCCTCCAGGGGGCCTGGAGGGTACCAAAAGGGGCTCTCAAGGGGGCCAGAAAGCACCACAGCGCTCCCAGCACGCCGACTATTGCTTCGAAACCGCTCACGTGGCCTCGGAGCCGCCCCAAGAGGGGTTCAAGCTCATCCCCGGGAGCGGCTTCAGGGGCGAAAACATTGATGTCCCAAAGGTTTTTGAAGGATTTTCGTGCGCTCGCCTGCTCCGCTGGCCGACGCCCGGAGACGGCACAAGAGGCGCCCAAGAAGGTCCCAAGACACCCGAAGAGGGCGCCAAGACGGCCCAAGAGGGGGCTAGAATCGCCCCAGAGGGCTCTGGGCGGCCCCCAAGTGAGCTCGGACACGTTACAAGGGCCTCAGCACGCCCGTCATTCGAGGGTTTGCTGGGGTGCCCGAATTGTGGGGGCCCTACCCAAATTCAGACTCAGATCGAGGGCCGCCAGGGAGGCCAGCATAGTGGATACCTGCCGCGGACCTAGGTTGGAGCTCGCCGTTCCTTTTAGGGGGGTGCGATCTGGGAGTGTGCTGCCACTTTCGAGGGCTGCTGGGGGGGGGGGCAGTTTTCTTTCCTCTCGAGCCAGAGAAATCATTAGTCACCTCCATCAAGACCTTGTCCATCGATGGGTGCCCTGCGAGTTGTGCCGCTCGGCGAGCCTCCCAAGTAGCGTTCGCAACACATTGGTTCCTTGCCACGTTGTCGCCCCCGGTAAATTCTCCCCAGCTCTTCTGGCCACACGCTGCGCAAGGGTTGAGCACATCGCCAGCGTAGTTTCAAGATGCCCCTTTATTCCCACCTTGTCCGCGCACATGTCTCCAGCCATGATTTGCGACCCCCCTCTGGAACGCCCCCCGCTCTTGGACGCCGCCGCGCCCCAAGGACGTAGTCATCGTCTCGGTCGCCTCCGTCGTCCTGGGTGAGCTGCTGAGCGGCGCCCAGGCGCCGCGCCCGCGCGGCCCCAGCGCCCTCTTCCCGCCGCCGCCGCCTTCTCCGTCGTCGTCGTCGTCGTCCTCCTCCTCCTCCTCCTCCTCCTCCTCCTACTCCTACTCCTACTCCTCCTCCTCCTCCTCCTCGTCCTCCTCCTCGTCCTCCTCCTCCTCCTCCTCCTCCTCCTCCTCCGCCTTCTACTCCCCACATCCTCCTCCTCCTCCGCCTCCTACTCCCTGCATCCTCCCTCCTCCTTCCTCTGTCGTCGTCGTCGTCGCCGTCGTCGTCGTCGTCGTCGTTGTCGTCGTCGTCGCCGTCGCCGTAGCCGTCGCCGCCGAGGCCGCCGTCGCCGCGGCCGGTGTTGTCGCCGTCGTCGCCGACGTCGTCGGATGCCTCCGGAGGCCTCCAGAGGCCGTCGGAGGCCTCTTGGAGATTATTTGGAGGACAATTACCATCGACGAAGGCTCCAGCGACCTGCGTCGGAGGCCTCTGGGCTGGAGGCTTTCGCAGTCCATGTCGTCGTCGTCGTCGTCGTCGTCGTCGTCGTCGTCGTCGTCGTCCTTGTTCGAGGATCGAGGCTTGAATATCGATGCTCGAGGACCGAGGTTCAAGATTTTGGGGATTCGAGTATCGAGGCTTTAAAGCTCGAGCCCGAGGTTTCGAGGATCAAGGCTCGAGGAGCGGGATTCCGAGGATCCAACGGCTGATGGCCGAGGCTCGAGGTTTCGAGAGAGGCTTTGTTTCGCTTTTGGACTTTTGGGGGTCCTCCTGGGGGTCCTTCTGGGATCTTTGGGGTCGTCATCGTCGCCGTTGTTGCTGTCGTTGTTGTCGTCGGCGTCGCCACCGCCGTTGTCGCCGTCGCCGTCGCCGTCGCCGTCGCCGTCGCGGTCGCCGTCGCCGTCGCCGTCGCCGTCGCCGCCGCCGTCGTCGTCGACGACGTCGTCGTCGTCGTCGACGTCGTCGTCGTCTTCGTCGTCGTCGTCTTCGTCGTCGTCGTCTTCGTCGTCGTCGTCGGCCTCCTCCTCCTCCTCCTCCTCCTCCTCGTCTTCCTCTTCCTCATCCTCCTCGTTCCTCCTTTGCCTGCCCGCCCTCGGCGATACGGAGGATGCCCTGCGAAGGAAGGCTGAAGGATGAGGAGGATGAGGAGGATGAGGAGAAGGAGGAGGAGGAGGCGGAGGAGGAGGAGGAGGATTATGAGGGGAGGAGGAGGAGGAGGAGGAGGAGGAGGAGGAGGAGGGAGGAGGAGGAGGAAGACGAGGAGGAGGAGGAGGAGGAGGAGGGAGAAGGAGGAGGAGGAGGAGGAGGAGGAGGAGGAGGAGGAGGAAGAAGGATCCTCTCGCCTGCACGGGCCGAGCCCTCACGGGCCCGCACGTGGCACCAGCGCCCGCCCTTCCGCCTTCCCTCCCGCCCGCCCGCCCCGTCCCCGGGACGCCAGGGACGCCGGGGGCCCAGGTTTTCAGAGTAGGAAAACCCATTGACACCATTGCTCGTCCGGGCCGCCACGTCCGGATTCTCTTCAAATCTCAAGTCCGCGGAGTAGCAGTATCGGTGCCTCTCTGTCCCCGTGGTGAGAAGCAGGATCACACTACGACACGGCCGTGATGTAGACGTGAATTGATCTGATGATATCCAGCTTCCTGCGGCAAACCCCGTCACCGTGACTCTGCAACATCGCAGCAGGAATGAGGCCGAGTGTAGGAACAGCGCACTTCCGACCAGTCTGTATTGGGGCGGGTCGTGATCCCGCTTTCGTCTTCGCGCGGTAGGGATGATGATGATGATGATGAGGAGGAGGAGGAGGAGGCGGAGGAGCAGGAGGAGGCGGACAAGGACGAGGACAAGGACGAGGACGAGGACGAAGAGGAGGACGAGGAGGAGGAGCAGGAGGAATCATAATAAATTTCAAAAACAATGAGAATAATATTAGTATGATAATACAACAATAAGAAGAAACATTGGAGTAGTAAGAAACAAAAAAAACTATCACTCGTAAGACTAATAATACTAATACTACTTAGCAAGAGGAATACCATATCAAGCATACTCATAAGACAAACACTATTACTGATACTGATGCAACTGTTATCACACGAAGAATAAGAACAATAATCAGAGGATGATAATGAGGACGAGGACGAGGATGAGGACGAGGATGATGATGCTGGTGATGATGCTGCTGATGATGATGCTGCCAATGATGATGCTGATGATGATGCTGATGATGATGCTGCTGATGATGCTGCTGCTGATGATGATGATGCTGCTGATTACGATACTGCTGATGATGATACTGCTGATGCTGCCGATGATGATGATGATGCTGATGGTGATGATGATGATGATGATGCTGCTGATTACGAAACTGCTGATGATACTGCTCATGCTGCTGATGATGCTGATGCTGATGATGATGCTGATGATGATGATGATGCTGATGACGCTAATGATGATGCTGCTGATGATGATGATGAGTATGCGGATGATGCTGCTGATGATGATAATGTTGATAATGATGATGCTGATGCTGATGCTGATGCTGCTGCTGATGATGATGATGCTGCTGATGATGATGATGATGATGACGACGATGATGATGACGATGATGATGATGATGCTGATGCTGATGCTGATGATGATGATGATGATGATGCTAAGGCTGATGCTGATGCTGATGCTGATGATTATGATGCTGATGATGGTGATGGTGATGATGATGATGATAATGCTGATGATGCTGATGCTGATGCTGCTGATGATGATGATGATGATGATGGTGATCATGATGATGATGATGATGATGATGATGATGATGATGATGATGATGATGATGATGATGCTGCTGATGATGATGATGCTGATGTTGATGCTGATGATGATGATGATGATGATGCTGCTGCTGATGTGATGATGATGCTGATGCTGCTGCTGATGATGTGATGATGATGATGAGGAGGAGGAGGAGGATGATGATGAGGAGGAGGAGGAGGAGGAGGA
>CAUYUJ010006790.1:17500-51147 GCA_963575745.1 Prorocentrum cordatum
GCCGCAGCCAGCTAGGAGCTAGGTCCTATTTGGTGCCTGAGCTGTCGGTTGCTGTTGGCCGATGCTGCTGCTGCTGATGGTGGTGGTGGTGATGGTGGTGGTGAGGATGAGGATGAGGATGAGGATTAGGATGATGATGAGGATGATGATGATGATTCCGCTGCTGCTGATGATGATGATGATTCTGACGATACTGGTGATGATGCTGATGATGGTGGTGGTGATGAGGATGAGGATGAGGATGAGGATGAGGATGAGGGATGAGGATAAGGATGAGGATGATGCTGATGATACTGATGATGATGACGATGCAGCTGCTGCTGATGATGATACTGCTGATGATGATGCTGATGACGCTGATGATGATTGTGATTACGATGTTGTTGATGATGATGGTTATGCGAATAGTACCAATGATGCTGCTGATGATGACGGCGACGACAACGATGATGATGATGAGGAGGAGGGTGAGGATGAGGATGAGGATGAGGATGCGAATGAGGATGAGGATGAGGATGCTGATGATGCTGATGATGATGGTGGTGATGATGATGATGATGGATGGATGGATGGATGGATGGATGGATGGACGGATGGACGGACGGACGGACGGACAGACGGACGGATGGATGGACGGACGGACGGACGGACGGATGGACGGATGGATGGCAGGATGGATGGATGGATGGACGGACGGACGGATGGATGGATGGATGGAAGGTGATGATGTTGATGCTGATGCTGCTGCTGATGATGATGATGATGATGATGCTAGCGTTGACGATGCTGCTGCTAATGATGCTGCCCTCTCGATTCACATACTATCACATCACGCATCATGCATAACTGATCCCTCACACATCATGCATTATACATCATATATGGCCAGACCGATCGTCAAAGCCATCAGACAACTGCGGAATCCGCAGCCGCCACGGCGGCGCCGCCGAAGGCTCTCTCATTGATGCAATTCAAGGTGGCACGGTAAGAGTGGGGACGAATTGCCGACAACCCGTAGTGCCCGTTTTTAACGGGATCCGTTGTCGTTGTCGCCGCGGACGCTGTCCACTTGATTCAAAAAGGCGTGCCCGACAGCGGCCGCGTCGGTTTTGGACAACAGCTGCTGCTGGACATCGTGCTCGATTTTTCCGCGCCCACGTCGGGCGTGCCCGCAAGAGGATCGGGAACCTCCATTCCGGAGGTTTTTTTTTTGTGCCGCTCACATGGAGGCTCGACCTCCAGGATGGTGGCCTTCGGTCCTCTTGGCTCTTTGGGTTCGTGTCCCTCGAAAGGCAGAACACAGCAAAAAACACTGCACAAGCCGAGCGCGGATCGCCCACGCGAGGCCGGAGGGCCCGAGCGAGTGCCGGGTGTTGCTGGGGGTGCCCCTGTTTTCGGCCGCAAGTCACGGGGGCCCGGCGCAGCCTGTTCATTCCGTTCTTGGCGTCGATTGGCGTTTGGAGTCGATGCGATCTGATGAGGTGGCGCCGATTTAGCGTCGGCTAGCGCCGATCCGTGTCGATTTCGCGTCGATGAGCGTCGATTTGGAGTCGACTAGCGTAGATTCGCAAGAGCCGACAAGATCGTATGGGAGGCTCGCATGAGTTGCCACCGAGCCCCTGGCCCAGGGTGCCCCCAGGACTTCCGGGGAGGCTTCCACGGCCTCCAGAGCACCCCTCGCGAGGCCCAGGGGGCCCGTGGGATCCAGGGAGAAGCTGGGGGCACTTAGGGCCAGAGGCACCTCTAGCAACCCCCGAGAATGGGGTCGGGGGATCGACGATGCATTGGCGATGCGGCGCGATCCAGTGTCCGATTCTCTTCAGCACGGCACCGCCGATGCTTCGCCAAGTCCTCTGCGATGCGGTGCAATCCTCCGACCCCAGCTGCTTCGGCCAGGTCTCGTTGCCGGGCGCAGCTCGAAGGGTTGGCCAGGAGGCAATCCGGCAGGGCCCCCAGGATCAGTTCTGATCTGCTCCAGAGGCTGTTTTGTATTCTTTTTTCCTTCATGGAGGCTTCCGGAAGGCTTTGGTGGAACCTTTGGGTGCGATGGTCGGGGGCCCCCGAGCGGTGCGGTGACTATACCGTTGGATCGTTCTCCGAGGGTGTCTCGCCTCGAAGGTCCCAGAACCGTGGGGTGACGGGCCGTGCGGTGGGGTCTGTTGCGGATTTGAGGGCCACAGCACGGTCTGTCACCGCACCGCCTTGGCTTAAGGCGACCCCAAGGTTTGCGCTGTCTGGGCGCAGCGTCAGCGCAGGCGCGGGCGTTTCAAAATCGAAGACCCCTGGCGGCCTTGGGGGATCCACGACGGCGCAGATCGTGAAGTTTTGAGCGCTTCACGCGGTTGCAGAACCCATAGCCCGCGCCGTCATGTCCAGGCTTCCACATGGGGCTGGGGCAAATTGTGTGGAAGGATTCCACTGCATCGCTGGTGCATCGGCGATGCGGCGCGATCCAGAGCTCGATTTCCTTCATCCCTCGTCGCCGATGCATCGGCGATGCAATGCGGTGTCGGAGCTCCATTTGCTCCCACCCCGTGTGGGAGGCCCCCGTCATGGCAGGAATCTGCCGTGCAGTCCAGCCAACGCGCTGGAGCAAGGACCACTTCGGTCTCACATCGGGGCTCGAGATGCTCGGGTCCGCCCCTCCGGGGCTCTCCCCGAGGTTCCCGGGGAGAAACCTGGGCACAGCTGGGTCCCCGTCTGGGGCCTCCTTCCCCGTCTTGGGTCTAAGTCGGGCCTGTCCCTCTACAGGGGGAATATTCAATAACAGGACAAACACTCTGGGGACGATGTGTTGACTATGTTTGAGCATTTTCGGAATATTTTCAGGGTATTTTCGTCCAAAATTCGCCTGTCGTGGGACATGCCCGACCTGATCTTGGGTCTCTCGCGGCAGGCCAGACCGAGGGTGCAGTCAAGACGCTGACACACATAGGGACCACTCGGGGCTCGGGAGGGGCCCCGGTGCTCGGGCCGCTCCCCGGGAGCCGTGCCGTGGAGCCCCTTCGTGGCGGAGGCCCGCGCTGGCCAGAAGAGCCCCTTCGCTCCGAGAGGGGGGGGAAAGGCCATCCCGACCCGATCACTGCGCAGGGGCATTTTTCGAGTACTCCCTGCGTGTTCCTCCTGTGGAGGGACATGCCGGCTGTAGAGGAGTACCCGATCCTTGCCAAGCGGCCCTGGGCGTTGGCGAAACAGCTCTGCCCTGTTCGATTCCGTCCCTGGGTGCGTTTGCTAAACGACCTCGCGTGTCGTACAGATCATTCTGAGGGTGGAGTTTCTGCCCTCTTTACGCTCCTCGTTCAGCGCTCCTCACGGCAGTGCGGCGACTGTATCACAGAAGGCGAGGTCACTGAACGTGGCTGGCCGACCACGGCTTCCTACCATTTTTCGAGCCGCCCAGCCAGGTTGCGTTGCCCCTTCGGGGGGGCCTGTCCGTCCTGTCAATTGGCGGTCTCTTCCAGTGTCCGACGCGGATCCAGCGAAGATTCGTGGACTCGACGCCGATGTCGGCTGCTGCCAGAGGCCAGAGGTGTCCCTGGACCAAGGCGTCCCCAGGAAATTCCCAGGAGGCCCTTGGCGGCGTCCAGAGCACCCCTTTCATGAGGTCCAGAGGGCCCCGCGGGGGCTCCAGGACGAGGCGAAACGCTGGGGATTCCTTGGGCCAGGGGCACCTTCAGCAGCACACGAGGACTGGACGCGCAGATCATTGGAGGCCTGGTGATTGGCACCGACACCAAGACAAGGAGGGTGTCTCCGCAGGGGGAGGATGATCCCGGGTGATCGGCACCGATACCAAGACAAGGGGGGCGTCTCCACCGGGGGGAGGCGATCCCAGACTCTGGTGCCAGGGGCATCTTGTCGGCCACCGACGGAGCCCGAGCACTACCGCCACCACCGAGATCGGGAGCACCTCCCCTCGGTGGTCACACCCGTCGACGCTGGTGCCCGGTGCAGACCTCCGAGCCTACACTGATCCGCGCGGGCGGCGCGACGGGACGGAGGGCGCCACCCCGAGGGTGCGGCGCATCCCAGGAAGCCGCCGCAGAGCGCTCCCTTCGCGCCCCGCGTGCCAGCGGCCCGCAAGAGCCATGGCGGCGAAGAGCGGGGACGGCCCCGTGCGGCGCCCCGCGGACGACCTCCCCGAGGTATCGGCATGCGCCACGATGCCCGAGGACGGGCGCCGCCGCGAGCGCGAGGGGGGTCTCTGGGGGACGGAGGTCCTCGCTCCTCTCTGGGCTCCTCCAGGTTTTTTCGGGCCGAGGGCCGCGGCTCGAAGTTCCGAGGACGCCGGTCTTTGGTGCTGTTTTGTCTCGTGAGAGCACTTTTGCTATCTGCGGCCTCCAGGGCCCCCCCACCTCGTGGCCTCCAGGAGGCCTCCAGAGGGCCTCTGGGGGAGCTCCAGGGTCGTCGTCGCCGTCGACGAGGGTCCAACGTCCACTCAAGAGCGGCCTGGGACCCTTCTCCTCGGACCCCCCCCCCAAGGCCCGTTCTCCATCCTGTCTTTCTTCACGGTCGGGCGCTTTGTTTCTTCTGCGTGACTGTTTGTGATGCGCATTGCGTTTTGTGCTTCACAATCGTGATGCGCTTCCTGCTCACGCCGCGCGCTATCGCAGCCGCGAGATTCCAGCTCGGATTTGCCATGGATCCCGACGCTCTCCAGTGGGTTCTACATTTGCACGGCTTCTGACGCTTTGTTTGCCAACGCGCCGTGTAGGCGCCAGGCTCGACCGACCGACCGACCGACCTGGCGTCCGTCACGGTCGGCTACATGCAAGAGCGACTCTTCGTCAGAGCGACCTCTGGTGCGCGGTTTTCGGGCCGTGCACGCAGGCCGTCAACTGTCGCATCGCATTCAGCGATCGGCACGCCGCGCACCATTAATCACTTTTGCTTAGGGTCCAGGGTCACACTTGCGTGGGGCCGACACGGGCCTCCAGAGGCCGAAAATTGCGAAAGTTGACAAAACCTGTCAGAACCTCGTCGTTGCCGTCGCCGCCGCCGCCATGGCGACCCTTCCAGGATCCTGCCGCGATGCACCAGTACCCTGCCATGACTCCACCAGGATCCTGTCCTGTCTCCTGCGTAGCAGGACTCTGTTAGGATGCAAGGATATCCATTGCCAGGACCTTGACAGGACCCCATGCATGACCTCTCCAGTGCATCAGACGCTGGCCAAGATTCCTCTCGCTTCGCGGGGTGCACGTCCAGAGCACGAAAGGGTGGTTTGCCCTGCTCGTCTGCCGCGAAGTTCTGCCGCGCCGTTCTGCCCGCCCGGGGGCGTTGCCAGAGCTACGGGTGGCGGATGCGCTCCTCCCCGTTACAGCGTCGGGACGAGCGTGTGAATGTCCACGAGGGCAATTGGAATTCACCGCGTGTCAGCACAAGGCAATGCCAAGTTCAAATTCCGATGAGCACAGCAACAACGCGCCATTCGTATACAATTCTGCAGCTGTCTTGGTGGTTTCGTGGAGCCGTTTGGGGGCTTCTTGGGGGCCTTGGAGGCGGCTTCTTGGGGCCTTCTTGGGGATCCCTTTGGGGCCTCTTGGGGCCTTTTAGGGGCCCCGTGGGCCGTCTTGGGGCGGTCTTACGCCGTCTGGCCCCCGCGGATGCTGTCTTGGGGGCTTCTCGGAGCCGCCTCGTGGCTCTCTTGGGGTCCTCTTGGGCCGTTTTGGGGAGCCTGAGCCGATTTGGGGGCCTCTTTGGGACAGCTTGGGGCCCTCCAGGGTCCTGTTGGGGGCCTCTGGGCCGTCTTGAGGCCATCTTGGAGGCTGCCCGAGAGTTGAAAAAGGCGAGAATGCTAGCATGTTGCACAACCCATCGGAAACTTAATGTGTTTGGCCTCTGGAGCAGCTCTTGGTGGCCTCCTTGGAAGCGTCTTGGGGCCGTCTTGGCCCCTAGGGCCCCCAAAGAGGCCCAAGATGCCAACATCATAGATTTGCATGGCCTATCCAGTGTATCAGAAACTGGCCAATATTCCTCTTGCTTCGTGGGGTGCACGTCCAGGGCACGTACAATCCAGTCGTTGTGGGTGGGGCCTCCTGCGAACCTCTTGGGAGTCTCTTGGAGGCCACTCGGGGGCCCCTTGAGGGCCTCTTGTGGGCGTTTTTTATAGCTTCTTGGGGCCTCTTGGGGGCCTCTTGGGCCGTCTCGGGGCGCTCTTGCACTCTGAAGTGAACTGGGCGTTGCGTGTGAGTGGGAACGAGGATGCATCCGCGGCTGCTTGGCTCAAAGCGGCCGGCCGCCTAGATCTGACTACACCTCAGTGCGAGGTGTACTATTTGCTATCGATACCAAAACTGCTTGAGATGGTTCGCCTCCTACTACTGGGACTATCGTTACTACGGTACAACAGAGCTGGAGCTTGGCTTCGCCTAAGGCGAACCTGCTGGCTGGGCCTCCCAACCCCTTTCAAACTTGGTAGCGGAGCTGGCCTATGGTGGTCAGCTCTTGCTCTACTCCTCACCATCCACGGCACTATCTGGTGGACTACTGACGCGGTGGAACATCAGGGTGCAGTGGGTTTGCGCGGAGGAATGCATGTAACTACGCAACATAGCAAAGACACTTGCAGTGACACCTCTGCTTATGCAGAGGCCTCTTACTCGCGTCCTACCTCCCTGCGCTACTACTCCAATTTGAAGCTTCTTCGAACACATAATGCATGGAAACATGCGATACGACATTGTGCCGCCTCCCCCCCCGCGCAGGCTTACGACCACACGCCATCCGACTACGACCTGCGAGGCCATGGGATTGGTATTACTATCTTTTGGCTCACATGGGTTGCTATCGGATGTGCGGTGGGACATATGCGCGGCGGAGACGACGCAAGAACGACCGGCCCCCATTGGGACCCGTCCGGTCAAGTACCTTTCCGCGAATTCGCTCGCGAGATGCATGCCCAGATCAACGAGACCACAGGCAACATGACGCCCTCCCAACAAGCTGCATGCAGCCTTGCAGCGAGGCTTGGGGGGCCTCGCGTGGACCATAGCCATGAGTTCCCTCAGCAGTTATCAATTTCCAAATTCTCACAGTTATTATATTCGCAGCCTTTGGAGTGGGGACGTCGCGTGCACAGCAATTCCTGCAACCACTCAACCACCTCATGCCGAGGGACCAGCAACAGTTTGACTCTCTACTTGAACGCATGAGGTCATATGCTCATATTGCTGAGAGAACCCCCGGCAATGCTGGTGGTATTTTCAGTCACGGTCACCGAACCGAGACCTTCCACGTTGAGGCAAACGCAGGGCAATCTGCTAAGAACGCCTGGAATGACGATCCGCAACCAACAGAGACCACCACACTACTGGCTCAGAATGATGGTTCGGCCTCGGGGTCGAAAGACTCCTGGGCCAGGTTTCGGGGGCCGCCCAATGCGGTGGCCCCTACGCAAGCCACGGCCCTCATGGGTTCAGCGGGGCAACCTGCTGAGTCCGACTTCGACGCCGGTACTGACGCCGACGCGTCTTCGGACGACGAGGCCACCGCCCTTGACTACTCCGAAATGCCCACGTATCTCGCGGAAGAACAACAGGCGCAATGGTTATTCTTAGGGTGCCAGAAACATATACGCAGGTGGGGGCGATTTATGAAGAAGCCAGTCCGCAAGGTACGGCGCATCATCCGACGAGCGCTCCAGGGAAAAGGCAAGGGTCGAGGTAAGGGTAAAGGTAAGCGGCGGCGATTGCATGGCAGAGGCAGGTTAGCATTCTTAGCATCCCTTACCGGGCCACAATATGAATATATGTTCCTAGGTGCAGGCAGGAGCCGTAGGCATACATCAGGAAAAGGTAAGGGACGTCGGGGGAACCCGAAGGATGCCAATGGTAAAACTATGGAGTGCGACATATGCCATGGCGCACATCACTTTCGCGGCGAATGCCCTCAGGGCGATGGGGGGGGCAGAGGTCCGTCGATGCATCTGGCTCAAACTGTTTCGGATATACAGTATGTTGACTGGGGGTCACTTTTGGCCGACCCTGCCGACAGCTCAGTTGCAGTTGTTATGTTCATGGCTGCCAGATATTTGAGTGCCAGTATGTCCCATCGAGAATTATGCCGACGGGCTGTTCGAGGAGATATTCACTGGCCACAATGAGATCGATCTGGCAGACTGGCTGGGCATACCCATCGCGGAGCAACCTGCTGATATTGAGTTGGTCGAGAACTTCCGCGCGCCCGCCGAGGGAGATGACGAAAGGGCGGGGGCACCCGCGGATTCAGAAGCCACTATTCCTGCGACAGATGGGGGGAACAAAGTTGATGCTTCATCCTCGGGTTATTCGCAATCCGACAATCATGGAATTGAGTGATGGTGACCTTTTGCGGGGGAACCCGCGAGATGTCAGCAATCTGCCTGGGCGCGTTCAATATGAGCTCGGCCGCAGCGAACGATTTCAACGTGCGTTCGTAGCTTCGGACCGCTCCGCGAGCCGCCAGGAGCGATCGGCAAGCCGCCAGTCCTGGAGACGTAAGTATCGCGCCGACGACGATGACGAAGAATGGGGAGATGGCGCGCGTCTGGCACGTCGGTCGGCTCCGTAGTGGCTCGCCCGACCGCGCGCGCGCGCTCCAGTGGCGCTCGCTCTAGCGGCCTTCAGCGCCCTCATCCTCCTGATGCGAGGGAGCCAAGGGCCCCTCCATGGGAGGTCAATGGACCTGACGCTCCCCCGATGATGGGGGCGCGGGCGGGGGCGCCCGCCTCAAGGGAGGGGCCGCGCGAAGGCTATCCAGAAGACGAACGGCGCCTTGTTAGCTACTCGGATGCTGGATTGGCTCGTCAGTACATAGACTCACATGCACTGCAACACTGGTTGAGCGAGGGTTTGATTGGGCACCGCATTCGTCGCTGGCATTCTCTTCGCACGGTTTATCGACGCGAAGAAAAGGCAAGGTCATTCGCTCAGAAAGGACAGGGGCCGTCAAAACACAAGAAGCCTTTATAAAGTGTGACCACAAGAGGGCCATCATTGAGGAACGGAAGCTTTGCAGAGGCGTCGTCTGTACATGCTTCGAGCACGCCGACCACGGGCTCGGCTGGCCCGCGAGACGCCCATCAAGAAGCCCCGACTTCCGCAAGACGCCGTGGGTCTGGTCTCACGATGACGGTCGGGGTTACTGCACCGATCCGAATTTAACACCATGCAAAGAGCAGTTGCCGGAAAACGACTACGAACAAGCTACAGCCCAAATATACCAATCTACTAAGAGATGGAAGAATCTTTCACCTACCCACTACTCAAAGATTCAGCCGCGATTGCAATGCGGGGAAACCTGCTTCGCCCAAGCCAGAAGAATACGACCAACAAGAAGGTGAAGCAGCTGAAGATAAGGCCGAAGCGGTAGACCCCGCGGCAGAAGTTCCTGCAGGGCGCGCCTCGGATTACTCCGACGCCCTTTCCATTGTCACGGGCGTCACTTACGAAACGGACACCCCCATTGACCCTAGGTACATCACCACGAAAGACATGGATCTTTCCCCAAAAGGATGGGTCGTCTACCGTGCTGGATCTGTAGGTTGGGTAAAGACCAGAATTTAAAGAAGGCTTAGCGCTGACCAATATGACATGACCGTCCGGGGCAAGGCTACCATCGGGAATATGGCGCTCAGAGAGCCTGATGGGGCGGACCTTAACCCTGGCAGCGGGCCCGTGCGATATGGGCCATGGATACCCGCAGGGGCAACGCCGAAAGCACCTCCTCCCACGCCTTAGACAGAACCACCTATCGATATATCTCCATCTTCGGATGCGTCGAGTCAGTCTAAGTCACTCGGACCTGATCTGCTTGCGCCACCGCCTAAACAGGGGAAGAAAAACCCAGATGATCCCAATCCTGGAGATAGCAAGCAACAACGACCTGCGGGGCAACCTGCTGATCGACGTCGATCCAGAGGACCAGCAGTGGCCGCCGCAGCAGCTGCATTTCAAGGCGCCAGCACT
Organism: Prorocentrum cordatum; assembly: GCA_963575745.1. NCBI lineage: Eukaryota > Dinophyceae > Prorocentrales > Prorocentraceae > Prorocentrum > Prorocentrum cordatum. The sequence continues at coordinate 27,448 of CAUYUJ010006790.1, forward strand.
CCTCCTCCGAAGGACCTGTACCACGTCGCGGCCCTACACCTGGCCGGACACACACGCCTGGCTGGACGCCGACGCTGGCGGGATCATCAAGGGGTGCTTCTTCATCGCGGCGTGTTGCCGAGAAGAGGCTATTGGAAAGTGCATCAACGGCATCGGGGGTAGCTCCCAAAGACTAGATGTGCGAGTACTACAACATGAGGAGAAACGTCCGGATTTCGACATCAGTATCCCGCCAAGGACCCCTCGGGCGCCCAGAGGATCCGCAGGCGCTGCCTCGTCATCGGCAGGTGCCCGCGCACCTGCGGCATCGGCAGCAGATCAGAGTTCTGCGGGGCAACCTGCTCTTACTTTGGAAATGCCCGTTGAATGCCGACAGTATTGGGACTGTATGCGCACCACCAGGCGTACGAATATCAACCCAGCATATCACCCCCGTAATGATGGCGGGTCTGATCGATACATCGTGGTGGAATGCGACATCGTCGATGCCGATCAGGACGCCCATGCGCGCCAGTTTGTCCGTGATATCGCGCGCAGGCGCCCGGCGCTCACGCATCTGTCCAAGAAGACCGACTTGATGGGGATCCTTCAAGCAGACAGAGTTGTTGGTCCAGATTTGACTTATGAGGAACAGCGCCGCTGTTACGAGTGGCTCACTTCTGATACTCGTCACGAACCATTTCACAACAACTACTTCTGATAGGTTTCTGAGAGCAGTACCGTCTTTCGACGAATTCGATGGATGGGTGGAGCTCTCAGAGCTGCTTAACAGGTGGCCACCTGAGGGATGTGATCGTTACCGCCCCTAACACTTGGAAGCTGCCCGGCCTTTTCTCAGCAACCGCCATTGGGCATATTAAGCACTAGCTGTGCTGAACTTGACTAGCATGGTCGACGACGCTGGGATGCAGAAAAACAGGCCCCATATCAAGAAGTGCAAGTTCGCCACCGAGATGTGCGAGACATATTTCATACGCCCAAGTAATGGACGCAGCAGTCCTGGGATAAACTCCCCTGGATCACTGTATATGAGGATAACGGATTTGACCATTCCAGGGGCAGCTTGCTATTTCATTCATGGTACCCAATGGGAAACTATACCGAGTATACTTCATCGGGCTGTCATGCCGCGCCGACGACCCCATTGAGAAAAAAAGGCAGACAATTTGTTCATGCTTGCCCATATTTACCTGGTGACAACAGAATCCAGTCCGGCCTGCGCGTCGACTCCGAAGTATTGACCATGGTTAGTCTGAAAAACTTGCTTCGTGATAGTATGGCTATTTGGCGCTCGGCAAATGGTAGTATTATGTCGGCAGGCCGGAACGGCAGAATTCCTCCGACTCACATCGTCCAGCTTATAGGTATTCTGCCCAACGATAAGTACAGGTATAGCCGCGTGGGACATGCGCGGAACAATCCCTCCTACCTGTGGGACAGCGCGCAAAAATATACGAACAGTGATCTTACTCTCGACGAATTGTACGAAATTCAAGATGATGCATCATCTTTGAAGGATTAGTTTATTTCAAAAGCCATACAATTTGAAGTGTCCCGAACCAACGCCTATCCAGGATATCGAGTTCTCTACGGTATTTATGCTGCAAGAAGGGTACCAAGCGGGGTCTCCTGCAGGAGGATCTGACGGATCATGGATTCAGGCCCAGAGTCCGGACGTGACTGGCATGACATCGAGTGGGACTACTCCCGCCGACATGCTGTGCGCCAACGATCCGTGGCGTGCTCAGACGCAGCAGCTGCCAGTACCCGCAAGGCAACCTGCGTCGTTTGCACCTATGAGTAGGGCCACAACTCCCTCTGGGACTCCACAGAGTGCTGGGAGCACCAACAGCCTACGGGCAAGGCTCCAAAGCATTCGGATGGACCAGCAGCTCTACCAGGCTTTGCAGGCGACATCGCCGTTCGCATCGCCGCATCCACATGCGGGGCAACCTGCTTTCCCTGACCACAACGCTGCACAGAGGACAGAGTTTGGTTGGTCAGCAAGAGTGGATGCACCGGCAAATGCGCGAAGCCGCACAGAGGATGCGCAGGGGCGGCATCGACCTCCCTAGCGCTAGCTGGACGCCTCCTTGGGAGTATGTCCCGGACCCGAATCCATCACTGGACAACCCCAATAGGTACGGATACGTGCCGGCATTTTTCCGTCATCCGACATACGATCCGACGGCTGCAGAGCGCCCCACAGACCACCGATGGACTTCCCATTATTTCCTGACTACCGTGCTCAGGTGACGGGTAACCCTCGCGTGGGAACGCAGCGGGAGAACCCGTATGTACGGGCGACAAGCGACGATTTCTATCAGTCTCAGTTGACACGTGGCTCTGGTTACACATCAGGTGTTCCGGGCCAGATTCCTCATTGTGGATATTTGGCTACCCCTATGGACTCAGATGTGACTCAACAGGCCCCCAGCCTGGTAGCGCCATCATCCATGGGGGAGTTGCGCCCGGAGATTCTGGCCACTCACGAGGCGCAGCAGGCCAACCTGACAATGCAATTGGCCCGTCAGCGTCGCAATCATGAGCGTCAGGCGAACAGGATGCTGGGTCGCGCGGGGCAGCCGGCTACTCCAATCACAGCAGGGACACCTGCATTTTAACTGGCAGCACTTGCAGCCATGCAGCCACCGTCGGTTCCACCGATCCAGTATGAGGCTGGTAAAACCATTCTGGAGCGCCAGACGCGTATCAGGCCATCGGCAACACCGCCGGTCATCAACGACGATGACTTTAACAAGTGTGCCATATGCCTGGACCGCTTCATGCATCGCGACAAGGCCTGGAGGCTTCAGTGTGGTCACGTATTCCATGCGCAATGCTGGGGCCGAGTGGCGCACGCTCATGTGGACAGACAGTTGGCTGATACTATGGCAGGTACTGTAACTGAGGCACCCTGCGCCATGTGCAGGGGCGTTGGTCTAATCGCAGCTGGCTTTCGTTATGCCCTTGCTGGAGATCAAGATGCAGCAAATCGTCGTGGGGAAATATTCCGAGGGGCTAACGAATTCAGGGACCTTCGCGAAGAGCTCAACCGCATCGCGGCGATGATGATGAGCAGCGCGGCAGTTGCCGCATCAACACCTGCGGGGCTAACCGCTTCATCAGCCAATGCTGTGCAGGCGACGGAAGCTACCGCGCCTGTTCTGGATGTGCCTATGCCATTAACATCGCGGAAACAGCCAACCATGCAGGGGCACCTGCTACGACTGCACCTGCCGCGTTGCCGGCCAACGATATGTGGCTGAGGCGTATGGCGAGAGCCACCGAGAGGAGCGCGCAGTGGCTTCGAGCTCCACATGCCTACATGCCATATGGGCGAGACACCCGCCCGCGCAGCCAGCGCAGGACGGAGAGCCCGGTTAGCGCACGCAGCGGCATCAGTGCGATATCCGAGCGCGACATGCTACACACTGTCTTAATGGTGAACGCAGATGGCCAGATAGGCATGCGCGTTGACGAGGATAGTTTCATGAACATGCCGCTCGCATCTGCGCCGCGCCCGCACGTGCATGACGAGTGTCCTGCGGCCTGGGTTTTCGAGAAGAACCCCACTGCGGAGGAGGGGGCCCGCGGATACATGAACGTCTTCACGTCTCTGACAAGGAACGACTGAATGTTGGAGCAGAGGCGCCGCAAGGGCATGCATGGTACGACGTTGTCTGAGGTGCCGGGAATATTCGGAGAACGCCATGATACCGCCCTGGCCGCGAACAGCGGGGCCATGGTGGATGAATGCTGACAATTCTTTTGGACATTGGCAGCAACATCAACATCATTGGTCTAAACGCGGCACAGACATTTGAACGCGTATCCCGTTCCCATGGACACGATATCAAGAAACCGAACCTGACTAAGAGGCTCTACGTGTCGGGAGTGGGATATGGTGCCGCTGCGTGCGACAAGTCCTTGCACTGCAAAATCGCGCGCAAAGGAAGAGGAGATCCGGCGGGGGCACCTGCTGCGCCGAGACTTGATACCTACTCGGCTAACGTGGCTGAGGGTCCAGGGGGAAATTTCCCTGCTATCCTTGGTCTGAGGAGTATGTCTAACATGGGGACTATCCTGATTCTGGAGCAGGGGCACGAGAAGATGGCCATCCCCGGCTCTGGTGCGTACAAGCTACTCCTTGGGAAGGGTGCCAGAGTATTTGATTCGATGAAAACGCCTTCAGGGCACCTGGCGCTCAAGGTCGACGAGTGCGGGACCGCGACTGAGGACAAAAGGTCGTTTTCTGATTCTTACGGTCAACCCTTACTGCGAGGATGCCCCGCTGCTCGTCAAAGAGGCAGCTGAGACAGAGCCAGTTGCGGGGAAACCTGCTTTGAGTAGTGCTGGGGCACATGCTATGAGCGATGCCCATACATGTATGATGTCGCAGCATACCAAGGGCATCGGCTTCTCCATTAACGAAGAGGCGCTTGCTTTCACGATCCAGTCTTTGGTGAATAACACCTTGAAGACCTGGCATCGCAGGAATACGTCCTTCGGGGCTATCCCCACGCCGGCCGACCAGGACTTCGCCTTGTGGAACTTGCAGGCGAAGGTCTACCAGGCCATCTACGAAGGGCGCAATAAAGGGGCGCCGCCCGACGCGAAGGCAGGGGCACCTGCGGAAGGGGATGATGCCGCTGAGGAGTTTGATATTGTTTATTCGAGCAGCGGCTCTGCAGCGCAGCATGGCGCTGGCATTTGGACGCCCCCATCGCTTGAAAATGAGTGACGGGGGCAGGCGCGTGCCGCGGCCACCCGCGCTTGCTCCGACAGGCCGAACATGCGGGCTCTGTCATCTAGCGCGAGGAAACCCGCATTCTTTTCTCAGGCGCGGGCTGTGCGCGCCAGGGACATTGGCAAGCCCGGCTGTGCGGCTGCTAAGGACAGCAGTGGACCCGGCTGTGTGGCCGCTGCAGCAAATGAACGCTCATCGCATCATTATCATTCTCGTGTGCTGGTCATTGAGGACATGCGGACAGCTTGCGCTGAACTCCGAGCTCGTGGTTACATGTGTGACCGCATCGCGCATGCAGAGGTTATGACCTCTACGGGTACACAGTATTTGGGTGCTCTACTCTCGGAGGATTCAACTGCTGAGGGTGGCAACGCCCGCTGACTGATACGTTAGGTTGCCTGGAAAGCGGGCAGGGCCACATTACCAATACGGCTCGGGCTCTACGTATGTCTATTGGACTTGGGGCCGCCAGGTGATTTTGGAAACAGGGTCCCATGCGAGATGCCATTGAAGATCTCGCCTCTGAGGCCATGCGGATGCGATGCTGCCGTTTCGGGTTGAAATGCGACCGTTCAAGTAAGTTGCTTGGCGGATCATATCTGCAAGAGACAACTGCCTACACGCGCGTCCAAACCAACTTGTGGAGATGTACGTGCCAGACTGCAGGGGGACCTGCCCCACATTCTGAGCATGAATTTGACTGGTGCGGCCAAGACGCTCAGAAGGCATAATGGCGCAACAAAACATTGTCTATCTTGACCGCGAGATTGGTTGACCAAGTGGATTTTCACAAAACAAAGACAAACCGCACGAGCGCTGCACGCCTTAGCATTCACACACGAGTGGATAAAAAGAGTTCGAACCTACGTTCAGTCTCCAACTAATGGCCCTGAATGGGACCATGTCGCAAGACGGGTAACGATGAACTTGGGCGACAATCAGATTGTACAAGACATCGAGTTCCAGGAGCAGCCTATCGGGTACAAGTATAATGCGCCGTTACCGAATGGTGCAACAAACATTCGTACTCGGTTATACGGGGAGCCGCCAGAACTGGCTCTCATCGGACAAGAGGACCAGCGACCACGCCCAAGGCGAGTTGCTTTCGTCGATGACGATCGTCTTCCCCCCCTTCGATTGAGCGTGGCCGCGTGCCCCCCTCTATTCCCGAGTCTCCGACGCTAAGTTCACCTGATACTGAACAACAGACAGCACTGCCGACCGATGCCCGAATCAGACAGAAGGAAAAACAGAAAGCCGACAAAGAAGCGGGCATCAAGCCACGCAAGATACCCAAGGTAGTCGAAGAAGGCGGCGACGACTGCGGGGATTACCTCAAAGGTCTTGGATGTAGTGCGTACTGCACCGGTGCCCCCCTTGACTCCGACACGGAAAGCGACGGTGAAGAGGAAACCTTCATCGCATTACTTGCGGGGCGACCTGCTGAATCATGCGCAGATGTATTCTCCATAATTCCAACGTTATGCGATGGACGACGCAACAAGGTTGACATGTTGGTATTGTGTGGAGGAAGTGGTGGTATCATCGCAGCCAGCATTCAGCCGAGGTCTGTCTTGCGGGGGAAACTTAGACAAACGTTCGTATGTTGACCTTGGGAACAAGGATGTCCAGGACGCAGTGACGCACGACCTAGACGTGTGCTTCGTCAATGTTGTCATGCTACAACCCAACTGCAGAACGACTGGACGGCCTTCATATTTTAACTCCCAAGTCAACTATGATACTTGGCATGACCACCACAAAGAAGATCTTCCACGTATCAAATTCGGTGGAAAGGTTGCCACACGTCAGAACGACCTTCGACGGTTTTATTTGCGAGAACAACGAGTGGGTACTTGGGCGGACCAGATACCACCATGGTCCACATTGGCCACATTCGGGCACTTGCAAGGTGAATATGGAGCAATGTACTTCCGGCTTACGTGATTCCCATGGGGTATGGATACGAAAACCGACCGAGATCTTGGCCAACCACCGCCTTCTATGTACACCTATTGAACGAAGACGATGTGCTGGTCATCAGCAACATGCGTCGGTATGTAACAAAGAACTGTCCATGGCTACACCTCATACTTCAAGGATGCAGTCTCTATTGGTCGACGCAGTTCAGATCGCACGATCTATTCCATGTAAGCCGTGATCCCTTTCATGGTCACCCTTATTCTTCCACCGTGCTAGTCACCAGCGTGAGGGGTATGATTTGGACGATCCAACTATCTCTCGACAACCCGACGGGTCGATCACGAGACCGCCCTCGGGAGGGCTAGGATGTCCTGCGTGCGCGGATAATGTTAACAAGCGCTGTCACTCACATGACAGAAACCCCAAGCATTGCAGGTGGTATGACAAGGAAGACTACCATTGGGAATGTCCGAGCTGTACCAAGAACTACGGCCAGAACAAGCCCCGGCCGGCGGCGGATACCTGGCAAATGCAAAGTTTGCCAAACCTTGGGAAGCTGCCCGACAATCACGGACAGGCACCACCGGCTCCTGCCGAACCAGCAGCACCACCCACCACCCGAGGCACAAGCCGCACCACCACTTATGCGGCTACGAGCACCAATATCCGGCTCTAGAGCCGGATCCACAGCGGGTGCCAGCAGCCACGACAATAGGCAGACATGCTGCTGAAGCTGCTGCAGGGCAACCTGTCTCGAGTGGAGCTGGTAGTTCGGATGGCCACATCCTATTGCCACAGGTCAGAGTCAGACGTGGCCGACAGCAAGGAGGATATCCACCTCCACCGCCACCTGCGGGTAACCCTGCTGCACGCCCACGACTTCCAGACTGGTCGAGGTTCGACGTGCAAATCAGTCTACGAAACTTACGAAACCGTGATTCAAGCGTGGTAGCACGCGAGCTGCGGAAGCCACATGTGCGTTGGTTCCATGCAAAAGAGCCTAAGATGAGACTCATCTTAACCGAGGTATGCCTGGATAGCGTCAGACTCAACCTGATCACAGGTGTCTGCGACACGTGTTGGGAGTGCAGGGCTTGGACAAGCCTGGGCATGCGGTTACGCAGTCTATTGCGCAGCCTGGCAAGCTCAACGAAGAAGTTGAACGCCATATATTTCATATCATCGATCGTTGTATTCGCTATGCTACTGGAATGGAGATACCGGACAAGACAATGACCAGTATCCCGAATGCTTACCATCAGTGCTGGATGCAGTTTGGACCTGCAAAGGTACTCTACTCCGATGGAGAGGGTGCCCTCGACAATGATACGGCGAAACCAGTCCTTAAGGCAAAGGGCGCTGAACTAAGGATGCGCGCGCGTGGACAACGCGCAACGACGATCGAAGCCAGAAGTGACAGACTGCGCCATCTACTTCATGTCATGGAAGCTGAACTCAACAGATCAGAAATACCTCTCGTGTTCACGCGACAACTGCATGCAACCCTGTTTGCCGCCAACGCGTTCACCTTTCATCATGAGGTGTCTTCATGCCGCGCCCTGTTTGGATGGCAGCCGGCAGTGCTCCCTGACTTGTCCATCTTGGATCGCGAACAGCCGACGGAATAGTCGGATCATTCTCGTGAACAGATGATGCGCAAGGTATGCAGTGAAGCTATCACACAGGCCACTGCAGTAGCCAAGACCAATCGTACATTACGCACCAAGACAACTATCACCCGTCCGCACTACTACGATGAAGGAGATTTAATTGATTACCATCTCCACAACCGCAAAGGGCGTTTGGGGGGGCTGGAATGGCCCATTCCTGGTTGTATAAAAAAACGATCCCGACGGGGGTCAAGTCATCATTCGAGTGGGAAGCCGCGACGTTCAGGTACAATTACGGTGATGCACGACATTCATTCCATCTTGAAACTTTGATAGCCAGAGAGATTGGCTCCGACAACGCTGCACTACGGACAGTGTTGACGTTCGTGGCCAGTTTACCTGCGGGGAGACCTGCTATGTGCTATGACATGTGGCTATGTCCCGACCAAGAAGGGGGCGCTTCAGATGACAAGTGCAAGCCGACTACCTCCCAATATACATTTGGCTTTACAATACCTTATCAGAAACTTCTTCCGCATCGAGAATGTAGTTCTGTTTAGGTTAGCTAAGAGTATCCATCAGCTATTTCCGGTGGCTTGCGCTGACAGTTGCACATTGGTTCGCTATGACAACGATGTGAATCCAGGATTTCATTGTTATGAAGCAGGAGGCGCCGCTTCTCACATTCATGATGGTACTGGATCAGCACATTCAAGAGTCACCCAGTGCCTGAAGTCCACCAAACTCAAGCGGGCTTTGACCAGGATGTGCCAAAGTTTGAGGAATAGGCGGATATACCGACACAGGAAGGAACCGCAAGAGAACCCCTATAATCCGAACCACTACAGGAGGACGGATGGCTTTCCACGGTATTCGAGGAACCGGGGGCGGATCTCGAGGCACATAGTATGGAAGTGTGGTACACAGACCTGCATGATGAAAAGGAACTACTGGAGGGAACTCCACTGGAGGACCTTTTTCGCAGCACCCACACATTTGATTCCAGACAACAGTGTGCTGGTCACTGTAGCTGAAGAACAGCGGGGACACCTGGCTAAGTGGGGACACCCGCGCGACTCCGACATCGAGGAGACGCATCGTGTCCCATTGTGCTCCGCGGTCGAAGATTGCAGTTGCAAGCTGGACTCAGACGAAAGAGGACAATCTGTAGAACGCTGTTTTACGGCAGAAATGTCAAAGGTAGTCTTGTCCGAACAACAGCACAGGATATTAGATGCCGACCGTGTGACCACCGTGCGAGTATATGTTGCCGCAGCTGCAAAGCGAGCTGCGGTCGTCAAGGAAGACGACCTTCTCGCGCAGGCTGATATCCAGGAGAAGCCAGAGAAAGCATCGAAAACTCTATACACTGAACTCAAGACATGGTTTGGCAACAAGTGCTTCAACATGCAAGATATATCTAAAGCGTCAAACATCATGACTTCGAGGTACGTGTACAAATTGAAGTTTGTGAAGAACGAGAAGGGCGAGATGGGGCGTGCCATCAGATTGCGCCTGGTGCTCCGAGGCATCATGGACCTTGAAGCCTTCGACGTGGAAGCCTTGTCGGGAACAGCGCGGCGGTCGGGCCAGAGACTACTCGCGAGCGCGGCAGCGTGCAAGAAGCAATGGGTCATTGCTTCCCTCGACATCAACATGGCCTCCCTGAAAAGGGTTGACCTACCAGGAACTTGCTGAGGCAACTGGTGAGAAAGAAGGTGTGGTGTGCTTTACTCCGCCGCCTGGGTCGGCTACGGTGCTTCGAACTCTCCCAGGGTTCGAACGCTGCGAGGAGCCGAAGCACTGCTTGCAGTGCCTCGAGCCAGGTGCTGGCACCGAGGGCGCACCTCGAGCTTTCTCATTAACGCTCACGCGGGCCACGCGAGGCTTCGGTCTCAGACCCGCGTCCTACGACGAGGAGTTCAGGACGAGCAGCGACCTGCTCGCGGCCGAACATGTCGATGACATCAATATGGCTGGTACAGAGGACGCCATTGACAAGTGCGTCAAGTGCGAAGAAGACGTTTGGTCAGTGTAAACTCAACAAGAACACATACACCAAGTTTGCTGTGATATATACCAAGGATGAGGGCGGCAGCGTTACGTCGGGCCAAGACGAATGCACCAACCAGCTCCGTCCTAAACAACATCATGAACTCACAGGCGCTGACGCTGACACCCAAGCATCCAAGATGCTTGCAGACATGTTCGTCAGCCTCAGAAGCGCATTGGCGCATGCATTAATCACCCAGGTGTGGTTGATGGTGTATGTTGTCTCTCTATAGCGTGCCCAAGAACCGACCAACATACAAGTGCGACGGCTGAGCGCGATTACCAGGAAACTGCAGGCCTGCACTAAGAAGATCGCCTACCAGGCGATGACTCCCACGGGCGAAGTTGACCTGCGCAGCGACTCAGGTTTTTGACGCCTGAGTGGAGATGCAGATGGTATTCGCGGGGCGAACCTGCTACGGCGTGGAAGCACGCCATCCGGCAAGCCTGTCGTTCACTTTATCGATGCGTACTGTAAGTCTCACCGCTTGCAGGTCCGCTCGAGCTATTCAGCAGAGACGCTAGCAGCAGCCGGCAATTTGGAGGGCCGCTATCCCACGATCGTGACTCTGCGCGTGCTCCACGCAGGGCCGTTGACTCCCTCTCAGTTGAAAGACATATTTGAGTTGGGTGGCCTGAGCATCAAGGTCGCTTTGATCATAGATGCTGAGTCTATTTTTTAGTCCTTGTCAAGCAAAGATTTGGAGAAACCGACCGTGTGTACCCTTTTAGGACACATCAGTTGGATACGACAGGTGATGGAGCGAGGAATCGTGCACAGTGTTCAATGGTGTGACACCCGCGGTATGACCGCGGACGGTCGCACCAAGGGGAGCATCGACAGAGAAATGCTCCTACAGGTCATGAGAGGTACGCAACCCTTCAAACATGACTTAAAGCGTCGAGCTCCCTATCGGGCTGGCCAGACATCTCGGTCTGTCGCCGCCTGAGGAGCACTCGTATGCACAGTTAAGTGCAGGCGAGGCAACCTGCGCGCGGGTCCACCTTCTTATGGCCCCGTTCTTTTGCTGCCTTTTTTGTGCATGGTAGCTGCTGTACCTGCTGTATAGAGGCGGCGGACTCACGCTTCGTCTCCCTCCCCCCCCGGTTCTAAAGTGAGCTGGGCGTAGCGTGCGTCCGCGGCTGCTTGGCTCAAAGAAGCGGCCAGCCGCCTAGATCCGACTACACATCAGTGCGAGGTGTACTATTTGCCATCGATACCAATACTGCTTGAGATGGCTCGCCTCCTACTACTGGCACTATCGTTACTACGGTACAACAGAGCTGGAACTTGGCTTCGCCTAAGGCGAAGCTGCTGGTTGGGCCTCCCAACCCGTTTCAAACTCTTGCGCCGTCTGGCCTCTCGGGAAGCCGCTTTGAAGGCCTCTCCGGGTTGCCTTGGGGCTCTCTTGGGGTCTTCTTGGGGCGTTTGGGTGCTTCTTTGGGCCACAAAAAGGGGCCCTCTTGGGCCGTCTTGGGGCCCTCGTCGGGGCTTATGGGGCCGTTTTGCGGCCATCTTGGAGGCTGCTTGGGCCGGCCGTCATGGGGCCCCGAGGGTCGAAAAGGACGAAAACGCTAAAATCCTTCAAACACCTATTGAAAATACATGTTTCTGGCCTCGGGAGCTGCTCTTGGGGACTCCCATGGGCCCTTTGGGCCCTCTTGGGGTCATCCCCAAATCATAGATTTTCCAATGGTTTTTGTGGGTCGTGAGGCCCAGAAGGGGTCCTCCATCGTTGGGTCGACAGTGGCGCGACTCGAAGGGGGGGTAGGGGGGAGACATAATAATGATTGTGGAATCATTGGATACATTGGATGCGTTGCAGTACGGCTTTCGCCGAGAAGCGCTGCCGCTCAGCACGTCACCTCCAGACGTCCCTGGCGTGTCCGAAATTGGCCAAGATTCTACATGTTTGCGCCACCTCCGCCGACCCCTTGAATTAGGTCGGCCGTGGGCCTTGTGTCTGTGGGTTGCGGGCGATTTGCTGTGCGTCGGTTTGGAGGCCAGCTGTCCGTCTTCGACGCGTCGCAGGCGCGCTTCGCAAGCGTGTTGGTTTTTATCTGTCATGTCTCCGGGCTGGTTTGGGGGCTCTCTGGTGGGTAACGGGTCCAATCTGGAGCAGTTTTGGACTTTCTTGGGAGTCCATCGGTGTTTCATCTGGACTTGGACTGAGGTATGGCCTCAGAAGTCGACGGTATGGATAGCTGTTGGGGTCTCATAGGAGGCCCCTGGGAAGGTTTCAGAAACTGGCCAAGACTTCCTTGCCCTCTGCTGCCGGCCCCCTGCCTACCATCGGAGGATGGGGGGTGAGATCGCAGTGGAACGGAGACCCCCAACATAGAAATCGTTTCGTTTCGCTCGTGTCGTGCGTGCGTGCGAAGCGAAGCTGCGTGGGCGCGCGAGAGGAATGAACCCGCCATTGCTAGGGCGAAGACAAGACAAATTATTCTCCCCCTCCCGCCCGTCCGGCGGTGGCTCGCGGTGTCCCGCGGTGTCCCGTGGTGTCCCGTGGTGTCCGCCCTTGCTAGGGCGAAGTCAAGACAAATGATTTTCCCCCGCCCGCCCGTCCGGCGGTGGCTCGCGGTGTCCCGCGGTGTCCCGTGGTGTCCCGTGGTGTCCCGTGGTGTCCCGTGGTGTCCCGTGGTGTCCCTTGGTGTCCCGTTGAGTGAGATCGATAATGAGATCGATAGTGAGATCGATAGTGAGATCGATAGTGAGATCGATCTTGAGATCGATGTGGTGCCTGAGGTGTCCCGTGGTGTCCCGTGGTGTCCCAAAAAGTGAGATCGATAGTGAGATCGATAGTGAGATCGACAGGTGTCCCGTGGTGTCCCGTGGTGTCCCGTTGAGTGAGATCGACAGTGAGATCGATAGTGAGATCGATGCTGAGATCGATGTGGTGCCCCGAGGTGTCCCGTGGTGTCCCGTTGAGTGAGATCGATAGTGAGATCGATAGGTGTCCCGTGCTGTCCCGTGGTTTCCCGTGGTGTCGCGTCGAGTGAGATCGATAGTGAGATCGATAGTGAGATCGATAGTGAGATCGATGTGGTGTCCCGTGGTGTCCCGTGGTGTCCAGCTGAGTGAGATCGATAGTGAGATCGATAGTGAGAAAGATAGTGCGATCGATGTGGTGTCCCGTGGTGTCCCGTGGTGTCCCGTGGTGTCCCGTGGTATTTTGTGGTGCCCCGCTGAGTGAGATCGATAGGGAGATCGATAGTGAGACCGATAGTGAGATCGAGAGGTGTCCCGCGGTGTCCCGTGGTGTCCGAGTGAGATCGATAATGAGATAGATATTGAGATCGACAAGTGTCCCGAGGTGTCCCGTAGTGTCCCGTGGTGTGCCGTGGTGTCCCGTTGAGTGAGATCGATAGTGAGATCGATTGAGTCAGATGTTGGTCCCCCCCTCCCCCCCCCAACAACCTCCTTATCACCCGAAGGGTGGTCGTATAGGTGAAGAAATATGCCAGAGCCATGTTTGGATGCTTTGGTGCTGACTTGAAACCATATCGGAATCTCCTGCGAGGACGGCTGGTCATCGTGAGGTCATTTGCAACAATTCGTGGCCTCGGTGCCGCGAACCTGGGGTAATCTATCAGGCATCGTGGCCTCAGGGGTACGAATGCAACGTAATTTGGGGTTCTTACCTGTTTCATTGAAGGAACTTGCCGCCTCGTGCGCGCCCTGCGCGGGGTGTGTGCTGAGTTGCGCCACGTTGCCACTTGTGGGAGCCTCGTGGGCGCCCCGCGCTTGGGGGGTATGCCCATGCTGCGCGACGTTGCCGCCCGTACCGCCTCTTGGGCGCCTCGTGGGCGCCCCGCGCTTGGGGGTTATGCCCATGTCGCGCTACATTGTCGCCCGTGCCACCTCGTGGGCGACCCACACAGCTCACACCGCACGGTTTACACAGCATATCGTACACCACATAGCTTGTACCCCGTAGTTTTCGCCTCCAGTTCACACCGCATAGCTGGCACGGCATACCTTGCGCCGCATAGCTTCACCGTCATGGCTCACGCCACATAGCTTACACGACATAGCTTTCACCACGTAGCTTACACCGACTAGCTTTCACCTCCACAGTGCAATAACGAGTGTTCGGGGTCCACGTGGCTAACCTCTGTCTATTCGGGTGTTTCGATGGGGTAGTTGCAGCTCAAGGTTTTCAACGTGTTCGACCCCTCAGGTGTCTTTTGGGAGCCTGTTCTGGGGGTTGGGGAGTAGGGCATGCTATGCGTTTGTCGTGGTCTTGGAGTTGTCTTGGGCCACTTTTGGGTTGTCTCGCGGCCTCCCAGGGATCCTGGGCATAATTTTTGATCGCTTGAGAGCCGTCTGGAGCGGTCTGGGGCCCTGCCGGGGCTTCCTGGTGGCGTCTTGAGGCCTCCAGAGTGTTCAAGATATCTTATCCGAGGCCACGCGGAGGGTCTTGGGCAATCTTGGATAGCATCTGAGACTGTCTAGTCTAATTTTGGACGCCATGAGAAACAACAGCTGTGGCCGTCTTGAACTGTCTTGGTCGCGTCTTGGGCCGTCTGGAAGATATCCTCACAATCAGGGAATGGTGAGGATAGAGGAGGAAGAGGCGCATGAGGAGGACACTAGTTCCATTGATTCCCAGACACGGGCGCATGTGCGCGCAAAAGTAGAACCATGCTGGGCCAGCAGGTACGGCTCCAAGATGGGCGTAGCTCATGTCGGGGCACAGGCGTGAACCGCAAGGGCACGCGCGGACGCAGCCAGCGAATTCGCATGGTGCAGCGCATGGCAGGACGCGACATCGGCCCACTCGCCGTTTTCCCAGGCAGCTCGTGGCGAGGTCTTCAGAGAACCGCTCTCGTCGATGCAAGTGGCTTGATGCGGCTGCTCGTTCCTCCTCCCTTCGCGCTCACCCTCCGCCCTGGCACTCCAGTGGCAGCCCCGAGCGGTGGTCATCACGAGAGCCCGCGTACATGCTCACACATTCGAAATCCTTTGAAGTCATGATCTTCATTGCCGAGGCTACGGCCTCCACGCCATGCCCTCGTGGGCACGGGCGAGCTCCCCGGCGGAGCGCGCACGCCTCGGACGCCCGTCTCGCGTCACGGTGACAATCGTGCAGTGTTGGCTGATGTTCTGTGAAACGCCCTGGCTCCCCAGGACCAGCTCGCGAAGGCGCTTGGGACGGACCTGAACAAGGGGCTGGGCGAGGCAGCAGCGGCCAAGAAGCTGGAGGAACGCGGGGGCCGGCCGCCTCTTCGTCCTGCCCCTTCACCCTCCCCCTTCATTCCTCCTCCTCCTCCTCCTTCTCCTCCTCCTCCTCCTCCTCCTCCTCCTCCTCCTCCTCCTCCTCCTCCTTGGGTCGACAATTCTACACTGTGCAAGGGGTTCCACGCGGCGCTCGGCGCCGCAGGCCCCACGCGGACGGCCCTCGTCAATGGCTCCTTTTCGGATCCAGGGGCGCTCGATGTGGCGAAAGTCACTGCCCACTCTGGCAGTGACCCCGCGGCCCTCGAGGGCCTTGAGAGGCTCGACGTCCTCGGGAACGACCAGGCTGACCACACGAGACCAAAGCTGGAGCTGCAGTAGATGACCTCCCGGCCTGGCCAAATAACGTCTGGCAGGAATGGTCAGACGATGCTTGCAACACGTGAAATTCTGTGGCCAGCGTGACCATGCACGATGGTACTTTCCGCCAGCCGTCAGAGCCAAAAGAGGGGGTCGCGGGAGTGGCGTCGGGCTCGGGTTGGACCTCCTCCTAGGGCCTCCCCGCACTCCCTTCTCTGGGAAGAGAAGCCTGGCGGCGTCAAAACTGGGGCTGCCGGGCTGCGGAAGGCATGCATGCACCTTGCATGGCAAGGAAGCTATCCTCAGGACGCCCTGCCGACAGGCGCCTTCGAGGGATGCCCGATTTTCGCTAGCCCCGAGGGCGGCCCCTGGCAGCTGCCGTTGCGCCGTCATGTGTTCTTGCGTGCTGGCAGCTTCCTGCTTTTTGGCAATTTTGGGACCTTCTTGAGTGGTAGGGCTAGGAAGATCCTTCAGACTTGTGAGAATGAGCCTGCCAATAGGCGAGGAAAGCTTCTGCGGCACCCTCACACTAGCCAGCGCCTGTGTGAGGGCCATGCGGTTGCCCTCTCGCCGCAGGAGAATGTTGAAGTGCAGGCTCTCTTGCAAGCATGAGCTCCGCGGGTGGCGTCAGTGGTAAGTGGGTCACGCGTCGGCCTGGCCCAAATGGACCCAAGGGCCCAAAGGCCACCCCGTGGGGCTCCGAGTGACCCGCGCACGTACAGACTCCTCCTCCTCCTCTCCCTCTTTCCTCCTTTGCAGTGGTAGAGCACAAACGTTTGTTTGATATTATTGCCTCTTGTTGGGGCAGACGGGACCTTCGGAGGCTTCCCTCCTCGGGACCCCTGGAGGCTCCTCATCGGCGGTTCAACGGTGCGGCCCTGAAGGACGGGGCCCTGAGGATGGGAAATGGGCCCCCAGCTGAACCTTTACCACTTGAGGCCACTCGCCCCTAAGGGCCACCTCCTTCAGCGCCCCATCTTCAACCACCCGATCTGGGAACCGCCGAGTCTTCAGGGCCCCACTTTTGCCCAGGAACCGCCGAATCTCTGAATCGCCGATCTTTCAGGGCCTTGGCCCTTTGGTCCAGCCCATCTTTGAACCGCCGGTCCTTGAAGGCCCCGGCGAGTCGCGCGGATCCGTTGCCGATCCTGCAGGGCTCGGTGGCCCAGCCCCCGAGATCCACCGCGAACCAACGGAGAGGCCAGCATCGAGGATCGATCAGGAGCAGATGCCGATGCCGCCACCCTTCCCTCGTTGTCACGGCTGCATTCGCCCCGAGCTTCTGGCCAGAACGCACGCCTGGCGAGGTCCAGGGAGAGCAGCGGCACCGGTGCCTTTTGCTTCCCTCGTGGCCTCCCTCTGTCGTCGCTGCGATGCTGCTAGGGGTGGCCGCGTCCCACGGGGGCCCCAGCTTCTGCGGGGACCAGGGACCCTGGGGGGGCTCCGGAGCGGCGCGGCAAGCTGGGGAGATCCCGGGCCAGGAGCACCTCTTGGGATGCCCCCCCTTCCTGGCTCGCGGTGGCCCTCGGCGGCACCGACCGCCGAGCCAGCTCGGCGCAGGGCCTGCACGCGCCCCAGGGGGAGAGGCCAGGCCGCCCCCCCGCCGACGGGGCTCGGAGGATGCGCCGCGCCGCCGCGCTCCGCCCCTCGCCGAGCCGAGGATCGGCGCAGGGCCCGCCGCGGCCTCCGCGGCCTGCGCGGCTCGGGGGGGGGGGGGCGGGGGGGAGGCGCTCCTCTCTGGGCGAAGCTGGCGGCGCGGCCTCCGCGCCTCGCCCCCCTCCCCCAGGCCTCCCTCGCGCCCTCCTCCCCGCGCCCTCCTCCCCGCGCCTCCTCGCGGCCTCCGCGCCCCCTCGCGCCGCCCCGCGCCTCCTCGCGCCTCCCTCGCAATGCCCTGGCCCGGCGGCCAGGGCGTCGCCTGTCTTGGCCGTCGCCCGCCCTGGCCTGCTCACCTTCGCGCCCTCGCGCGCCCGCGGTCCAGGCAGGCGCCACCTGGGCCACCGATCCAAGAGATCCGCGCGGAACTCCGAACGCTTCTGCTCACGGCAGGCTCGTACCGTGTCGACTCGGTGGCGACCCCGCCGCGGGCGTTCTGAATGCCGCCAGTGGCCCGAATCGTCCAATACGGAACGATCTAGCGATCGAAAAGCCGCCGATCGTTGAAGCCTGAAGGATCCGCGCGGTGTCAGAAACCATTGCAGGGGTCACCACAACGCGAAACTGCCATGCTCCATTTTCTCTTGCTTCTGTCCTCCACCGCCTCGCCCTTTCCGCTGGCTACGCGCAAGAGCGACCCATCGCCGGAGCCCCTCGTGGCCTCACCTCGACCCCTCCCCCCTTTTAGCCTCCTCATCCTTATTCAGCTCCCTTCTCCTCCTCGGCCTTTTGTTTCTTTGTCTTTGTCGCTCTCTCTCTCTCTCTCTCTCTCTAGTTATCTCCTCCGCCTCCTCTTCATGCTCCTGCTCCCCGCCCCTCTGCGCCTCGGCTGTGCCACCTCGCCCGCTTCCTTCTGAGAGAGCTGCGCGGTGCCAGAGGCCGTGCCGATGCCCACGCTGAGGTCGTCGCGGCACGGGCCCGCCGTGCACGCAGCGCCCACCCTCCCCGAGGAGGAGGAGGAGGAGGAGGAGGAGGAGCAGGAGGAGGAGGACCAGTGTAAACCCAAGAGTCATCAACGATGTTGGAACAAACCCTCCCTCCAAGCTGCCTCTTCGTAAGCCCCTACAACGGTTCATTTCCATTGAGGGAACTGCCTCGTTGGAAGACAACCGTTTGAAGACCCTGAGGCATGCTAAAATCTGATTCTCGGGATTCCAACGCCACGGATTAACCTGACTGTTGCGTGTTGACGATCCTGAATCGTGCCAGAACGCCATTCCTGGGACTTCAACACAGCGAATCAACGTAATTGTTGCGCCCGCGAAATCTGGAATCCTTTCAAAACACCATTTCTGGAACGTTGATGATGGGAATCAGTGAAACCCTTGCAGATTTTGTAAACCAATGCGCGCGGCGCTAAGGCGAGAGCCACATTTTGAAAATGAGCCGCCCTCAATCAATGAAACCCTTGCAATTGTTTACAACGGGTGTGCGCCGCGCTAAGGCGAGAGCCACATTTTGAAAACGGCCCGCCCTCAATCTTGCAATGTTTTACAACGAATTTGCGCGGCGCTAAGGCGAGAGCAACATTATGAAAACGATCCGCCCGCAATCCGTGACACTCGTGCATGTTTTAACAACGAATGTGCGCCGCGCTAAGGCGAGAGCCACATTTTCAGAACGACCCGCCCTCAATCCGCGGCACTTGTAATTTTTTACAACGAATGTGCGCCGCGCTAAGGCGAGAGCCACATCTTGAAAACGACCTGCCCTCAATCCGCGAAGCTGAGGCAAATGTTTTAAGCGAGTGTGCGCCGCGCTAAGGCGAGAACCACATTTTGAAAACCACCCGCCCTCCATGTGTGAAACTGTTGTCAAATTTTAAGCTTCCGAATCATAGATGGCGAAGAAGTCTCATGCGAAACGCCCGGCCCGCCCTAATAAGTGGCCTCGGGGTGCGACAGGGAGACTTATATATATATATATATATATATATATATATAATATATTACCACATATAAATATAACGGCGCACCGGGTCCGGGGGCCCGGGGCCGGGACCCGACCACAAATGTGCGCCCCGGGGGGCCCGGAGGCTCGTCGGGGCTTGCCGGAGGCCTCCCCAGTCAGACAAGACGGCCCAAGAAGCGCCCAAGACGGCCCAAGAAACTTCCAAGAGGCCTCCAAGAGGGCTCCGAGATGCTGAAGATGGCCTCCAGACGTCCAAGGACGCCCCCAAGAGGCCCCAAGAAGCCTCCAACATGCGTCCCAAGAGGGCCCCTAGACGCAAAAATTGGCCCATTCCCTTCGTAAAACGTACATTTTCAACAAAGTTGTCTTTTGGGCTTTCCGACGTTACAGGACGGCCCAAGAGGCGCCCAAGACCGCCCCAAGACGGCCCAAGAAGCTTCCAAGAGGGCCCCAGGACAGCCCAAGAGGGCCCCAAGACGGCCCAAGAGGCGCCCAAGATGGCCCAAGAGGGCCCCAAGACGGGCCCAAGAGGGGGCCCAGAGGGGGACCACGAACCGCAAGCTCGAGCCTTCCGCCCCAAGAGGCCGCCAGGAGGCCCCCAGGAGGCCCCTCAAGAGGCCCCAGGAGACCCCAGACGTCCAAGGACGCCCCCAAGAGGCCCCAAGAAGCCTCCAACATGCGTCCCAAGAGGGCCCCTAGACGCAAAAATTGGCCCATTCCCTTCGTAAAACGTACATTTTCAACAAAGTTGCTTTTGGGCTTTCCGACGTTACAGGACGGCCCAAGAGGCGCCCAAGACCGCCCCAAGACGGCCCAAGAAGTTTCCCAGAGGGCCCCAGGACAGCCCAAGAGGGCCCCAAGACGGCCCAAGAGGCGCCCAAGATGGCCCAAGAGGGCCCCAAGACGGGCCCAAGAGGGGCCCAGAGGGGGACCACGAACCGCAAGCTCGAGCCTTCCGCCCCAAGAGGCCGCCAGGAGGCCCCCAGGAGGCCCCTCAAGAGGCCCCAGGAGACCCCAGACGTCCAAGGACGCCCCCAAGAGGCCCCAAGAAGCCTCCAACATGCGTCCCAAGAGGGCCCCTAGACGCAAAAATTGGCCCATTCCCTTCGTAAAACGTACATTTTTCAACAAAGTTGCTTTTTGGGCTTTCCGACGTTACAGGACGGCCCACGAGGCGCCCAAGATGGCCCAAGAGGGCCCCAGAACGGGCCCAGAGGGGGCCCAGAGGGGGACCACGACCGCAAGCTCGAGCCTTCCGCCCCAAGAGGCCGCCAGGAGGCCCCCAGGAGGCCCCTCAAGAGGCCCCAGGAGACCCCAGACGTCCAAGGACGCCCCCACGACGCTTTCGCGTCACCAATTTCTTCTCACAACGATTCCTGGGTCTGTGACTCGACAGAACCTAAGCGCGCGCGAAGCGCGCGCGTGGTTCTAGTATATATATATATATATATATATATGTCTTTTCCCTATCAAATGATAAGGGACCCCCCCCCCTGGATGGGCGTCACCTCATTCGCCACCCCCCCGGAGGGGCTCAAGACAACCCCGAGAATGCCTGAAATTACCGCCAAGCTGGTCCGACCAGCCCCAGAAGCCTTCCAAGACGCCCACAGATCGCTCTAAGATGCCCCATTTCGTCACAAGACGGCCCAAGAGGCCTGCAAGACGCCCCACACGGCCCCAAGACGGCCCAAGACGGCCCAAGACAGTGCACGAGACTCCCAAGACGGCCCCGGAGACCCGCAAGACGGCTCCAAGAAAGGCTCCACGACGACAAGGGTCCCCCCCCCCGGATGGGCGTCACCTACTTCGCCCCCCCCCGCAGGTGCTCCAGACGGGCTCAAGACAGCTCCGAGAATGCCCGGCATCTTGGACAACCTCTGTCCGATGTACTTTTCCTCCGCGAACCCCCCAGGGGCTGCGTGGGCACGCGCGCACACCCTCGCGCACGCCGACAACCCGTCCCTCCGCGCCTCCTGCTCAAACCTCCTTCCCAGCCTTCCACACTCTTCGCCCGCGTCTGTGCATCCACTCTCCCTCTGAACACTCTCCACTGTTACTCTCCCCTCAAACCGTCCCCACCCGAGCCATCCACCTGGACCTTCCTCCTCCCACTCATCTTCCCTGTTCCTCGTCACCCCTACTCCTCGTCCTCCTCATCCACGTCGTCCTCCTCTTCCTCCTCCCCTTCATCCCGCAGTTGGTTCGGCCCGTTGGGTGGCTCCGCGCCCCCAGACATGCTCTTTCCTTCCGAAAACCTACACCCACGACAGCCCCTCGACGCCGGCGTGCCCGGAGAGCGCCAGACGCCCCCCATCCGGGCCCGAAAAAGAACAAGCAGCCGTCAACGTGAACCAACAATTGGTTCGGCCCGTTGGGTGGCTCCGCGCCCCCGGACATGCTCATTTCTTACGAAAACCCACACCCACCACAGCCCTTCGACGCCGGCGTGCCCGGAGGGCGCCAGACGCCCCCCATCTGGGCCCGAAAAAGAAAAAAGCAGCCGTCAATGTGAACCAAAAATTGGTTCGGCCCGTTGAGTGGCTCCGCGCCCCGGGACATGCTCTTTCCTTACGAAAACCCACACCCACGACAGCCCCTTGACGCCGGCGTGCCCTGAGGGCGCCAGACGCCTCCCATCTGGGCCCGAAAAAGAACAAGCAGCCGTCAACGTGAACCAAAAATTGGTTCGGCCCGTCGGGTGGCTCCGCGCCCCGGGACATGCTCTTTCCTTACGAAAGCCCACACCTACGACAGCCCCTCGACGCCGGCGTGCCCGGAGGGCGCCAGACGCCCCCCATCCCGAGCACGAAAAAGAAAAAGCAACCGTCAGCGTGAACCAAAAATAGGTTCGGCCCGTCGGGTTGCTCTGCGTCCGCGCACATGTTCATTCCTTACGAAAACAGACACACACACACACACACGCACGCACACGACGGCCCCTCGGCGCCAGCGTGCCCGCAGAGCGCCAGACGCTCCCATCCGGGGCCCCGAAGAAAAAACAGCCGTCGACGTGAACCACAAATTGGTTCGGTCCGTCGGGTGGTTCTTCACTTCCAAACATGCTCACTCCTTACAAAAACACA
The DNA here is from genome assembly GCA_963575745.1 of Prorocentrum cordatum. Classification (NCBI taxonomy): domain Eukaryota; class Dinophyceae; order Prorocentrales; family Prorocentraceae; genus Prorocentrum; species Prorocentrum cordatum. The sequence goes on from CAUYUJ010006790.1 coordinate 49,975, forward strand.
CGCCCACGCAGCCCTGAGCCGTCGAGCTTGCGACAAACATCAAGTTTACACCCCTATGGCAATGAAAGTTCACGAGCTCGCCACATTCTGTGACCACATAGCGCGGCGAGGTACCAGACCCGCGCTCCTGCGCCAAGGATGAGGATGAGGGACAAGATGTTGTGGCGAAGCGAAGCGAGCCAACAATATCTTGTACATATATATATACACAAGACTGCATTGGCGCTTCGCGCCATGCACCTTGGTCCTTGAAGTTTGGTTTGCAGGCGGAATGGCAGGAAGGTCAAGCCGACAATTTAGCGATAACTCCTGGTTGCCTTTTCCGGCATCGCCGCTATAATGATGTGATTCGTTATCTTTCCTCCATGCTTATTGTTCCTGATGTTCGCCATACCCTGCGCATTCTCCACATCCTCCTCTGCTCTTTTTTGCGGAAGCTCCTCCTTGGAGAGCCTCGAGGCCTTACAAAAGTTGTTTCGGGCTTTCTTAAGGCCTTATGAAGGCCTCCTGGGCGTATTCTGGGGGCCTCCGCGGGCTTCCTCGGGCCACCCTGCCTCCAACCGCCGTCTCCCTGAACGACCGAATCACGATTTGGAATTCTTCGGAGGGTGTCTTTGGGCCATCTTGGGCCGCCATGGGGCTCTCTAAGGGCCATCTTGGGCCCGTGTTGTGCCGTTTTGGGGCTCTCTTGGACTGCCTGGAAGCCCTTTCGGATGGTTGTGGGGCGATTTGGGTGCCTCCCAGGCGGCTTCGGACGCCCAGAGTACCGCTGTCTTGGAGCGTCGGGAAGCCGAAGAGAGGAGAACCCCACAATTCACCAGAAACCATCAGAAAATCAATGATTGTTGCCTCGGGGGGCCTCCTTGGGAGTGCTCTTGGAGGCCTCTTTGGGGCCGTCCTGGAGGCCTCTTGGGCCATCTTGAGGTCACGTCGGTCACTCTTGGAGCGTTCTTGTGCTGTCTTTGGGGTCTCTGGGACGTCCCCGATGACCCCCCTGATCGCCCTAAGTGTGCTGGGAAGGCTTGGCAAAACACCTTGCGAGGCCCGGTGGCCGCTTCGAGCCCCGTCCAGAGGGCCCCCAAGCCCCAGGTCCCGGGAGTCTTGTTTTGGTGTGGAGGGGTGATGGGTTTTCCCCCCACCCGGGCTTACAAAAATATAGGAAGAGGATCTATA
>CAUYUJ010006791.1:0-15000 GCA_963575745.1 Prorocentrum cordatum
AAGGAACACCTGTCTAATTCTGGATACAGAAGACAATACGCGGAAAAGACCCGCCATCTTCTGGACGGAGTCGGGAGAGATAGGAGAATAGTGTTCACAATGTGCATCTAGAGGAGAGAGGAGGAGGAAGAGGAGGAGGAGGAGGAGGAGGAGGAGGAGGAGAGAGAAAGAGGGGGGGAAGGGGGAGGGGAAGTGGCGCAGAGGAGGTGGTGTAGGGAACGAATTTTGATGACTCCTCCTCGACCTTCCTCCTCCTCAAGAGCAAGAGGCGAAAGTGGTCCTCCAGAGCGAGAGACACGATGGCCTCCCACGCGGAGCGCACCAAGTGACGGACGAAGCCGAGGAAGACGGTCGTAGCAACTTTCCACGTCCGGTCTGCCCGCGACATCGGGACCACCTCTCTAGCGGACGCCGCGGTCTTCTTGGCGCTGGTGACAGCTTCAGGGAACTGCATCACGTGCAGGACAAACAGCGCAAATTCGAGGAGGCACAGGAGAAGCATCGGAATAGCACTCTGTCTGCCCACATCCCAGCTGTCGGCACCGGGAAGAAATGCCGTTGTGGCCACCAGAATGGGGCCGAAGCCAGTGCCCACAGCGCACGCTATGCTCCAACCCGCTGACCACCATTTGACAGGAGGGGTAAGGCATAGTTCGATTCCCTCGAAGGAAACAGAGGGCGAGGAAAGACAACGAGCTGCAGCTCGGATGAAGAAACATGCCAGCTTCCGCGCTGATGGGCGGGGGGGAAGACGGCGACGAGGAAGGATGGGGATAGGGCGACGAAGAAGGGAGGAAGGGAAGCACGAAGAAGGAGAGAAGATGAAACTGCGTCCGCACATCCAGAGATCAAGCCCAGGGCGGGTGGCCAAAAACTGATCACCAGGATGGGTCAGGTATTTGGCTGTCCCCCTCGCCCTGCTCCGCCCCTCCACGGGCTCAAAAGTCCAGCCTGTGGGGAACGGGGGGCCTAGCGACTCGGTCCTCGACGCACCTCCTGGCCCCTGAAAGCGATCGCAGCGGTCAGCCAGGCCCTCGAGGCCGCGGAGTGGGCCCAAAATGAGCTCGATAAGGACTCAGATGTCCTCCAAGGCTCCAAAGAATCCTGGAAAACGTCAATAATTGTTCGGCGATGCCCCGGGTTATCCGGTCGGCAGCGAGCGAGGGGAGGAAGTGAGAAGTGGCGGGCCTTCTCGGAAGGCTCGGAAGTCCCCCGGCCTTCTGAGAAGTTTTCCAAGCCTTTCGCGACGACACCGAAAAGCTCTCAGAGGAACAGAGCGCTTCTGAGAAGCCCCGCCGCCTTCTGAGAAGGCCTTCTGATTCTCATTTCCCCCCTCGCTCGCCGCCGACGGCCGGGGAGGGGGGCGGTGCCAGCCGATGACCAAAACCAAATTCGCTCTGGGCAGCCCCAAGTGTTCCCACGAGCACCACTACTGCGTACCCCCCTTCGGACCCACGCAGCCGACGAGGTCAGGCTATGTCCCCGGGGGGGAAGCGGGCGGGCCAGATAATCCGGGTGATCGTTGGACACTGAAAAGACAATCTCCTAAGCAGTCCCCAGTAATGTGTGAAGCGTCGCGTATCCCCACCAGCCATGCAGCTAATTCGGTATGTTTCCGTGCCCCGGACCGCTTCTGTCTCCGCCTGCGCTTTCGCTCGCGGACGCGACCGAAAACAATGTCCCCACCAGCTTTTGCTCAGAGTCCCTCGGCGGTAGTTATGCGGCCGCCTGTGCGCGCGCTAGGTTAATTAGTTTTACTCGTAGCCCGAGCTGACTTGTGACGCCGCTGTGCGCCTTGGCCTGCGGCTGCGAGGGAAGAAGTATCCCCACCAGCCCATCCAGAAACGATGCCCAAAGGAGTTGAGGTGATCAGTGAAGTGAGGGAGCATGCAGAAGAACAAAAGGCGGGGGAAGCCGTCCGATACTCCAAGAGAGGGAGGATGGTGGAGGAGAAGGACGAGGTGGAGAAGAAGGAAGAAGGAGGGCGAAGAGGAGGAAGGAGGAAGAGACAGTGGACAAGGAGGAAGAGGAGGAGGAGGAGGAGGAGGAGGGGCATCTTGGCGAGCCCAAGGCCGTCTTTGAGCGTCTTGGGTGCCTCGGGGATCCTCTTGAAGCCTCTCGGAGGCCTTTTGGTAGCCTTTTGGGGGCATCTTGGGCGCCTCTTGGGGTCGTCTAGGCGCCTCTTGGGGCCATCTTGGGGCGCTCTTGGGAGCCTCAGGAGCGCTTTTGGGGCCATCTTGGAAGAGATCGATCAAAGAAGAGGGGTTCCCTAATTCGCCCCCCCCCCCCTGGGGAGCCCCAAAAGTCGCCTTTGGATCGCTCTTGGGGCACTCTTGGAGCGTTCTTTGGCGCTCTTGGGGCCGTTTGGGGGCTCTCTTGGGTCTCTCCTGGGGCTCTCTTGGGTCATCCTGTAACCATCTTGAGGCCTCGGATGGCCATCGGAAGCGAAAAAGGCCAGAAAGCAAAAAACAAAAAAATGAATGTGCCTTAGGTTTTGGAAGGATTTGATTTCCTGGAAGCCTGTTTGGAGGTCTCGGGGGCCTCTTGGAGCCGTCTTGGAGCGTTCTTGGGGCCTCTTGGAGCATCTTGGGAGCCGACTTGAGGATTTTTGGGCTATCTTGAGCCATCTCGGAAGTCATCTTCGGCTCTCTGAGGCCCTCTTGGAGCCATCCTGAGCGAACAAATGCCCTCTGACACCTCGCGAGGCGCCCAGTCCACGTCCAGGGGAGGGGGGGAGAGGCAAACCCCTCCCCTAAGGGAAAGAAGGGGGTTCGAAGAGGAAACACCCTAGATCACCTACGCCCAACCCAGAGGGCTGGTGGGATTCGGCGGCGAACGAGGAGAGGAAGTGAAAAGGAGAAGGCCTTCTCAGAAGGCGGCGGGGCTGGTTTCTCAGAAGCGTTCGGGGAAGGTTTGGAAAATTTCTCAGACGGCCGGGGAACTTCTGAGCCTTCTTAGCAGGCCCGCCCCAAATCACGTCCCCCGGGCATGCCGCCGAAAAATTGCAAAGCATGGACCCCACTTTGCGGTTCCACGATGGCCTTAAAGCCTCCCCCAAGGCAAAACAAAAAGCGATGAGTTACAGGCGTGTTTCAAGACGAGCGATTCAGCGTCAGTATCCGCCGCCGTGCCCTTTCCCGCGTTGGCTCCCCTGGAGCCCAAGTCCTCGATCATCAGGGGGGAAGCCAGGCGGGAGAGCTGCGGTTGTCTCAGGCGGTCCTCCTCAGATTCTGCCAGGGGGGAGGAGGAGGAGGAGGAGGAGGAGGAGGAGGAGGAGAAGGAGGAGGAGGAGGAGGAGGAGGAGGAGGAGGACGGGGAAGGGGGAGGAGGAGGAGAAGGGGAGGAGGAGGAAGAGGAGGAGGAGCAAGAGGAGGAGGAGGAAGAGGAGGAGCAAGAAGAGGAGGAGATCCATTGCCATTTTGGCTAAAGAAAGCCGTTCTGGGTTCTCCCAAGGGTGGCGGGTCTTGCACGAACGCACTTCAAAGCGGCGCGCTCGCGTGTGCCAATCTGGCAGACAGAGAGAAAGAGAGAAGAAAAAAAGAGAGAGAGAGAGAGAGAGGAACAAAAAAAAACGTACACATGTGGGCTTCTGCGATAGCTCCGAGCGGGGCGCCGCGGCATGCCGCCCCTCCGCGCTCCCAGGGACGCGGCGGCGGCAGCGCCCTCGGGGGCCGCGGCGGCGGCGGCCCACGGTTCACGCCAGCGCCTCGGCACCAGCCGAGCCAGCCGCCACGGCCCAACGACGCCGTCATCCTGCCTGGCCCTCGCAAGCCGTTCTGGGGCTGCAAGTGCGGCACTGACGGCAACTGGGCTTGCAGGCTGGCCCGCCGTTCCTGCGGGCGGGCGGAGTCGACGTCGGCGCGCCAGCACGCGCTGAGAAGGCTGCTGGCACCAAGTCGGGCGACGGCCAGGCCCCCGCAGGAGGAGGACGCGACACGGGGCGCCGCAAGGAGTTGCCGCAGGGCGGCCAAGCGGCGGACGCGCCAGGGACGCAGAAGCCGCGGGAGCCAGCGGCAGCTCCAGGCGGGGCCCTCAGCGAGAAGGTCGCCGCGGCTTGCCCGGCCTTGTTCGCGGACAAGGGCGTGGTCATCAGCGACCAGGACCGCGCCAAGCTGGCCTCGTCGCCGCAGCCCGCCAAGGAATTCAAGCCCAAGACCTACTCGCAGGTCCTGCAGTCATGCATCTGGAGGCTGGAGAAGCTCGACAAGCAGGCGGCCGCGAAGGCTGCAGCGGACCAGGAGGCTGCCGAGCAGCTGGAGCAGGCGAAGACTGCCGTGGAGCAGGCGGCCGCGGCGCCCATGACGGCTCGCCAGCGCCAGGCCTAGGGCCGCGAGGCCCTCGAGCAGGCCAAGCGGATGGAGCAGGCCGGCCTGCCGCCAGGCTCCAACTCGGCCCGCGGCGCCGAGCTGGCAAGGGCGGTCGCGGGCCTGGAGGCCCTTGCAGCCGTCACCGCCGAAGGTTCCGAGGCCGCCAGCATCGAGGCCTCGCGCGCGGTCCTGCAGCGGAGGGTCGACACCATCCGAACTGAGATCGCCGAGGCCAGGCGCGCGGCCGCGACCAGCGAGGACGTTGGGCGAGCAGGCTGGGCCGCCTGGGCCGCCTGCTGCAGGTACTCCTCCTGCTCCTGCTGCAGGTGGCGAGCGGCGCAGGGACCACAAGGGCCCAGATGGCGCGGCCGACGACCACGTGGCTTTCTTTGCCCAAGTCGACCAGCTCGAGGGCGAGAACCGCCGCAAGCTCGAGGAGGCGTGCCAGGCCGCAGGTCGAGCTCTCAGCCGCCAAGCGCGCCCGTGGCTCCGACGGCCGAGGCCAAGAGGAGGCCCGCGCAGGCTCGGCGCGAAGTCGGGGCTTGGCGGTTGGACACAACCAACACCGCGTCTCGCGGCAACATGATGCGCTGGCTGCAGCAGGAGGCCACCGCCGACGTGATCTCCCTGCACGAGGTGGGCGCGGTCCCAGGCGCGGCGCCCGAGGCCGAACAGGCCTGCCGCAGAGAAGGCTGGAAGGTGGCGTTCAACGAGTCGTCGCGCACCGAGAGGGGCGGCCTGTCCAGCGGCGCGGGCATCGGCGCGCGGGCGAACAATGGGATGGGCAACGCGCCCAAGGGACCCAAACTGCCTCTGGACCGAGTGGTCGCGAAAGGGTCAACTGCGGGGTACCTGGTGGGTCCCTGGCGATGTCGGTGCACCTCGTGGCAGCCAAGGGCCTCGACGCGGAGTCGAGACTAGTTCTGGGGCAGCTGGGAGAGCACCTCGCCTACACGAAGGTGCCCCACGTCATCGGCGGCGACTGGAACTGCAAGCCCCACGAATTGGAGTCTCGGGGCTGGCCGCAGGAGGTCGACGGCACGGTCGTGGCGCCAGGAGCCCCCATGTGCCGCGTCGGCTCAGGCTCGGAGATCGACTACTTCGTGCTCTCGAGCGGCCTCGGCGGCTAGGTGAAAGGCTGCAGCAGGCAGGGCGCGGCGCTGGCGCCGCACTGGCCAGCGCGGCCCCTGCCCAGCGAGAAGGGGGCCCCCGAACGCAGACTGGCCCACATGGCGGAGCGGACGCTGCCTGCGCAGCGGCCCGCGGGGCCACGGCCCGAGCCCCCTGCCTGGGAGCCTTTTTCGCGGCGGGCGCGCGCTGCGCTGGCCGAGCTGGGCGCCGCCGCAGGGCAGGTGGCTCCAGAGACGCCGACGGCGAGCTCGGAGGCGCCGCGGGCCATGGGCAGGCCGCCGCCGCCGCCCGACCCCGACGCCCCTCAGTCTGCATTCTTGGAAGGCGTCGAGGCTGCTGCGCCCAGGTGGATGCCACCGCCGCGCGACCCTGAGTCGGGTTGGTCGACTTGGGTGGAGTGGTGCGAGCCCTACGTCGGGGCCCAGCTGCGGCGTGCGCCGTGGGCTGCGGGGCAGCTCAACGGGAGAACCACGCGCCATTTCGCGCAGGACATCTGTTGCGCGGCCTGGCGAGGCGCGAGCTCCAATCGTCGGGACATCGCCGGCTACTTGGAGTGGCGCGAGGAGATGAGGCGCGCGCTGGGTGATCGGGCGCCTTCGTCGGGAAGGTACGTCGACGACCACGACTACCACTACGACGACGTGAGCGCAGGATCTACAGCTAAGGCGGCCATCTGCACCTCGTCTACAATCGGCATCGACTCCCTCAGCACGGCGGCGGCCGAGGCCCAGTCGAGCGTCGCCCACGGGCGCGATGGCCCGGGCGGAGGTGCCCCCGCGTTGGGGGGGCGAGCGCGCGCCACATGTTCGTCGAGTACTTCTGCTGGTGGGCTGGCCAATGTCTTGGGCGAGGGCTATCGGCCCCCAGTCGGCGCCGACGCGGAGTCGCTGAGGCGCCCGAGGGGGAACCTCAACACGAGCTGGGCGGATGTCGTACGCGGCCTGTACGGGGACACGGTGGACAGCCCTGTCATGTTCGACCTGACGGTCGACGAGGACGTCCCGCTGGCTGGTTCGTCGGCCGCGGTGCCCGCGGGCCCTCCGGGCCCCGCGGGCCCCTGGGCCGCCGCCGGCGCTCGGCTGGGAGAGCGCGCCGCTGCTGGAGGGGCAACGTGGGCGGGGCCGCAGTCGACTGGAGGGGCGGCGCGTTGGTCTGGGCGGGGCAGGGAGCAGCGCTGGGAGCACCCTATCACCCCGCCCCCGAGCCAGGGGCAACCACGAGACCGCTCCAGGGCGATCGACCAGCATGCCAGCGCGGGCGCGGCGCCGCGGCAGCAGCAGGCAAGAGGCGCAGGAGGCGGCGGCAAGGCTGGCGGCGGCAGGGCGCTGGACTCGGTCGAGCGGCCCCCTCTCGGATCGGAGCGGCAAGTCCAGCATCCCCCGGTGGAGGGGGGGCAGGATTTAGCCCTGCAACGCCACACACACACACACCCCAGCCGCCGCCAGACGGCAAGGGCGGCCACTGACGATGCGGAGTTCTTGCAGCTGGGGCAGCAGGACACGGTGAACTGGCTGCACGGGGAGTTCGCCAAGTTGATGGAGGCTGATTTGCTCGGCCTGCACCACGCGGCGCCAGAAGACCCAGACCTCCACGTCGGGCGCGAGGCCAAGCCGCAGCACGCAGAGAAGGACGCGTTGCTGCCGGGAGGGGGGCCTCATCCCAAAGGCTGCCATGCGTCGGCTCGGTGGCGCCGCATTGGAGCCGTCACCTGGGAGATGTTGGCATGCCGCCGCTGGCCACGCGTGATGGCGGCGATCCCCACGGCGCTGGAGCAGCTGAAGGCACTGAGTGCCGAGGCGGGCTCGCCGGCGGCTGGGGACTTGGGAGGAGACCCGCTGACAAAGGATGAGGTTCGCAAGTGGAAGCGCCAGCTCCACAAACTCAGCCACCTCTGCTACAGCCAGTTGGAAGCGCTCGAGCAGGAGGCCCACATCGTCGCGACGAAGCTGGAGGATCGCAACGGTAGGAAGCGGAGCCAGCTTTGGCGTAAGTGGGCGCAACAGGCAATGCAGGACGGCGATGGCGCAGCGCATCGCTTCCGCAAGGCGCCGCTGGCCTGGGCGCGCCCGACCTCGCGGGGGCGACGGGGCCGGCAGGGATTGCAGCCACGCTCGATGCGCTGAAGGGCGAGTGCCAGGAGGTCTGGCGCCACGGCGAGGCGCTGCCGCTGAGCCTCGACACGGCGCTCCCAGAGGGGCGTCTCGAGTAGTCAGGCCAGGCCCCCTCGCCCATCAGGAAGGCGGCGGCTGCCTTCAAGGGGTCGACGGCCACGGGGGCCGACTGCATCAAGCCCCCGTCGTTTGGCCAATTGAGCGACGACGGCCCCATCGCGTCGGGGCTCTTGCTGCAGGTGCTGGGGGCGACGCGCAGGGTCCCGGGCCAGCTCGACACGATGCGCATCTTCTTCCTGGCGAAGGCGGAGGGGGGCTGGCGCCCCATCGGGCCCCTTAGTAGCCTGATCCGCCCGTTGGGGAACGCACGCCAAGGCGAGGCCCTGGACTGGGAGAGGCAGCACCCCATGGGACTTCTTCTTCGGCGGCGAGGGCAAGTCGCGCGAGGACGCGGTCTAGCTCCAGGCGCTCGACGCTGACATGGCTGCGGCGATGGAGCAGCACTCGATGACGTCGATGCCAGACCTGTCCCAGGCCTACGAGCGGGTCCGCCATGATGGACGAGTCGCAGCAGCTCGGGGGCACGGGTTCCGAATGCGACGCCTGCAGCTCACCCTTCGCTCGCATGGTGGGCGGCGCAGGCTCAAGTGAGTGGCCGAGGCCTTCTCGCCGGGGACCTCGATCGTCGCGGGCTGCGCCTTCGCGACGACCCTGCTGAAGGTCATGCTCCTCTCGGCCATGGACCTCCCCATGCAGAGCTGGCTGAACGTTCATGCCTGCCTGGTCGTGGACGACGTCACCCCGGCGATCTACGGTCGGCTGCGCAACGTGGGGTCCAGCATCTTCGGCGCGACCAGGTGGCTCTGCCAAAGGCTGGAAGAAGACGGCTTCATCATCTCGGTCACCAAGGGCGCGATCGTGCCCAGCGACGCGAACGCGGGCAAGAGGACGGCCCACCGCCTCAGGAAGCCGGACTTCAGGCTGCGCCGCCAGGCCAAGAACCTGGGGATCGACTTCATGCTCGATGGCAAAGCTTCGCGGGGAGTGCTACGAGGCAAACTGGGGCGTCTTCCGGTGACGGCGTCGCGGTGCATGCAGCTGAGGCGGCGAGCGGGGGCTAAGCTAGGGGCTGTCCTTCAGGCGCAGCGGCCTCGCCACCGTCCTCCACGGCGCCCGCGTCAAAGGGGCGCCGTTCAAGGTGCTCGACAAGGCCAGGGCCATCAGTGGCAAGGCGGTGGCAGGCGGTCGTGGTAAGAAGTGTACGACGCTGCAGTTCGCCATCCAGCCAGGGCCTGGCTGGCGCCAAGATCCCGCCAACGCGGCGAACTGCCTGCCGCTGGCGGCGCGGGACAAGGCTGTTCGCCTAGCTCAGGCCTGAGACCAGCATGAGCAAGGTCTTCGAGGCGGCGCGGCCTGCCCACTGGGGTCAGGTCACGGGGCCAGCTGGCGCCGCACGCCTCCGCCTCGGCCGCATCGGTTGGACCGCGGAGTCGCGGCACGCGCGGGCCACCGACGGGGACGAGCAGCTCGACCTGAAGTCCCACAGCCCGAAGCTGATCAGAACGCTGGTCGAGAGAGGAGCGCACAGGTATGTTCACGGGCAACTGGAAGGACCACCCACGACGTACCCAGCGCGGGCAGCGCTGGACGTGCTGCAGGCGCAGGGCGACGTGGAGCAGGTCGCGCCGGTCGAGAGCCTCGCGCTCGGCGGGCTGGTCTCCCAGACAGGCCTGTGCGCGGAGCGAGCAGCCACCTCGCCTTACAGCCAGCGACGCGGCTATGGCATGGGCTCTCACCACCACAGGCTCTTTCGCTGTGAGGGCACGGCGACGGTGGCGCGGGACATGGGCTTGGAGGCGGCGCGCAACGCTGGCGCCGCGGCCGACCTCACGGACATGGGTTTCGCGAAGTGCCTCGTCCCGTTCGGGCCAGAGACGGCGCCTATCCCTGCAGCTGGCGAGTAGAGTCATCGAGCGGGTGTCCTTCGGCACGACGGCTTCTCGGGCACGGTCTGCATCGATGGCTCGGCCTACTTCCCGCGGCTCGTGGAACTCACGAGGACAGGCTGGGCGGGTAGCACGATTACGGGTGATGGGTGCGTCGTCGGCGGCCTGATGGGCACAGTTCCTGGGGTGGTGCAGGAGATCGGCTTTGCTGAGCTCTACGCCCTGGCTCGCGTGCTGCGTGACGCTGCTCAAGGCGAGCTCAGTGTGTCGACGGACGGCAAGAACGTTGTTGGTGATTTTCAGAAAGGGCATGACTGGAGCAAGAGCCCCGAGTGCAAGTACGCGCAGCTCTTGAGTGAGATCTGGTTTCGGGCCCACGACTTGGGCGAGCGCTTCAAGCTCCACTGGGCGAGAGCCCACACCAGGTGAGCCGCGGCGGAGAGAGCGGGCGCGTCGGCGCACTGGCACGTCGGCAACCGCGAGGCTGACAAGAGAGCCAAGTTGGGAGCCCAGTTGCACGCCGACTTCGAGGTGATCGAAGAGCTCGCCAGACGCGTGAGCTCGGCGACCGTCGCCGCGACGCAGCTGCTGCGCCACCACGGTGCGGTGCTGGAAAAGGCCGCCGGCGTGGGATGGCCCGATCGGAGCGCCCTCCCCCCTCCGTGCCCGCCGCAGGTGCCCTCCCTGGTCTCGAACCCTAGCTGGCACGTTTTGGGTTGTCGTGGGCGGGCCTGGGGCTGCAGCAGGCGTGGGGCCAGGAACGGGCTCCGATCGCGGAGAGTGTGCCACCCGTGTCCAGGAGTGCCTAGGCCCGCGTCGATCGCCCATCCTTCCCATAGGCTGTGGGTGATGCGGGGTGAGCGTAAAACGCGGGGTGGGGACGGTCAGGCCCTTGGCAGGGATGTGGCGATCGTCTTCTGTAAGTTGTGCGGGGCATACGCCCGACAACAGACCCACCTCCTGGCCAAGCCGTGTCGCCCTTGGTCGTCTCGTCCCAGGGACTCGGTCCGTCTGGGGAAGGCGACCCTGGAGCGCCTCCTGGATGGTCGGGGGCCTCAGTCGAGTGTTTTCTGGGGCCTGCCTTTTCCGCTCGCTCGCGCTTCAGCCCCTGGTCCGAAGTCCGTGGGCGCCGTTTCTGTTGTTGTGGCGGTCGGCCCCGAGGACTGAGGTGGTTTTCAATGGAGCCATTTTTTAACTTTTGTCGGGACCCGAGGTGTGAGGCAAGGCTCTCGACCTCGAGGCGGTTCCTGCTTTAACTAGGTGGGTGTGGTTAGCCAAGCAGACCACGCTTCTTAGGAACTAGAGGAACTAGAGGAGGAGGAGGAGGACGACGACGACGAGGAGGACGACGACGAGGACGAGGACGAGGATGGATGGGTGAGGATCGAGGAGTGGGTCAAATCTCGCGCCGCGTGGCCCCAGGAGCCCGTCGCGTGGCCCCAGGGGGGGGGGCTCGCGCATGCCCGCATGGCTGTCTCGGGCCCCAGAGGGCTACAAGACGTGCCAAGGCGGGGTCCCGAGAGGCCCCCAAGACGGTCCAAGAGGGCCCCGAGTCGCCGCACGATCGGTCCCAGACGCCCCCAAGGTGGCCCCAAGACAGCCCAAGAGACCGTCGAGGCGCCCTGAGAGAGCCCGAAGAGTCCGAGGGGCAAAAATCACTGGCGTTCCAGAAGTATGTCAATGCTTTCGGGGGTCCTCGACTTTTCAACCTCCGCGCCAACGAGGCCCCCAAGAGGCCCAAGAATCCCCCTAAGAGGCCCTCAAGACGCCCCAATGTGAAAGCTAGAGTGTTCCCGAATGAGGAAGATGGCGCGTGCCGTCAGACTGGATTCTCCTTAGCCCGATATAGAGACCCTGAAAGCTGAGCAGATCCGTGCTGCCGAGGAGACCCAAGGAGTCCGTGTCAGGCGCCCTGGATCCAGGCCTCCTGCGCCCTTGGTGTGTAAATCTTTTACCACCCATCATACCTTGTCCGAAAGCGGTCGTTGTTGCATGCACTGTAGGAGCTCCACTACCATTGGCCACTCCATGCTTCGACCTGAGGACAATCGATGGTAGGTTGTCTGAGGCTCCCCTAGGACGCCAGATGCACATCTTTGGGGGGGCTGAGCATCAAAACCATCGTTCAAGGTTTCACGCTGGGCTGGGGATCTGGTTCTGTGCGACATGTGGAAGCTTTGCGGCCCAAGAGTCGGCCAAGCTCGGTGAAGCATGTCCGCCACGTGAGCCACAGGTAATCGCAAGTATGACCAGCAGTATTCAGAGGGGGGCTCTGGTCCAAGACATACAGCAAAGCCGAGAAGGCCAGACGCGAGGCTCGATAGCCTGTAAAAGTAACCGACATAGTCTCGATATCCGTAAGTCCGTAACTCCGCCTCCTCCTCCTCCTCCTTCTCCTTCCTCCTCCGTCCTCACTCCTCACTCCTCCCTCCTCCCTCCTCCTGCCTCCCTCACAGAGGGGCGGCCAGGCCAGGATCGGTACACGGCTTGCGTCGCAGAGGTAGCGTGCAGCACCGATTTCCGAGAGATCTGCTGTCCTGCAGACCGGAGGATCCGATGGCAGGTTTCCATGCTGAGCCTGTTCTGTCGGACCGTCCGTGGGGGACAGCGCGCATTATCGGTTCGGGGGTGGCGTGCCACGTCGCTGCCTCCGCGCACGCCATCCCCGGGGTGGGGGGGGGATGGCGTGCTGTCGGCGGGCCAGCGGCGCCACACCGCACGCTGTCTCTGCGACGCCACACCATGCGCGTACGCTTCTTGCTGCCCGATCCCCCGACTCGTGGGGCTCGCTCACCGAAGTGGAGCTCTGGCAGCACGACAGACTGCCCCCGGCAGCGAGGGGACGCGTTCCGGCGACTCGGGAGCTGGAGGGGACGAGTGGAACCCAGAGGCAAGCTCGAGAGAGCTCCAACAAAAGACCAGAAGGACTCAGGGGCCCCCAAAAAAGCTTCAAGAGCTATGCTGCTCCCATCGTCCTGAAGGACCATATCCCAGACATGATGTCGAGCACCCAGAAAAGTGTCGAAACAATGTCGAACGAATATCGCCTCCCAGGGCCCGGCACGTGAAAACCCTCCAGTTTCGGCACTTTCTGGGTGCTCGAAATGCTTTCTGGTGGTCAATGCTAAATTAGGTTGGGATATCTTAAGCCTTGACCCTGCGATGCGATACGATGCGACCACCGTTACAGACAGCGTCCGGGCCTACTCAAGACCGGGTGGGCGAAGCCGTGGCCTCGGGAATCTGGCGCGTCTCGAAATAAGCCTTGACCCTAGGATGTTGGAACATCATAATTCAAGTGACCCCTAAAAGATCATCACAAATAATCTCCAAGAGTGCCCAAGGTGGCCCCGAGATGGCCCAGGAGTTGCCCCGAATTGCTCCGGAGCGCGTGCGGGTCAAGGCCACAGCCAGAACGATCACGAGGCCCAGGAGACACCCCGACTCGGACAGCTGCGTGCTCAGATTGTGAATCGTCTGCCGCACCTGCACGCGTGCCCGTGCCAATGCTGTCTTGGGCGCCCGTTCTGACGACTCCGGCGTCAAAATCGGGCCCTAACAGGGAGCCGCGCAACGGCTCTGAGCCGCGCACGGATTGCACGATGTGCTCCGACGGCGGTCGGGCCCAGGGAGGATGCTCGTGCTGGGTTCGTCGTGGGGCCGCCTGGAGCCCTTCTTGGCACGTGTTCCTCGACAGCCTCTCTGCCAGGGTCCTATCTAAAACGAAGCCAGGACGAAGATAAATTCGGGTGGGGAGAAATCGAGAATCTCTGAGATCCTGCGGCCCTGGAGGATGTCTCGGCTCTGAGAGCGTTCCGGAACGCTCTGGAACGAATTTATCCTCGTCCTGGCCCCGCCCGAGTCCTATCAATGTCTTCTCCGAGGCGGCGTGCGGGGGGACTGAGCATCGTTTATCAGACCCCCATCCCCGTCGGCGTGGCCTGGGCCCCACTGGCCGATTTACCCCCCTTCGTGGGGATATAGGCCGTTCCCTTCGAGTTTCGAGGGGTGTACCCCCAACTGGGGTGGTAATTTGGTGAGGGTCTCGAAGGGGATGGGGATGGGGATGGGGGTCGGTTAAACGATACTGAGGGACTGGGATCTGGAATCGGTCGGGCACCGACTGCCTCCCGTTGTCTCCAGTTGTCACACATTGTCTCACATTGTCTCCTGTTGTCTCCCGTTGTCTCCCGTTCTCTCGTTGCCTGTCCTCGTTTACCATTATCTCCCGTTGTCTCCGATTGTCTCCCTATCCCTGTCCCTATCATATCCCTAGCCCTCCATCCCTATCCTTATGCCTCGCACCCTTATCCTATATCCCTATCCCCATTCCAATCCCTGACCTTAACACTATGTCCCGATCCCTATACCCCTGGTCCCATATCCCTATCCCTATCCCTATCCCTTTAGTATTCGTAGCAGTTGACGCATCTTCTGTCGCATGCCCTTCCGCACGCACAGCACAATACAATGCTACAGCTACTATATTATAATGCTGTTTACGCGCGACAGTGTAATGATTGCCCAGGTGAACGTTTTTTATTTGGCGTTTAGACATTGGGCGGAAGGGGGGGGGGTCTGGCTCCAGACCTCTGCTCAGCGCGACTGTTTGGGACCGTGCGCCCTTTGGGGGAGACTCCACCTGCTCGAAACAGGCGCCGAAAACAGCCAAGATCTACTCCACGGGGGGGGGGGGAGGGGAGGGGTGCGAGGGCCCGCGCCGATCGGGAAAGGAATGAACAAAAAGGCGCTCACCAGCTGGAGGCTGTGCTTGAGGACTTCCGGGGCCCCCTTCGGGACCCGAGGCCCTTCAGGCCGTTCTCGGGCCCGTCTGGGGATGCCCTGGCCTCTCTGCGGGCTCTCTCCGGAGTCCTGCACTTGGCTCCCCTAGGCCCTCTCGTGTGTGTCGGCCCAGCTTGGGGCCGCCCTCGGCTCTTCGGCGAGAGCTAGATCTAGGTCGGGCATGTCCTCCTGCAGGCGGATTTGGGGCGAAATCCCAAAATAATCAAACCAAAGCTCAAAAATAGTCAAAAACACTGTTTTTGGACTATTTTTGAATACTCCTCCTGTAGAGGGATGCCCGACTTCAAGCTAGAGTGGGCAGGCGACGAACGCGAAACGTCTTGGATAGGAGTTGTACACGGTGAGCATATCGTTGCTGGACAATGTAGTGATCACAAATTTTGCTGTGTAGTCAACCCCAGCACCTGCTCCTTGAACCATGCGAGCAACCAAGATCACGGCAAACGCGAACTCTTTGTCTGCATCCAGGGTCGCTCCAACTGCAAACATGATACTTCCCACAATTGAAACCATCATACTGACGGTGATGATGCAACGTTCCCTGTGCAAGAACTTGTATCTGGCCAGGTAGATGGCAACTCCGAACGCAACGTGCTGCACCCCAATCAGCAATCCTGATAAGAACTTGACCATGAGTCCCGAAGCCTCTGCTGATGCCTCGTCGTCCTCGTGAAAGATATGCTTCGTGAGTCTGCTACTTAT
>CAUYUJ010006791.1:22500-35000 GCA_963575745.1 Prorocentrum cordatum
TGCCCCGAGTCGCCCAAAGATCGGCCGAAGACGCCCAAGATAGCCCCAAGACCGTCCAAGAAGCCTCCAAGACGTCCCAGGCCCCCTCCAAGAGCACCCCCAAGAAGGGCCCAAGAGGCCACACTCATTACTTTTCCATCGGAAACTTACATTTCTGGCATATACGACGTTTCGGCCTTCACGGCGTCACAGACAACTTCGTCTTCAAGGTCGGCGGCACTGGCCGTAAGGCCTTCGCAATACGTGTTCTTTCCGGGGCTCGCACCTCGGCTTCAAAGGGAAAACGAGGCGTCACCGAACTGCGCCCCTGGCCAACGGGTTAACAACAGCAACAACAACAACAACAACAACAACAACAACAACAACAACAACAACAACAACAACAACACTAACAATCACTTTAAGACTATTCGCTCTAATCCGCTCGATTGTCAGTTAACGCGTATTTCCCAAACCCTCGATACCCGCCCTCTTCGTTTTCGAACGTACCCCTTTTGGGGGGTATACCTTTCTTCCCTGCAGGCTGGGCCCTGGCAAGCGGCGGGGCGGCAGCGGACCGTCGGCCTGGTCAGCGGCAGCGCTGATCGGCGGCAACCCGACCCCAAGAGGGACGCACAGGGGACCGACCACGACGACGACGACGACGACGACGACGACGACGACGACAACGACGACGAGCAAGAGCGAGAGAGAGAACGACAGCATGGCCACGAAGGGTACGAAGTAGGCCACGAAGGGCGACAGCGGGGAAACGAAGGGAATGCGTATGGGGGCCACGAAGAACGCGAACGAGCGGGGGCCACGAAGGGCAGATAATGCGGGGCCACAGAAGGCAACGACGGGGCCGCTGAGGGCAGCACCGGGGCCACGAAGGGCAGCGAGGGGGCCACAAAGGGCGACAGCGGGGCCACGAAGGGCATGCACATGGATCTACGACGGGCGCGAACGAGCGGAGGCCACGAAGTGCATACATACATTGGGCCGCGGAGGGCAAGGACGGGGCCACTGAGGGCAGCAACGAGTCAACGAAGGGCAGCGAGAGGGCCACAAAGGGCTGCAACGGGGCCACGAAGGGCATGAATATGGGGCCACGACGGGCGCGTACAAGCGGGGGCCACGATGGGCATACAGATATGGGGCCACGAAGGGCAATGGCGGGGCCACTGAGGGCAACAACGGGTTCACGAAGAGCGCGAAGGGGGCAACGAAGGGCTGCAACGGGGCCACGAAAGGCAGCGAGGGGGCCACGAGGGGCTGCAACGGGGCCGCGAAGGGCAGCGAGCACGAAGGGCAGCGAGGGGACCACGAAGGGCTGCTACGGGGCCACGAAGGGCAGCGAGGGGGCCACGAAGGGCTGCAACGGGGCCACGAAACAAAGCGAGGGGGCCACGAAGGGCAGCGAGGGGGCCACGAAGGGCTGCAACGGGTCCACCAAGGGCAGCGAGGCCACGAAGGGCTGCAACGGAGCCACGAAGAGCAGCGAGATCCCGATTCCTAAATAATTTGTGAGGGAGTCCGAAGCGTGAGCGCGACTCCTGGGTACCTGAGTGTCGGGAGCGCGGCGGTTGAGAAAATTACGGGAAATTCCAAAGCAAGGGCGCTATTTTTAGTATATTGCAAACAAGTCTCCAGCGAGAGCGCGACTCCAGAGCGCCGATAGAGCGATTCCTAAATAAATTGTAAGGACGTCCGAAGCGAGAGCGCTATTCCTGCGTACAATGCGAGGAAATCTCGGGCGGGAGCGGGGTCCTGGCTAAATTGTAAGGAAATATCAAGCGGGAGCCGTTGTTGTTGCAACCCGGGGGCCAACAACACAGTTTGAGGACGAAGATTTCCCCTTATTAAAAACTGGGTGAATTGAAAAATACAATGTGCACCTCAGGGGGGATCAACCATAAGTATCCTTCGATAGTGGGATCTCAACACCAACACCAACAACAACAACAACAACAACAACAATCATTTTACCCGAACGCTCAGTGTTCTCCCCAGTGCCAGGGTTTTCATACGACACCAGGCAATACCCCCACTTCGTGGGGGGGCATTACAAGCTCTACCAAATATCCAAACGACTCTTCGCGACCACCCACACCCAGCTTCCCGCCCTATGACGTCAGGACACTTCACTTCGTGGCGCGCGGACGATCGTGGATACTACACTGGCGTGGAGTACACACCCGCAGAGGTTGATCACTTGTTTGGGCCCCGCATGTGCCCCGCATGGTGCATTTGTTGCGTATGACATACATAGTACAGAGAGACAGAGAGAGAGAGAGAGAGAGCAAGACAGAGAGCCAGTGGAGAGAGAGATAGAAAGAGATTCGTCACATGTGTGAGGCAACCTGAGAAGATGTGGTACACGGTACACGTGAGATGGTACGCAGTGCCAAGATAGTTGGTCACATTTTTGAGGCAAATTCCTGGGAAGGCGATTACACAAGTAGATGTGTTACGTATGATAGATATGAAGCAGCGGCGTCGTCACCGTCGGCGTCCGCGCGCGCGCGCGGCGGCCGCGCGCATGTGCACTTCGTGTCATTTTTTGCAAGGGATGGTGGCCCTCGTAGGCTCGCAACCATTGTCGCAGAAGGTCGAAGCACCTGAAAAGGTTCCTCGCAAAGGCCCTTTTAACAGAAATGTTTAAAATCTGGTGGGTTTCCTAGGAATCCGCAAGAGCGCGCGGAAGGACATTTTGACAATTTTTTCTGAGAAAACCATTGGGTTTTTGATGTTTTTATGTTAAAATCGCTACGAAACCTAAGGTTTTGGAAGGATTTCGTCTTGCGCGCACGAATGTCCACTTTACCTTATTTTTTGCAAGGGATTCTTGCAATTTGATCAAGTAAAAACAAGAATTTTCATTTTCTATTGTTTTTTGCAAGGGAAAACGAGCGTCAACAAAAAACCGGATCCGGAGCTCATCCACTTTTCTGAAGCTTTCGCGCAAAAATGATGAAAATGTAGCTGCGGCCTAGGCGCGGCGCAGAGGTCGCGCACCAGGGGTCCCAACAATAATAATTCTTTAGAAGGAATAATGTTCAACCACAACAACCACAACCACAACCACAACCACAACCACAACAACAACAACAACAACAACAACAACAACAACAACAACGACGACGACGACGACGACGACGACGACGACGACAACAACAACAACAACAACAACAACGACGACGACGACGACGACGACGACAGCAGCAGCAGCAGCAGCAGCAACAACAACAACCACAACAACAACAACAACAACAACAACCACAACCACAACCACAACAACAACAACCACAACAACAACAACAACAACAACGACGACAACGACGACGACAACAACAACAACAAGAATTCCAACAACAACAACAACAACAGCAACAACAACAACAACAACAACAACAACAACAATTATGTGACCCGAACGCTCTATGTTCTATATGCAGCATGCATCCATCCTGATAGTTTCCCCCTCATGGGGATCTGTTCTTGCACACGGGGTCCGATCGCCCCTCTCCCTGATATCCCGCCCGAAGAGTTCTTGACAACAGCATCTCCAGCCCAGGTGGTACATCGCCTTCGCAATCCCTGCCCAGGCCTTGCTTCTAAGTATTACGACGCCTGAGTGGCCTGAGACCTCTGGGAGAGGCCTCACAACATCTGGGAGAGCCCCGCGGAGAGCCCCCAGAACCTCGGAAAATGCTTCAGACCTTAGGCACCTAGGTTTTCTACCCCTTTCTGGGGACCGGCTTTTGCGTCGGCCGCTTTCTGACGGCGCCCGGGCTCATCATCTTCGTCGTTTTCGTCGTCATCGTCGCCGCCGCCACAGCTGCCGCCGATGCCGGCATCGTCGTCGTCGTCGTCGTCGTCGTCGCCGTCGTCGTCGTCGGGATCAAAAACGACCTGCGGGTCTCGACTTGCCGAGGATGTCTCAAGCGAGGGCGCCCGCTCGGGATTCGGCGCCAAGTTTCGCCAGACTCGCCGGAAACAAAAGAAGAAAGCTGGCGAGTCGCCGGAAACAGAACGGGAAGCTGGCGTGAAAGCTGGCGAGAAAGCTGGCGCGTTAGAGGAACAGCTGGCGAGATAGAGGGAAAAGCGGGAGAATGTTAGGGAAACCTGGCGGAGAGAACAGCGGGGGAAAGATGAGGAATGATAGGACAGGTGAGGGAGAGAGGGAGAAGAGAGGGAGAGAGAAGAGGAGGAGGAGGACGACGACGACGACGAAGGCGGCGGCGGCGACGACGACGGCGACGACGCCATGCCCGAGGACACGAGCGAGAGCGAGGTCGCGCGGAGCAGGCGCGAGAGCGCGAAAGCGCATTCACGGTGTTTCGCCATAATAATTGCTTAATACTAAAAACTCAATAAGCACTAGGGAAGCCTCAGGGCCTCCCGGAATCTTGAATGAAAGTGGAGGAAGTATCGAGCGGGAGCGTCGATGTTTGTAGGTGGTCCTGAGGCGGGAGCGCTGGCCGTGAGGTGCAAAGCAGGGAGGTATCGAGCGGGAGCGCCGAGTTTGTTGGAAAGGCGGCTTTGGGGGGCGAGCAAGAGCCCCGGCCCCGAGGGAGAAAGGAGGAAGTATCGAGCCGGAGGGTTGTCACTGTTTGGGGGCAGGTCTTGGCGGAACCCCGAGACGCCTGCGCGTGAACGTAATTTTCACTGATAATGCAGCCGGCTCCTAGGTGAGAGCTCGAAAGCGTATTCAGGGTCACTGACAAAAACAACTGTTTAGCAATGAAGGTTCAACGGTTCCCACCTCATAATTCCTCAGAGTTTATTCAAAAATCGCGCTCTCGCGCGGGACTTCCTCACAACTAATGCAGGAATTGCGCTCTCGCGTGGGGCCTCCCCACAGTGTATTCAGACGCCGCGCTCTCAAGGCTGAGGAATCACTGTCTCGCTTTGGCCTGGGCTTTTCTAATGACTTACTTGGGAATCGCGCGATCGCTCGAGACCTCCTCGCGATTCATGCGGGCCGCACGCTTCAGCAACCCGGCTGCTCGACCTGGCCGCCTGGGGCCCGCCTTCCCGAGCCCTCCGTTAGGGTCTACCCGCCCGGTCTGCCCGTCTGGTTCTGCCACGTGCATTCTGCTTCTAGCCCACCTCCTGCTACTCTCTCTGGTGGTCCAGGCTCCTCCCTCCTACTTGTCCATTCCTTCCATCAGTCCTCTCTTCCCCTGCCTCAGGGGCTGCACGAAGTACACGTGGCAGGTAAGAAAGGTATACCACTAGGGTGGCAAGATCAAAGACGAAGAGAGCGGGTATCGATGGTTTGGGGTATGCGTGTTGAATGGCTTGCGAGCATACAACAGCGAACAGTATTAAAATGATTGTTATTGATGTTGCGAGTGTTGGTGATGGTGTTGTTGTTGCTGTTGTTGTTCGGGGCCCAACAACCTAGTGTATGAGCAGGAAGACTTCCCCTGATAGGGAAAGTTCAATTGACAAAACCGTATGTGCACCGAGGGGGTTAACAAGAATTATGATTCAAGAATGAGAGTTTAACACCAAAACAATAACGACAGCAAAAAGCAACAACAACAACCATTTCAAGACTGTTCGCTCTTATCTTCTCGCGTGCCAGTCAACACGTAATCCAAAACCGTCGATACCCGCCCTCTTCGTCTTCGATCGTACACCCTTAGGGGTATTTTCTTACGTGCAACGTCAGTGTCGTGCAGCCCATAAGGCATGGGAAGAGAGGACGGAAGGAAGGGACAGAGGGACAGGCGAGTTGCTGAAGTGTGCGTCCTGCATGAGTCGCGAGGAAATATCGAGCGATAGCGCGCTTCCCAAATGAATAATGAGGAATCCACAGCGAGAGTGTGATTCCTGAGTGTCGAGGGCGCGGCGCCTGAATAAATTGAGAGGAAATCCCACGCGAGAGACCGACTTCTGTATAAATGGTGAGAGAGTCCCGCGCGAGAGCGCGATTTGGCAATCAACGGTGAAGAAATATCAAGCGGCAGCCGTGGTTGTTGTAATCCGGGGGCCAACAACCCAGCTTGGTGACACCTCATTTCCCCTTGTGAAAAACAGGGTGCGGGCCCCCGGAGAAGCACTTTAAGTGAAAAAGGCAATGGTTGCTGAGCAGGGGGGGGAATTTTAATTATAGAAAAAAGATACCAAAGAAAACCCCCATGGGCTATGGGGGTTTTGGGCTATGGGCTGTTGGGGCAGGGCTATGGGGCTGTTGGGCTATGGGGCTATAGGCGCGATGGGGCTATAGGGCTATAGGGCTATGGGGCTATAGGGCTATAGGCGCGGTGGGGCTATCTTTTTGGGCTATAGGGCTATGGGGCTGTTGGGCTATAGGGCGGTGGGGCTATGGGGCTATAGCGCTATGGAACTAGAGGGCTAAAAGCCATAGGGCTATTGGGCTATGGGGCTATAGGGCCATAGGACTATAGGGCTATAGGGCTATAGGGCTATAGGTCTATAGGGCTATAGGGCTATAGGTCTATCGGGCTGTAGGGCTATAGGGCTATAGGGTCGTAGGGCTATAGGGCTGTAGGGCTGTAGGGCTATGGAGCTATGGGGCTCTGGGGCTATGGGGCTATCGGGCTATAGCTCCACAGGGCTATGAGTCTATAGGGCTATGGGGCTATAGGGCTATAGGACCATAGGGCTATAGAGCTATAGGGATATAGGGCAATCGGGCTATAGGGTTATAGGACTATAGGGCTATAGGCATATAGAGCTACAGGGCGATAGGACCAGAGGGCTATAGGGCTAGAGGGACATAGGGCTATGGGGCTGTAGGGTTATGGGGCTATAGGGCTATAGGGCTGTAGGGCTATAGGGCTATAAGGCTATAGGGCTATAGGGCTATAGGGATGTAGGGCTATAGGGCTATAGGGCTATGGGGCTATTGGATTAGAGGGCTATAGGGCTATAGGGCTATAGGGCTATGGGGCTATACGGCTATTGGGCTATAGGGCTCTAAGGCACCCGGGCACCCGGGCACCCTGGCACCCCGGCACCTGGGCACCCAGGCACCCGGACACCCGGGGTCCGGGCACCCAGGCGGGCCGCGGAAATCGTTGGTACACCTCACCTAACCGTATGAATCCGCTAGGACCCCTACAGAGGCAAGCTCTGACTGGGGAAAATGAGAATTCAAGGGCAGCGAGCGAAGGCGACCGCGGAACCAGTACGGGCAACGACGGGCATCGAAGGCGGCGAAGGGCAGCAAGCGGCGACTGCATTGAAGCGAGAATCCTGCTTGGGTCGCCCGGGACTATTTAGCGGGAGCGCGACTTTCAAGTCCAAAGCGAGAGGGAGATTCCTGAGTGTCGAGGAGCGGCGTCTGAACACATTGCAAGGAAGTCTCAAGCAAGAGCGCGATTCATGAGTAAATAGAAAGGAAGTGTCGAGCAAAAGCCTGATTTCTCAATAAATTGTAAGGGGGCATCAGGCGGGAACCGTTGTTGTTGTAACTCGGGGGCCAGGGGCGCAATTTGACGCTCGAGGCTTTCCCTGATAAAAAGCGAGATGCGAACCCAGGGCGGGGCACTTGAATTGAAAAAATACAATGTGCACCGGGCGGGGGGGATCAACAATAATTCTTCTGAAATGAGAGTTCGACAACAACAGCAACAACAACAACAGCAGCAGCAACAACAACAACAAAATCAACATCAGCATCAACATCAACATCAACAACAACAACCACAACCACAACAACGACGACGACGACGACAACAAAGCAACAGTAACAGCAGCAACAACAACAACAAAACAGCCTCAAACACAACAGCAGTAACAACTGCAATCACAGCAACAGCAACAAAAATAGTAATCGTGATAAGAATGTTCGTGTCTATATGTTCGCGTGCCATTCAACACGTGTATCCCGAACCCTCGATACTCGCCCTCTTCGTGTTCGATCGTATCTCCCTGGGAATAGATCTTCCCTACCTGCCGCGTGCATTTAGCGCAGCCCCTACAGCAGGGGAAGAAAGAACGGATGGAAGGGGGAGGGAGAAGGATGGAGCACGGGATTATCAGGAGGGGGGCTCTGTGTGCAGCGTGCTGGGGCCTGTGGACGCGTTTGGGGCCTCTATGGGCTGTGTCCGAAGGCCTCAGTGAACAGCGTGCTGGGGCCTCTGTGGGCTGCGTCCTCGAGCCTCAGTGGACAGTGTGATGGGGCCTCTGTAGGAGCGCTCGGGGCCTCTGTGGGGCTGGGGCCTCTGTGGGCGCGCCTGGGGCCTCTGTGGGCTGTGTCCGAGGGCCTCAGTGGGCAGCGTGCTGGGGCCGCTGTGGGCGCGCTTGGGGCCTCTGTGGGCTGCGTCCGAGAGCCTCAGAGGGCAGCGTGTTGGGCCCTCTGTGGGCGCGTTTGGGGCCTCTGTTGGCTGGGGCCTCTGTGGGCGTACTTGGGGTCTCCGCTGGCTGTGTCGAGTACACAGCGTTTGAATAAATCGCGAGGAAGTCCCACGCGATAGCGCGATTCTTGCATACATTACTAGGAAAGTCCGCGCGAAACCGAGATTCTGGAATACATTGGGAGAAAGTATCAGGTGGCAGCCGTTGTTGTTGTAGTTGGCCCAACAACACAGTTCGGTGACACCCAGTTTTCCTTTATAGAAAAAAGAATATTAGCCCCAGGAGGAGCACGTGAATCGAAACATACAATGGTTACCAGAGGAGGGGAATCAACAAGAGCAATGGTTCAAACTTAAAGTTCATCAACAACAACAGCAGCAACAACACCACCAACAACAACAACAACAATCACTTTACCCGAACGCTCAGTGTTCTCACCAGTGCCAGGGTTTTCATGCGACGCCAGCCAATACCCCCACTTTGTGGGGGGGCAGTGCAAGCTCTACCAAATATCCACACGACTCTTCGCCACCACCCACACCCAGCTTCCCGCCCTATGACGTTCGGACACTTCACTTCGTGGCCTGCGGACGACCGTGGCTACTACACTGGCGTGGAGTACACACCCACAGAAGTTGTTAAGCCTACGTTCGTACACCCACAGAAGTTGTTAAGCCTTGTTAACCCACAGAAGTTGTTAAGCCTTCCACAGAACATCTGTTGCATATGACATCTGCGCGCGGGTGGAAATTTTGAAAAGTCGTGCAGGTGTTTTTCGAGGACCTACGGTGCGATTCGTGTGATTTTATGATGCGCGGTGCTAAAATTCTTAAAAACCCAATGGTTTTTGGAGATTTCGGCGTGCGCGCGCGAAGAAAAAACGAATGTGTCCCGCATGGTATTATTTGACAGGGATGATGGCCCTGGCAGGTGCGCAACCGTTGTCGCAGAAGTTCGAAAAAGTTGCTCGCAAAAGCCCGTTTGACAGAAATGTTTAAAAAGTGTTGGGTTTCCTACGAATCCGCAAGAGCGCGCGGGATGAGATTTTGACATTTTTTTGTTGAAAAACCATTGGTTTTTTGATGTTTTTATGTTAAAATCGCTCCGAACACTAAGCTTTTGGAAGGATTTCGTCTTGCGCGCGCGAATGTCCACTTTACCTTATTTTTTGCAAGGGATTCTTGAAATTTGATTATATTAGAACAAGAAATGTCATTTTATAGTGTTTTTTGCAAGGGAAAACGGATTACAACAAAACAACCGGATCTTGATGACATCGTATTACCTGAGGCTTCCTCACGAAAATGATGAAAATGTAGCTGCGGCCTAGGCGGCGCAGGGGGGCCGTGCACCAGGGGTCCCAACAATAATTATTCTTTAGAATTAATAATGTTCAACAACAACAACAACGACAACCACAACCACAACAACAACAACAACAACAACAACAACGACAACAACAACAACAACAACAACAACAACAAAACAACAAAAACAACAAAAACAACAAAAACAGCAGCAACAACAACAATAGTAACGACAACAGCAACAGCAACAACAACAGCAGCTGCAACAACAGTAACAACAACAAACACAACAACAACAACAGCAGCAGCAGCAGCAGCCGCCGCAGCTACAACAACAACAACAACAACAACAACAACAACATCAACAGCAGCAGCAACAACAACGACAACGACAACAACAACAACAAAAATGACAACCAAAACACCAACCACAACCACAACCACGACAACAACCACAACCACCACCACAACAACCTCAACAACAACAGCAGCGGCAGCCACAAAACTAATGGCAAGAAAAACAACGATAACCACAACAAAAACAAGGACGACAACAACAACAACGACCACAACAACAACATCAACAACACCACCAAAAACGACAATGATGACAACGACAACAACAACAAAAGCAGCAACAGCAAGAACATCAACAATCAATGTAATAATGTTCGTGCCTATCTGCTCGCGTGCCATTCAACACGTATATCCCGAACCTTCGGTACCCGCCCTCTTCGTCTGCGCTCATACCCCCTTGGGGGTATATCTTGCTTACCTGCCACGCGGATGTAGTGCAGCCCCTAAAACAAGGGAAGAGAGGACGGATGGCAGGAAGGGAGAAAGGGGAGGGAGGGGGATGGAGCACGAGAGAGTAGCAGGAGGGGGGCCAGGAGCAGAAAACAAGTGGCAGAACCAAACGGGCAGATCGGGGGGTAGGCCCTAACGGGAGGGTCGGGAAGGCGGGCCCAGCCGGCCAGGTCGAGCAGGCGGCTTGCTGAAGCGTGCTGCATGAATCGCAAAGATCGGCGGTGGACAAACCTCCCTTTAATAAACCTCCCCTTAGTGAAAACGGCCTGGGACCGAAACCGGCGGACCTGGACCCGCAAAAATGACGGCCGCGACGCCCTCTCGCGAACCGAAAACGGCCAATTCCTTAATCGACGTGTCAGGGTAAGAGGTCTGTCCATCCCCGAGAAGAAGAACGGCGTCTGAACCCACGCGAGAGCGCGATTCCGGTATAAAGTATGAGGAAGTCCCTCGCGAGAGCGCGATTTGGGAATAAAGTGTGAGGAAGTATCAGGCGGGAGCCGTTATTGTCGTAAACCGGGGCCAGGGGCCCAGTTTGGTATTCAACAGCACAAACCGCGGAGCTGCGCTGTGATGCAGAGCGCAGAGCTGTCCTTAAGAGCTCTGACAAAGCTTATTGCCCCCCTCTTCGGAAAGAATTCTGGCGGTGAGACGATGACGACGACGACGGCGGCGACGGCGGCGACGGCGGTGATGGCGCGACGACGGCGGCGACGCCGACGCCGACGCCGACGCCGACGCCAGGCGCAACTGCGACAACAACGACGATAGCGGCGACGATGTGCACGCAGCGGAGCCTTCCGTGCCACGTGTCGAACATCTCCACGGTGTCGAGCGGCTCCTGCACCCAGGCGCGGCGGGGGGGAGGCGCTGGCGACGGATGTGTGCCACGGGCTGGCTACGTCCACGGCCACTTCGACACCTACCAAGAGTGCTCATTGACTCGAGATACCCGCGAGCGGCAAGCATATTTGTACCCGTGCCCTCACGGGACTCGACACGCAGAAGACATCCATACACCACCACTGCCATGCCAGGGCCCACGATGGCCCTGGCCTGGCATGGTGTGCTGCATACTTAGATACCTTCTACGGATGGACACCGAGGCGCGATCCCATGGATGCGCGACCAATGGGGTGGATACAGACATGCCTCCCGCCAACGAAGTTCCCCAGCCCCCACCCCACCCATGGCGGCCATCCTGGCGCTCGTTCCGGCCGCCGATAGCGTAGAGCTGATCGGGCACGGCGGCGTCGAACCGGAGAAAGGGTGCCACCACCTGTGCCGCCGCGGCGGTCAGGGTGAGCACCGAGGGAGAGATCTCCTGGAGAAATGGACGAGGTGGGAGAAGCATGGGTGGACGAGGTGGGGGGAGGACGGATGGATGGTGGGAGAGGTGTGGATGGCCTCGTCCAGAGGAATGGACGGCCTCGCGCAAACGAGCGGACGGACGAACTAGGAGACTGCTGGACGGTCTCGTCCAGCCGCATGGACGGACGAGTTGGGGCGGGGGGGGGCAGGGGAGGGGAGGGAGGGAAATCGCGGGGGGGGGATGACAACCGACGCCAACATGACAAGACTGAAGCAGGGTGGAGGCACGCCTGGAGCCCTGGAGGGAGGGAGGGACGGAAGAAGGAAAATAACGTGGGGATGGCAACCGACGCCAAGGTCAGAAGGCTCAAGCAGGGTGGGGGCGCGCTCGGCCCCCTCTCCATGGCCATTTTCGCTGGCCTCCGCAGTCTCCGGCCCCGCGGACGACAGGGTGCAAATATGAGGGGGAAGGGGCCCCGCCACGCATCACGCCGTAATGTGTTATATATAGGAACCTCACAGACAGAAGGTTGCGGCATTTCTTTCAATTCCGTTGATGCCTGTGCCTTCGCTTTAGGCCGTTTCCGATTCTCAATTCTGGAAGTCGAAAATCTAACAGGAAGACTGTCTTCAAAATGCTTTGTATGAACGGTCTTGATAAGATTAAATGTTCCGAATGTCCTGCATCCTGCACGTAATCGCGGTGTACATTTCGGAATGTTCCCTCCCTTGCGACATATACGTACGTGTACGAATTTC
>CAUYUJ010006791.1:37500-51143 GCA_963575745.1 Prorocentrum cordatum
GAATACGAATACGAATACGAATACGAATACGAATACGAATACGAATACAAATACGAATACGAATACGAATACGAATACGAATACGAATACGAATACGAATACGAATACGAATACGAATATCATTACTACCAATACTACAACTATTAAAAATATTGATGGTAATGAGACCAACGACCACAATAATAATACCGATGTTACGAATAACATCAATATGAACATCGATCTATATATAAGATAGTTTTCACACACACACAGACCAAAACAAACAAACACAAGCTCCAATATCGCCCCCTGCCTACTTCCTAACATGTTTGAATGTTTCTCCTGTTGAAGGGACATGCCCGACTTCACATGAGGCTGCTGTTAAAAAAACGTCCCTCGTCCCTCGTGCCACCCCCCCAACGGCTCGTTCAGGCACCCCCCCACACACAAGGGGTAGGGGGAGGGGGAAGGGGTTCTTAAAAGTAGGCTGTTTCTCAGAAGGCGCCGGCCGCACATCCATAGAGAAAAGGCCCGCGCCTTCTGAAAAGCACGGGTGTTTCTAAGAAGCCTTCCCCTCTCCCCCATGCACCCCTCTGCGAGTGGCCGAACCACCCACGCCCACCCCGCAAGCGACCCACTCACACCGACGCACTGCACGGTCTCTCCCGTGGGCGTATGCGACCCGATGAGGGGAGGGCGAGGAGGGGGAGGAGGGGGAGGAGGAGGAAGAGGAGGAGGAGGAGGCGGAGGAGGAGGAGGCGGAGGAGGAGGAGGAAGAGGAGGAAGAGGAGGAGGAGGAGGACGGGTCGCCCAAGCCTTTCGGAGAAACCCTCCACGACGCACCGCGAAGGACAGCCCATCCCTACAGAACCCCCCGCGATACACCCCCCCACGCTTACTGGGACCACTCGGGAGCAGCTGGGGCTGCTCGCCCAGCCACTCTCCTTCTGCTGGCAGCGCTGGCGAACGCGAGCGCGACTGCAGAGCCGGCGGGCCGCGCCGGGCACTGGGCGCACTAGTCAGGCCGGGCATGACCCCCTACAGGGGGAATATGGATGAAAAATATAGAAATACCAGCAAAAACAACTACCCAAAATACTCAAAAATATTCAAAACATCGTCCCCCTACTATTTGTACACGAGCGTTGACTACTCCTCCTGTAAAGGGACGTGCCCGACTTGACACGAGAGCGGGTGGAAAACCACAGACGGCCGCGGAGGAGGAGGGGGGAAGGGGGCCCCGGACACAGAGTCGACGAAAACGGGCGCGCGCAAGCGGCCATCACGAAGAGGCTGGAAAAAGTGGAAGTTGGAAAATCAGGGAAAGCGGAAGTGGCCAGGGCTGGAAAGACTGGCCGTGGGCGAAACGAGCCTGAAACAGTGGGGAGGCAGCCGCAAGAGCTGGAAGAAATACCACGAGACTGGCCAGGGCTGGAAAGAGTGGAAGGGCTGGCCCCCATCGCTTCTGCCAGCTTCCATGTGCTCGCCTTAGGTCGGGCATGTCCCCCTACAGACGGATTCTTGGACGAAGAGTTCGCAACAAATCAAAAATAGTCAAAAACTCGTCCCCTAACTATTGTTATACTGTTTTGGAATGTTCCCCCTGCAGAGAGACACGCCCGACTTAAGGTTAGGTCGGGCCTGTCCCACTACAGGCGGATCTTGGGCGAAAATGGATACATATATATATATATACACACACATAATCTAAAAAATGAATCAAGAATCGTCCAATCATCGTCCCCTGAGTATTTTTTGACTATTTTTTGAACGTTCCGGCCCGACTGACGCCTCGCCCCGCCCAGCATCCAGCGACAGGTCAACCTCCGAGGCCGAGCGGCGGTCCTTGCCCCTGGCGAGCAGGCAAGGCCCCGCGAGAGGGCGCCGTTTCTGCAATTCCTGCTGCAACCCACTGTTCCACGCCAGTCTGCGGCACGCCGAGAGGGCGAGGAGGAGGAGGAGGAGGAGGAGGAGGATCGGTTTGTTTACCACCACCACCACCATAAGTTGGAGGGGTGGGGGACCTCCTCCTCCTCCTCCTCCGCCTCCTCCTCCTGTTCCTCTACCTCCTCCTCCTCTTCCTCCACCTCCTCCTCCTCCTCCTCCTCCTCCTCCTCCTCCTCCACCTCCTCGTCCTCCTCCTCGTCCCCCTCCACCGTCGATCAAAACCAGGGGGGCCCCCCTCCCCCCCAGACCCCCCCCCTTCCGAACCTCCCCCCCCTCCCAAGGGGGGAAGGTTCTTCAAACCCCCCCTCCCCCTTCGGCGCCGGCGCCGGCGCCGGCGCTGGCGGCCGCCACCAGCGCCGACGGCGGGGACGCAACGACGATGACCAGAGGCAGCCCACGGGGGGAGGGAGGGGTTCAACCCGCCCCCCCGTGGCGCCGGCGCCGGCGGCGGCCAGCAGCGCCGGCGCTGGCGTTGGCGACGGCGGGGACGCAGCGACGATTACCACCATTACCACCACCACCACTACTACCACCACCACCACCGCTTCAACCCACTACCACCACCACCCCCAACAACCACCACCAACACACACCACAGCCACCACCACCACAACCACAACCACCACCACCACAATTCACCATCACCACCACCAACAACACAAAAAAAACACCACCACAACGACCATCACCAATCTACCACACCACCATCACCACCACCGCCACAACCACCACCACTACCAGCAGCACAACCCACCACCACCACCACCACCACCACAAACCACCACACCACCACCATCACAACCACCGCCGACAACCAACCACCACCCCACCAGCACCACCGGTCCACAAACCACCAACACCACCACAAGATGAAAAAAAAAACCCCCCACCACCACCGACCACCCAAACCGACCACCACACCACAACACCACCACCACCACAACCCACCACCACCACCACCCCACCACAACCACCACCACCGCCACCACCACCACCACAACCCACCACCACCACCACCGTCGTCCTCGTCGACGCTCCCCTCCCGCCGGCCGCCGCCCCCGCCGAGGCGCTAGCCGCCAGCGCCAGAAAAGAAATCGACGTCCCCGCCCGCCGCGCCAACCGCCGCGGGAGAATAAAGGAAAAAAAAGAAAAAGGGGAAGGGGGGGGGGGGGGAAAAAAAAAAAAGAAAAAAAGAAAAAAAAAAAAAAAAGGAGAGGGAAAAAAAAGGGGGGGGTCTAACCCCACCCCCCTCCGTCACGGGAAGGGGGGGGGGTCCAGTTCCAAACCCCCCCTCCCTCCAAGCGACCACAGAACGCGCTCTTTCTGAAGTTGAAAAGTTGAGAACAACTTCACAGATGAAGGGCGGGTCGATTTCAAAATGTGGCTCTCGCTTTAGCGCCACGCACATTCATTTCGAAAACTTTCAAGAATCTCACGGGTTGAAGGCGGTTCGAAATCGAATGTGGCTCTCGCCTTAGCGCCGTGCGAACCAGTCTCAAACATTTGCCAGGGTTTCACGGATTCCCATGGTCAACGTGCCAGAAATGGTGTTTTGGAAGGACTCGGGATTGTGAGGGCGCAGTAGTTACGTTGATTCGTTGTGCTGAAGTCCCAGGAATGGTGTCCTCGCACGATTCCAGGTCGTCGAGACGCACCGGCTATGTTTATTCGTGGCGTTGGAGTGCCGAGAACGGTGTTTTGGCACGGTTCAGGGTCTTCAGACGGTTGTCTCCTGACGGTGCAGTTTCCTCAGTGGAAATGAGCCCTTGTAGGGGCCTATGAAGAGGGAGCTTGGAGGGAGGCCGTATTCCAACATCGTTGATGAGTCTTGGGTTTACACTGGTCTTCCTCCTCCTCTTCCTTCTCCTCCGCCTCCTCCTCCTGCTCTTGCTCCTGCTCCTCCTCCTCCTCCTCCTCCTCCTCCGCCTCCTTCGCCTTCTTCTCCTCGTCCTCCTCCTCATCCATCCACTCTTCCTCCTCCTCATCTCCCGAAAGCCTCCGAAGTTCGCAGAGGTTTACGGAACCCTCTGGAAGCCTCCCGAGTTTTCCAGGGGCCCTGGTTCCCGATCCCCGACAACTCTCAACATCGTCGATGAGGATCCCTCCTCCGCATCCCCAGTCCTGCAGTCCTCCCTCCTACTTATCCGCCTCCTCCTCCTCCTCCTCCTCCTCCTCCGCCTCCTAGAGTATTCGCTGCTCCTCCTCCTCCGCCTCTGCCTCCTGGAAACCTACTTCTGGAGACTTCCCTGCTCTACTTCCTCCTCTTCCGGCTCCTCGTTCGTCTCCTCCCAGCCTCATCCTCAGTCTCCTCCTCCTCCTCCTCCTCATCCTCCTCGTCATCACCACCACCACCTCCACCATCATCATCGTCATCACCACCACCACAACCACCACCATCACCATCACCGCCACCATCACCATCATCACCATCATCATCATCATCATCATCATCACCACCACCACCACCACCACCACCACCACCACCACCACCATCATCATCATCATCATCATCATCATCATCATCAGCAGCATCGCCATCATCATCATCATAAGCATCATAATCATGGTCATCATCATCATCATCATCATCATCATCATCATCATCATCGACATCATCGACATCAACATCAACATCAACATCAACATCAACATCAACATAACATCATCATCCTCATTATCATCGGCATCGTCATCGTCATCGTCAGCATCATCATACCATATCATCAGCATCACAATCACCATCAGCAGCAGCATCAGCATCCTCATCATCATCCTCAACATCATGATCATCGTCACCATCATCCACATGTTCATCATCATCCTAATCAGCATCATCACCATCATGATCAACATCCTCATCATCATTCCCATCATCATCTTCTTCATCATCATCAGCATCATCATCCTCATCGTCATCGTCATCGTCAGCATCATCATCATCACCAGCATCACCATCTTCATCATCACCATCACCATCAGCATCAGCGTCATCGTCAGCATCCTCAGCATCATCATCATCAGCATCATCACCAGCATCAGCATCATCATCCTCAGCATCAGCATCAGCAGACGCATTGACATGATCAGCAGCAACAGCATTATCACCATCATCGGCATCATCAGGATCATCATCCCCATATAATCAGCATCACCACCACCATCACCATCACCATCACCATCATCATCATCATCATCATCATCATCAGCAGCATCTTCGTCACCATCATCTGCATGTGCATCATCATCATCATCGTCATCATCATGTTCATCGGCATCATCAGCATCATCGTCCTCATCATCGTCACCATCATCATCAGTAGAAGCATCAGCAACAGCAGCAGCAGCATCATCATAGTCGTCATCATTAGCAGCAGCAGCATCATCAGCATCAGCATCATCATAATCGTCATAATCAGCAGCATCCTTATCATAGTTTGAATTCACATCATCGCCATCGTCATCACCAGCTGCAGCAGCATCATCCTCAGCAGCATCAGCATCACCAGCATCATAATCGTCGTAATCAGCATCAGCATCACCATCCCAATCATCACCGTCATCATCATCTTCGTCACCAGCATCATCATCATATCATCATATCATCATATCATCATATCATCATCATCATCATCATCATCATCATCATCATCATCATCATCATCAGCATCATCGTCATCATCATCATCACCACCATCACCATCATCAGCAGCATCAGCATCATCATTACCATCATCATCATCATCAGCAGCATCATCAGCATCATCTTCATCACCCATCACCATCATCATCAGCAGCAGCATCATCGTGATCATCATCAGCATCATCATCGTCATCACCATCCGCAGCAGCATCAATATCACCACCGTCAATATCCTCATACTCATCACAAGCCTACTCATCATTCTCAGCATACTCATCGTCATCATCATCAGCATCATCGTCATTACCATCAGTAGCAGCATCGTCATCGTTATCGTCATCATCATCGACATAATCATCATCATCGTCATCATCATCATCATCATCATCATAACCATCCTCATCATATTAACAATATGAATCTGCATCGTCGTCGTCACCATCATCAGCATCATCATCACCTTCTCAACATCATCAGCATCATAATATTCTTCATCAGCATCATAAGCATCATCATCATTATCATCATCATCCTCATCATCATCATGATCGTCATCGTCATCATTATCACCACCATCGTCAACAGCATCGACAGCATCCTCATTATCAGCATCACCATCATCATCGTCATCATCATCACCATCATCAACAACATCGCATCATCGTCGTCATCATCATCCTCATCGTCATCCTCATGATCCTCATCATCAGCAGCAGCAGCATCACCATCCTCCCCCCCCTCCTCCTCCTCATCATCATCTCCATCGTCATCACCATCACCACCGCCACAAGCACCTCAACAATAAAGCCGCCCCCATCACACATCGTCATAACCACCTCCACCACCACCTCCCACCCTCCCGCGCCAGGCCGCCGCGCGCGGCGCCTCGCTGAAGAGCGACGGAGGCAGCGACCGCCGCGTCGAAGTGCTGGCGCGGGCGGCGGCGGCGGCGAGGACCGCCGCTGCCGTCGACGCCTGCCCGTCGGCGGCCCGCCGGCGGCCCCCTTCGGCGGCCCTTCGGCGGCCGTTCGGCGGCCCTCAGAGGCCTTCGGCAGCCGCCGCGTCGGCACCGGCGCCGTCGCTGCCGTCGGCGTCGCCGTCAGCGTAGGCACTGGCATCGTCGGCGTCGCAGCGGAAGACGTAGGGAGAGGATACAGGCTCAGGACGCTCTTGGCCAATGCGTGCCTGCGGAGGCCTCCAGACACCTCCGGGCACCTGTGGAGACATCAGGAAGCTTCCTGAGGCCCGCCGTCGTCGCTGTCGCCGCCCCGCCGTCGTCGTCGGACGAGGGGAGGTGGGAAAAAGAGGACGAAGGGGTAAAGGGCGAACGGGGAAGGAAGAGAGGGATGACGACGACGGGGGTCCGTCTTGACCCGGACGGGGCACGGGGGAGGAGGACGGGGGAGATGAAGACGACGACGATTGGACGACGACGACGACGACGACGACGACGAGGACAGACGTCGGCGACGAGGTGGGAAAAATGAGAACGAGGTGGCAGAGGGGGAAGGGGGAAGGGGCAGGGGGATGACGACGACGGGGTCCATCCTGACCTGGACGGGGCACGGGGGGGAACGACGACGATGGGACGACGACGACGACGACGACGCCGAGGACGACGAGGACGACGAGGACGACGACGACGACGCCGACGACGACGCCGCGGCCGCCGCCGCCGCTGACGACGCCGACGACGACGACGACGACGACGACGGCGACGCCGACGGCGAGGGCGAGGAGGGCAGGGAAGCAGAGAGGGGAAGGGGAAGGGAGGGGGGTGAGCGGGAGAAGGGGCCAGGGCGAGGGCGGGAGGAGGGGGCGTGGTGGGACCTGGCTCACTCGAAGCAAAAGACTGAACATGTTCCTGTTGACATCCGACTCCTGCTCTTCCCGCTCCCGATCCTCCACGTCCCTTCCGCACTCCATGCGAGCAGACACGCATGGATTACCTGGGCGAGGTGGCAAACTCCACGCATCAAAAACCACGTGGCGCCCATGCGGCAGCAGGAGCATCAAGAAGCAGCAGCAGCAGCAGCAGCAGCAGCAGCAGCAGCAGGGGACGGAGGAGCAGGAGGAGGTGGGAGGAAAAGCAGCAGGAGGAGCACAAAGGAGGAGGGGCGCACTCATCAAGAGAAGAGTGGAAGAGGGAGAGCAAGAGGAGGAGAACGCAGGACTCAGGACTCGGGACTCCGGTTGTCCGCAAGACGGAAGCACGAGGAGCGGCAGGAGCAGCACGGGGAGCAGGAGCAGCAGGAACAGCGGGAGCAGCACAGGTTTCGACGTGGTTTTTTCGTATGTAGTACTTTCGTTGTCGTCGCGTCGTCGTCGACGCAATTTCGAACTGCTTCGCCCTCCTCGTCGTAGTCCTCGCGATCCCGTCGTCCTTTTCGTCGTCCAGCATCTCCTCGCCATCCTCGTCGTGGACGTCTCCTCCGTCGTGGTCGCGTCGTCGTCGACGCAGTTTCGAACTGCGTCGCCATCCTCGTCGTCGTCCTCGCGTTCGCGTCGTCCTCCTCGTCGTCGTCCTCCTCGTCGCGTTCTCGTCGTCGCACTCCTCGTTTCTCGTCGTCGTCCTCGTCGCGTTCTCCTCGTCGTCGTCGTCCTCGCGTTCTCGTCGCCCTCCTCGTCGTCGTCCTCGCGTTCGCGTCGTCCTTTTCGTCGTCCGGCACCTCGCTTTGCTCGAGGCGCGGGCCCCCGACCTCTCGACAGCGTCCCCGGGGCCCAGCGGTTCGTCCCGAGCCTTCGGTCGGGCCTGTCCTCCTGCAGGCGGACCTTGGACGAAACACACAAATACTCCAAACATGCTCAAAACATACTCGAGAGCAGTAAAACTACCCTGTGACGTGCCCAACCCATTTGTATCATGGGAAACGACGAGTTAGCCGAAACTTGCATGGACAATCAAATTGCAGGATCCGTTGTTTGATGTAAGCTACTTGGGACACGCGCCCATGGAATGATGCGCAGGAGAACCGTACAAGAACGAGGGGCGACAACTACAGGCTCGAAGAGGACATGGGGAGTCGGGAACGAAGAGCAGGAGAAAGACGTGCGGGAAGCCCACTGTACTGGGCCCCTCAGCAGCCCTCGAAAGTGGCGACAGTTTCACAGATCGCAGCCCCCCAGGGATTGCGAGGTCTAATCCGAGTCTGCGGTAAGTACCCACTGTGCTGGGCCCCTCAGCAGCCCTCGAAAGTAACGACAGTTTCACAGATCGCAGCCCCCCAGGGATGGCGAAGTCCCATTTGAGTCCGCCGTGGGTACCCACTGTGCTGGGCCCCCCAGCAGGCTTCGAAAGTGGCGACAGTTTCACAGATCGCAGCCCCCCAGGGATGGCGAGGTGCAATTTCAATCCGCCGTGTGTGCCCACTGTGCTGGGCCCCCCAGCAGCCCTCGAAAGTAACGACAGTTTCACAGATCGCAGCCCCCCAGGGATGGCGAGGTCTAATCCGAGTCTGCGGTGAATACCTTCTGTGCTGTGCCCCTCAGCAGCCCTCGAAAGTGACGACAGTTTCACAAATCGCAGCCCCCCCAGGGATGGCGAGGTCACATTTGAGTCCGCCGTGGGTACCCACTGTGCTGGGCCCCTCAGCAGCCCTCGAAAGTGGCGACAGTTTCACTGATCGCAGCCCCCCAGGGATGGCGAGATCTAATTTAAATCTGCGGTGGGTACCCACTGTGTTGGGCCCCTCAGCAGCCCTCGAAAGTGGCGACAGTTTCACAGATCGCAGCCCCCCAGGGATGGCGAGGTCTAATTTGAATCTGCGGTGGGTACCCACTGTGCTGGGCCCCCCAGCAGGCCGCGAAAGTGGCGACAGTTTCACAGATCGCAGCCCCCCAGGGATGGCGAGGTCCCATTTGAGTCCGCCGTGTGTACCCACTGTGCTGGGCCCCCCAGCAGGCCTCGAAAGTGGCGACAGTTTCACAGATCGCAGCCCCCCAGGGATGGCGAGGTGCAATTTCAATCCGCCGTGTGTACCCACTGTGCTGGGCCCCCCAGCAGGCCTCGAAAGTGGCGACAGTTTCACAAATCGCAGCCCCCCAGGGATGGCGAGGTGCAATGTCAATCCGCCGTGTGTACCCACTGTGCTGGGCCCCCCAGCAGGCCTCGAAAGTGGCGACAGTTTCACAGATCGCAGCCCCCCAGGGATGGCGAGGTCTAATTTGGGTCCGCGCGTGGCGTCACTGTGCTGGGCCCCCCAGCAGGCCTCGAAAGTGGCGACAGTTTCACAGATCGCAGCCTCCCAGGGATGGCGAGGTCTAATTTGAATCCGCGCGTGGCGTCGCTGTGCTGGGCCCCCCAGCAGGCCTCGAACGTGGCGACAGTT
Source organism: Prorocentrum cordatum (assembly GCA_963575745.1). Taxonomy (NCBI): domain Eukaryota; class Dinophyceae; order Prorocentrales; family Prorocentraceae; genus Prorocentrum; species Prorocentrum cordatum. Next base: position 47,398 of record CAUYUJ010006791.1, read on the forward strand.
TCACAGATCGCAGCCCCCCAGGGATGGCGAGGTCTAATTTGGGTCCGCCCGTGGCGTCACTGTGCTGGGCCCCCCAGCAGGCCTCGAAGTGGCGACAGTTTCACAGATCGCAGCCAAAAAAAAAAGACCCCCCAAGGGGTGGCGAGGTCCATTTGAGTCCGCCGTGGGTACCCAACTGTTGCTGGCGCCCCCCCAGCAGAGCCTTCGAAAGTGGCGACAGTGTGGCAGGCTCGCAGCTCCCACCAGGGCCCCCCAGGGACGGAGGGTCCCATTTGAGTCCGCCGGTCGTCGAGCAGTAGCTCAGTCAGCGCTGTGCCGTTTCAGATTAGCGACAAGTTTTCAGCAGTCTCATCACTCCCAGGGATGGCGAGGTCCCATTTGGTCCGCCGTGGGTGCCACTGTGCTGGGCCGCCCCCCCCAGCAGGCCCCTCGAAAAGTGGGCGACAGTTTCACAGATAGCAGCCCCCCAGGGATGGCGCATTGAGTCCGCCGTGGGTGGCCCAACTTGCTGGCCCCCCAGGCAGGCGCTTCGAAAGTGGCGACATTTTGTTTCACACAGATCGCAAGCCCCTCCAGCGATGGCGAGGTCTAATTTGAATCTGCCGCGATTACCCACTGTGCTGGGCCCCCCAGCAGGCCTCGAAAGTGGCGACAGTTTCACAGATCGCAGCCCCCCAGGGATGGCGAGGTCCCATTTGAGTCCGCCGTGGGTACCCACTGTGCTGGGCCCCCCAGCAGGCCTCGAAAGTGGCGACAGTTTCCCAGATCGCAGCCCCCCAGGGACGGCGAGGTCCCATTTGAATCCGCCGTGGGTACCCACTGTGCTGGGCCCCCCAGCAGTCCTCGAAAGTGGCGACAGTTTCACAGATCGCAGCCCCCCAGCTGGCACGCAGCGACGAGCGAGGCGAAAGGCAGGGGGGAAGAGAGGGACGGGAGGGGGGAAGGAGACGCGCGAGGAATGCTCTATTCAAAACGAGAACCCAACGCAGGAGGGTTGGGAAAAAAACGAGGCGCGGGCCGACCTCTCGACAACGGCCCCTGGGCCCACCTGTTCGTCCCGAGTCTTAGGTCGGGCATGTCCTCTACAGGCGGACTTTGGACGAAACATACAAATACTCCAAACATGCTCAAAACATACTCGAGAACCGCAACAAACAAAAAAAACGTCCCCTGGCTATTGTTTGACCATTGTCGGATACTCCTCCAGTAGAGGGACATGCCCGACTTAAGCCGAGTCTTGCGTTGATGGTCCCGAAGCCCAATAAGGGCCCCGAGGGGCCGAACACGGTGAAAAGCCCCTCCTCGATTCTCTCGAGGCGCCAGATGTCCAGGGGTTCCACCTGTGCTGCTTCAGAGGCCTCCCAGATGGGGTTGGGGTGGATGGGGTCGGAGGATCGCGCTGCATCGCCGATGCATCGGCGACGTCGACGTGACGCCAATCGGGCTCCACATCGAGCCGCATCGGCAGTGCATCGGCGATGCGGCGCGATCCTCCGACCCCATCTGCTCAGACCCCCATCTAGGATTAGGTTGGGCGTGTCCCCCTACAGGCGCATTTTGGACGAAACACCGAAAATGGTCCACAAAAGCTCAACAAAAATGCCACCAAAAAATACAAAAATGCCCCTAGACTATGAATTGACTGTTTCTGAAATTTCCTCCCGTAGAGGGACAGGCCCGACTTCAATCTGGGATTTGGACGCCCGACATGGGTACCGAAAAAATGGGTACCATGCCCAACAACAAATTTTGTCCCAAACCAACAGCGTCCGCTGTTGGGCAGGCGGCCTCCAGTCTCGAATGGACACAGGCCGCGGCGGCGTGGACAGCAAGGCCTGTTCAAAATGAACGGGAACTGCTGTTGGGCATTGTACCCATTCTTTCGGTACCCATTTCGGGCGTCCAGATGGGAGGCCCAGATGCCTCCTCCGCTTCCGCTCCCCCCACCCCTGGGCGGGGGAGGCGCCCGCGGTCCGAGGCCAGCAGCCGCAGCGACTGTCCCACGCCCTGCTCAGACCACTGCGCCCGCGGCATCATTCCGCCTGCGCGCGCGCGGCGAGGGGGCGGCAGAGCCGGGGCCTCCTCCTCCTCCTCCTCCTCCTCCTCCTCCTCCTCCTCCTCGTCCTGCTCCTCCTCCTCGTCCTCCTCCCATCAGTCCTAGCTCCTACCTCCTCGTCCTGTTCCCTCCTCCCACCACCCTTGTCATCCTCCTCCTCCAACCTCTGTCCCTCCATCCTCCCCATCTCTAGTCCACTACCCCACACGCTTCCGGAGCCCCCGACCCGTCCTTGGGGCCAGCTCTGGGCCTCCTCTGGGGGGCTCCCGCGCGGAACTGGAGGCCCCTGGAGGCCACCTGCAGGACACCAAGAGAGCTCGCCTCCTGTCGGGTGTTGCTAGGAGTACCCCTGGCCCAAGGTACCCCCAGGATTCTCGGGGTGTCCCAGGCGGCCTCCAGGGCACCCCTCTCGAGGCCCAGAGGACCCCAGGGGCTCCAAAATGGAGCGAAAAGCTGGGGGCACCTTGGGCCACGGGCACTTCTAGCAACACCCGATCCGGGGGCGGACCCTGCGGTCGTGTCCCTCTGGGGGGGCCGCAAATGGTGTGGTGGCCACACCGCGAGGCAGGGTTCGAGCTAAACAATGTTGTTCGTTTTCGCTCTGTTGATTATTGTCTATTGTCTTCCTTCGTTCTGCCTCTGCTGCGAGACGCAGTCAAAACAAGAACGGTCCACGAAATCGACAAAACACCGTCTAGCTCGAGCCCAGCCGCATGGTGAGTCGGTGAAGATCCGGGATCATCGAATGGTTTTGGGACCAAGGTCGTTCTCCGAGGACGTCTCGGGCGATTGAGACCTCCAGGGTCCCAGAACCGTGCGATGACGCACCGCGCGGTGAGGTCTGGGGATTCCGAGGTCACCACGCGGTCCCCCTCCTCCTCCTCCTCCTCCTCCTCCTCCTCCTCCTCCTCCTCCTCCTCCTCCTCCACTCCTTTTCCTAATAAATAACTTCTCCCTGTCTCACCCCGAAGCCAGTTGTTAGGGCGGTGCGGGCGTTTTGCCTCAGATTTCCTCACCACGTATGACCCTGAAGCTTCAGCAGTGACAACAGCTTCACAGATGGAGGGCAGGTGGTTTCAAAAATGTGGCTCTCGCCGTAGCGCCACGCGCATTCTTTTAAAAAATCCAAGAACTTCACGGATTGAGGGCGGGTCGTTTTCAAAATGTGGGACTCGCTTTAGCGCCGCGCACATTCGCGTTAAAAATTTGCAAGAGCTTCACGTATTGAGGGCGGGTCGTTTTCACAATCTGGCTCTCGCCTTAGCGTTGGGCACATTCGCCTGAAAAAATGCAAGAGTTTCACAGATTGAGGGCGGTTCCTTTTCAAAATGTGGCTTAGCGCCGCGCACATTCTCTCAAAAAAATTGCAAGACGTTCACGGATTCCCATGATCAGCGTACGAGGCATGTTTCTTGGGGAAGGATTCAGAACTAAAAAGGTGCAAGAGTTATGTTGATTCGCGGTGTTGAAGTCCCAACACTGGCGTTGTGGTACGATTCTGGGTCGTCAAGACGCAGCAATCAGGTTGACCCGTGGCGTTGAAATCCCGAAAACAAATGTTTTGGCATGCTTCAGGATCTTCAAACGGTTGACTTCCAACGAGGCAGTTCCCTCAATGGAGCGGAACCGTTGTATGGGCCTATGAAGAGGGAGCTTAGGAGGGAGGGTTAATTCCAGCATCGTTGATGAC
>CAUYUJ010006792.1:0-30000 GCA_963575745.1 Prorocentrum cordatum
CTCCTCCTCCTCCTCCTCCTCCTCGTCCTCCTCCTTCACCTCCTGCTCCCTCCTTCTGCTCCATTACTAAGGGCATTCACTTTCCATGTCTAAGTGTTCCTCCCAGATCGGGCTGTAGGAGGATGCGCCCGACCTAAGTGCAGCTTGGACCCTGGGGCAGGGAAGCCGCTCAGTGCTTGGGCCCCGAAGCCAAAACAGTGCTCGGGTATTGCTAGAAGTCGGCCGCGCGCAGACGGGGGTAGGGGGAGGGGTGAAGGCTGCTCAGGGGGCACCCCTGCTCCTTGGAGGGCGCGGGCCTCGATGCAGGGGCCGGCGCCTTCAAAGGAGCAGCCTCCTTCCAAGAAGCATCGCTTCCTCCCCCCAATGCCCTCCTCCTCCTCCTCCTCCTCCTCCTCCTCCTCCTCCCAGAAGGAGCCAGGAGGAGGAGGAGGAGGAGGAGGAAGAGGAGGAGGAGGAGGACGAGGGAGGAGGAGGAGGAGGAGGAGGAGGAGGAGGAAGTCGGCCCGAGGCTGGCTGGCCCTCCTCCTCCTCCTCGTCCTCGTCCTCCTCCTCCTCCTCCTCCTCCTCCTCCTCCTCCTCCTCCCTCTTCCTCCCATTTGTGCGAGCCGCCGATCGAAGTCGAAGCCGAAGCAGCGCTCGGGTGTTGCCAGAAGTGCCCTGTGGCCCGAGGCCCCTCGGGAACTTCCGCGGGGAGGCCCCCAGAGCCTCCAGAGAGCACCCCTTCGCGAGGCCCAGAGGGCCCCGGGCGCTCCAAGGCTGAGCGAACAGCTGGGGGCACCTTGGACCGAGGGGGGGGGGCACCTCTAGCATGAAGCCGGGCACGTCCCTCTACAGGGGGAGTAGTCAAAGATAGAACAAGTGGTCTGGGGGCAATGGTTCCACTATCCGTAAGGGCTTCGCCCCCTGCCGCTGGCCCCCTCTCTCGGAGAATGGGCCATGGAAGAGCTAAGTCATGAGGCTTTGGCGCTGTCGTGCAGCAGTATCGGAACTTCATGCGAGGCCGATTCGCAATCGGCAAAACCAACTGATCACAAGAGGGGTTACCACACAGGGCGATTGGTAAGACGTGTATGGGGTACGGGCTGCTTGGTCCCAACACCTTGGGATCAAGGCGAGACCGTAGTCGCCGTTGGGTTACCACGCCTTAGCGAGGGATGTTGTGCGTGAGGGGTGGCACCGAATTTCAGAAATGTAGCAAATTCCATGTGTTTTTGGACCCTGACCCCGCGGATCTGCGTGAGGGGTGGCACCGAATTTCAGAAATGTGGCAAATCCCTTGTGTTTTTGGACCCTGACCCCGCGGATCTGCGTGAGGGGTGGCACCGAATTTCAGAAATGTGGCAAATCCCTTGTGTTTTTGGACCCTGACCCCGCGGATCTGCGTGAGGGGTGGCACCGAATTTCAGAAATGTGGCAAATCCCATGTGTTTTTGGACCCTGACCCCGCGGATCTGCGTGAGGGGTGGCACCGAATTTCAGAAATGTGGCAAATCCCTTGTGTTTTTGGACCCTGACCCCGCGGATCTGCGTGAGGGGTGGCACCGAATTTCAGAAATGTGGCAAATCCCATGTGTTTTTGGACCCTGACCCTGCGGATCTGCGTGAGGGGTGTCGATTTCGAGCCCCCCCAGCAATTCAGACAACGCGCCCAGGAGGTGCTAAAAATTCCGTTTGGGCCTCCCCCCCCCTCGCGCGGTCAATCAACTAGTTACAGTAACCAGCAAGAAGTCAACCAGTTACAGTAACCAGCAAGAAGCAGAACTGTAACACTGGAAACTACAAACTACAACTGGTACAGGAAACTGCGAATCACGCGCCTCGCAGCCTGGTGGCCCCACAAGGGGGCCGGCGGATTTTTTTGGCTTGCTCTGGTCCATGTCTGGGCCAGCTTTCATTGTCCGTCCAACCTCCGCCTGCAGGAGGACATGCCCGACCTGACTCTGAGGAGGAGGAGGAGGAGGAGGAGGAGGAGGAGGGGGAGGAGGAGGCAACCCCCGAGGACGCCCTGGAAGCTCTCGGCCAGAGGTCTGCAGTGGCCCGTGCCTCCCAGGGTGGCGCCCGGTGCGGGCGTGTGGGCTGGGGCGGCGGGGCGCCCTCTGGGCACCCGCCACCGAGCCTCGGAGGAGGCAAGGGGCACCCAGACCTCTGCCCTTCGGCCGCTCGTCCCTTTCTGGGGTCTCCTGGGAGGCAGTCGGCGCCACCGCTGGATTCGCCTCGAGAACGCCTTCCGGGCGAGGTCCGGGGGGTAGCGGTATTGGTGCCTTTTGGTCTCCCCAGAGCCAGGTGCAGTGGGGGCCCATGCCGAGAGACACCTTGCTCGCCTTCAGGGTGCCCCCCTGGGCCTCTCGGGCTTTCATTGTTCCTCGGCGGAAGGCCTGACGCCCCCGCACCAGAGGTCAAGGAGCCTCCTGGGGTCTCAGGGTTGGGTTTCGTGTGGTCGGTTTCATGCGGACTGGCCTCCACTGTAATCTTCGGGCGCCCAGGGTTTGCTCTAGGGACTGGTTCCCTCACGAAGCGGCGAAAATCCTTCCGAACACCCTCCCGAAACCCCTGAGAAGACCCTCCCGGAGCCCTTCCGGGAGGGTTGTCGGATGGTTTCGGGCACGGTTTCGGTTGCTCTGCAAGGAAACCAGCTCCTGGCGAACCGTGGAATGGAGTTTCCGAACTTAATCCAGTCCGGCCAACGCCACTGTTCGCATCGCCGGTCTGATCTTCACATCATGCATAGCACCGTGAGTAATCCTCATGCTCACGTCGATATCTTTGGGAACAAATCTATTGTCCTCATTGGACCCCGAACTCTATTATCCCCAGATTGCGATTCTCACTGGCACAGGGTCACCACTCAGTCCAGTCCAGCCAGCGCCCTGGCACAGACGCGCTTGCGACACTAGCGCTGCAGGCAGAACGTTGCCCCTCCGCTGACGCAAGGGCGGAGGAGGAGGAGGAGGGGGAGGAGGACGAGGTGAGGGAGGAGGAGGAGGAGGAGGAGGAGGAGGAGGAGGAGGAGGAGGCAGGAGGAGGAGGAGGAGAGGAGAGAAAGGGAGGGGATGTAAGGGAGGAGGGAGGAGGAGGAGGAGGAGGAGGAGGAGGAGGAGGAGGAAGGAAAGGGAGGAGGAGGAAAGGGAGGAGGGAGGAAAGGGAGGAGGAGGAAGGAGGAGGAGGAGGGAGGGAGGAGGAGGAAGGAGAGGAGGAGGAGGAGGAGGAGGAGGAGGAGGAGGACCCCGCGGCCGCCCGCCGCAGGCGGCGGCGTGCGGCGGCCGCGGGCGGCGGCCGCGGGCGGCCCGGCGCGACGCGCGCCCGCCTCAGGGCCGCCACGACGGTGGCCCAGGCCGCCCAAAGGAGCGTTTGAGTACGGCACTTTCTTACCAGCCTGGGCCGGGCCGGGCCCGAAGGTCCATCTCTGCTGTCAAATGGCGCTCTCGGGGGAGGTGCCCAGGCGCCGAGGCGCGCGCACGCTCTCGTGGTAATCTTCAGGGGGTTCTTTGGGGAGGGGACCTTACCAGCCTGGAACATAGCCCTATCCCTAAGCTGGGCATCGCCTCATCACAATGCCAATCTTACGGATTCCCTCAGTTGTTCAGGGCGCATCCCTAAGATTGTCATCGCCTTTGGGCGTGTCAATCTCAGGGATAGCGATATGTTCGAGGCTGGTGAGTTTCGCTCCGTGAGAAGTTTGATGAAGAAAAGCGCCATGAACCTAAACTTTTGGCGCTCCGCGCGGATCTCTTGGATCTGCATTGGGCCCGCCTCCCTGGCGCGCGGAGTGCCCCAGGGGCGGCGCCGGAGGCGCCGCCAGGGGGGGCCCCGCGCGGATCCATGAAGTCCGCGCGGAGCGCCAAAAGTTTCTGTTAATGGCGTTGTTTAGGGGACCGCATGCGAACCCTGCCACTACCCCCACGATTTCTGAGGGGGAGGGTGGGGTTCACTTCGCTTGGGAGCCCCCGAACGAAGTGACCCCCCCCTTCTGAAATTGGGGCGGGTAGGGGCAGGGTTCGCATGCGGCCCCCCCTATTGCTTCTCCCTCGAGGAGCTTCGAGGCGTGAGAGGTTCGCGCGTCCTCGTCGGTGCTGAGCGGCCCTCCGCCCCTCGGGGGTGCCTTCTCTCCGGCGGCGGCGCCCCGCCGAGGGCGCTCCGGGGGGGGGCCCAGACCGCCACAGACGGCCGTTGGAGGCCCATGCAGGTCTCTGTTGAAGTCGGGCCTGTCCCTCTACAGGAGGGGTATTCAGAAATAGGCTTCAGTCGGATCTACAGGGGGGGGAATTCAAGAACAGTAAAAAAGTAGCCTGGGGACGATTTGTTTGACCATTTTTGAACAGTTTGGTTTTTTTTTGTATTTTTATTTGTCGTCCAAAATCCGACCTAGAAATAAACAAAAGTAGTCTGGGGACTTGCCCGGCCTGTCCCCCTGCAGGGAGACAGGCCCGGCCCAAGCTTGTGCCCCGAAAGCCCAACCCAGACCCTGTCGAATCGTGAACAGTCCTCCCACGGAGTGTTTCTGGCCATGTTCGGCTTCCGGGGGGCCTTCGCCGGGCCCCGGGACTGGCAGAGCCCGGCTCGGGAGGAGGAGCCGCCGCTGAGCAAAAGGGGGCCAGGACTTCCGGGAGCCGCGCAGCAAAACGACATCTCACCACCCGCCAAACCACCCCAACCCAACCCGAAGGCTTCAATTTGCCCTCCATTTCCAGAGAGGGGGGTCGGGGAACATTGAAAAAACACACGGAACCCGTACCCCCCCCACCCAACCCGAAATTCGGGTCAATTTCGGGTCTTCGGGTTGGGTTGGGGTGGTCTGGCAGGTAGTCAACATCAAAAGCCTCCCGTGTCTGGGCTCGTGCCGGCCGCGGCGGCGACCCCGGCGCGGGCGTGCACGGCTGCACGAGGAGGAGGAGGAGGAGGAGGAGGAGGAGGAGGAGGACGTGGAAGGGAGAGGAGGAGGAGGAGGAGGAGGAGGAGGAGGAGGAGGAGAGGAGGAGGAGGAGGAGAGAGGAGGAGGAGGAGGAGGAGGAGGAGGAGGAGGAGGAGGAGGAGGAGAGGAGGAGGAGGAGGAGGAGGAGGAGGAAGGAGGAGGAGGAGGATGAGGAGGAGGAGGAGGAAGGAGGAGTGAGGAGGAGGAGGAGGAGGAGAGGAGAAGGGGGAGGAGGAGGAGGAGGAGAGAGGAGGAGGAGGAGGAGGAGGAGGAGGAGGAGGAGGAGGAGGAAGAGGAGGAGGAGAGAGAAGGGGGAGGAGGAGGGGAGGAGGAGGAGGAGAAGGGAGGAGGAGGAGGAGGAGGAGAGGAGGAGGAGGAGGAGGAGGGAGGAGGAGGAGGAGGAGGAGGAGGAAGGGGGAGGAGGGCGGATGAGGAGCGAGGAGGAGGAGGAGGAAGGAGGAGGAGGAGGGGAGTAGGTAGGAGGAGGAGAAGGGGGAGGAGGGTGGGGGGGTGGCCCAGCATGATGCAGCGACGCGTCGATCGGCAGGCCGCTGGCGGCCCCCCGTGGACCCCCCGCGCGGTGTCGGAGGCCGGCGCCGAGGTCGCGCCAGCGCGAGCTTGCCCTGATTGCGAAGGCCTTACGGCCGTTGCCGCCGACCCTGAAGATGACGAAAGACAACACGAGGGGGTGGGCAGGAGGAGGAGGAGGAGGAGGAGGAGGAGGCGGAAGGGAGTAGGAGGAGGAAGGGTGAAGGGGGAGGAGGAGGAGGCCTTATGGATGTTGGTTGGGATCTCGTGGTTGACCTCTCGGGGGCGTCTGCAAGGCAACTTGAAGCCTCTTGGGGGCCGTTGTGGGGCCTCTTGGGGCCTCTTTTGGGCCTCTTGGGGCTTCCGGAGGCCGTCTTCGGCGCATCTTGGGGGCGTCTTGGCGCCGCTCGGGGGCCTCTTGGGGCCTTTTGGGGGCCTCTTGGGGCTTCCCGGGGGCCTCTTAGGGCGGAAGTCTCGAATTCTCGGTTCCTCGTCCCCCTCTTGGCCGTTTCTTGGGCCCGTCTTGGGGCCCTATTGGGCCGTCTTGGGCGCCTCTTAGGCTGTCCTGGGGCCTTCTTGGGCCGTCTTGGGGCCCTCTTGTAGGCCTCTTGGGGCGCTCTTGGGGGCCTCTTGGGGGCCTCTTGGGCCGTCTTGGAGTGTCGGAAAGCCGAAAAGGCGAGAAGGCCAAAATCATTCAAAAACCGATGTAAAATTTACGATTTTGGCGCCTGGGGCCCTCTTGGGTGTGCTCTTGGGGCTCTCTTGGAGCGTCTTGAGGGCCTCTTGGGCCGTCTTCGGGCCGTCTTGGGCGTCTTGGGGCCATCGTTCGTCGAGTCGAGGCCCTCTTGTACCCTTTTGGGGGTGTCTTCTGTCGCTCTTGGCTCGTCTTGAAGCTTTTCTGAGCTCCGGGACCCCCCGGGGAGGATGCGTATCTGGGTGGCGACCCCCCCGGCGACCCCCCCCCCCCCCCCCCCCCCCCGGCGGGGAGGGTAGGGAGGGGCTTCGCCACGACTCAACTACGACGTTGCTCAATGTCGCTTTGGCTCGCGCGCTCAAGGAGACGGGGAACGACGAAGACGACGAGGGACAACGGAGACGGAGACGACGAGGACACGACGGAGACGACGACGACGACGACGACGACGACGACGACGACGGTGATCCACGCAAGACGACGACACCGGGATGCGTCTTCCACACGCCGACAGGGTCGGCGGATTTCGGGAGGGAGAAACACACAGGGACAATGAGGAGGAGGAGGAGGAGGAGGAGGAGGAGGAGGAGGAGGAGGAGGAGGAGGATAGGAGGAGGAGGGGAGGAGGAGGAGGAGGAGGAGGAGGAGGAAGGAGGGAAAAAAGGAGAGGAGGAGGAGGAGGAGGAGGAGGAGGGAGGAGGAGGAGGAGGAGGAGGAGGAGGAGGAGGAGGCAGGAGGAGGAGGAGGAAGGAGGAGGAGGAGGAGGGGGGGGGGCGGCCCCCCCGTGAACACCCGCGGTGTCGGCGCCGAGTCGAGGTGCTCCAGCGAGAGTTTGCCCTGATTTCTGGGGGGGGGGGGGGAAACACACACACAGACACAAAGAATCGTCGGTTCCCCAGAAGATATGGGAAAGTATGGGAAGTGGGGGGGGATAGAATTCCAGGACATATGGGAACACACGGGGGATCGTTTTCTTTGTGTGTATGTATGTGTGTGTCCCAGGGCCCCTTCATGATTGCTTGTCGGAGGTGGATAGACCTCCTACCCTGACGCGTCGATGAAGGAGTTGGCCATCTTCGGTTCGCGAGAGGGCGTCGCGGCCGCCATCTTTGCGGGTCCAGGCCCGTCGGCTTCGGTCCTATAGGCCGTTTTCACCAAGGAGAGGTTTGCGAAGGGGAGGTGTGTCCACCGCCGAGCTCAGGTTGGGGCCCGTCGATCGCGCCGCGCCGCCGATGTGCGGACGGCCGCAGTGGCGCGAGATCCTCCGACCCCATCTCTCTTCGGGCGGCCTGCAGGTGGGGGAGTATGCCGAGTGGGCCGGTGCCCGTCCGCCGGCCCCCCATCTCGGCCCCAGAGGACTGGGATAGGTGGATATCAGGAGAGAAAAAAAAAAAACAGACACAATTAATCGTCGATCCCCCAGAAAAAATATGGGGAAATATGGGACTTGGGCGGGAAGACAAAAACCCAGAGAATATGGGAAAATATGGGGAACCTTTTTATTTGTGTGTATCTGTTTTTGTGTGTCCCAGGGCCCCTTCAGGATAGGCCTCCAACCCTGACGCGTCGATCAGCGAACTGGCCAGAGGGCGTCGCGGCCGTCATCTTCGTGGGTCCAGGTCCGTCGGTTTCGGTCCTGTATGGGCCGTTCTCATTGAGGGGTGGTTTGCGAAAGGGAGATGTTGTCCACCGCGGAAGGATCGGCGACTACAGAGGGTATGGTTACGCCGGGGTGTGGTTTGCGATCGGCACCGTGGGGGCCTGGGGAGCACGACGCCGTCCTCGTCGCGACCTCCTCGGGGCGCGGCTGAGAGCTCTGTCTTGAGGTCCTCGCCCGCGCCGCAGGGTGCCCCCCCGGGGTGCCGGTTGCAAACCGCACCCTTGCCACACCACACCTTTCGGAGTCGCCGGCACGGCGTTCCGGAACGCTCTGAGAAGGCCCCGGCGCCCGATGCGTTCCTCTTCCTCCTCGTCCTTCTCCTCCTCCTCCTCTTACTCCTCCTCCTCCTCCTCCTCCTCCTCCTCCTCCTCCTCCTCCTCCTCCTCTTCCTCCCCCAGAGCCGCCGGATCGCAGAGATTGCCGAGATGTTCGAACATTGTGTATGATCATGCCGAGTTTGGTTCCTCAGTTGTTGTTGTTGGAAGCCTTTGGTAGCCTCTATGAAGCCACCCACGGGCATTGGCATTGTAAGGAGCAGCCTGGAAGCTTCGCGCCGCGCGCACTAGCTGTATCATCTAGTCTGCACCCCCGCCCATGAAGAGATGGGACACCGTTCGCGTGGCGATTTTCTGATGGAAGTCCGACGCAATTGCGACGTGAGTTCCACATGTTTCCGACGTACATCCGACGTGGATGCGAGGTACATTGGATCTCAAGTTGCCGCGCGAGGCCTTCAGGATTCCTCTCGTGCATTCTCCTGCAGGCCTGGGCCTGGGCATGGGCATGTGCATGGGTGTGTGTGTGTGTGTGTGTGTGTGTGTGTGTGTGTGTGTGCGTTTTGCACGTGCGCGGGCGCAGCTGTGTGGGCATTGGAGCTACCCTCGAGGGCAGCGGCAGGAGGCGCGGACGCGGTGTTGGCTGTGCGTCCTGATGCTTCGTTCGGAGCATGCGTCGGTAGCAAATCACGGGCCAATTTTCACCGTCGCAACTCGGTCTTTTGAATGCGTTAGCGTCACGTGGCGTCTGGGTAATCGATGAGATATCGCCGACTTAGCGTCGATTTAGCGTCGATGAGCGTCGATTCCGAAGAGGGCTCGATTATCATCGATTCGCTGCGATGTTGCATCGATTAGCGTCGGTTTAGCGTCGAGTAGCGTCGATCAGCGTCGATGAGCGTCGATTCGCGTCGATGACTGTCGATTTGGCGCCGAGTTAGCGTCGACGAGCGTCGATTCGCGTCGACTCGCAGGAGCCTGGTCTGGGAGGCGCCCGCGAGCTGCCACCGAGGCGCGCTGGCAGCCCCAGGCTGCCCCCCTTGGAGGGGGGCGCGCGGACCTGGGCCTCAGAGAGGAGGACCTGAAGAACGAGGCGGGCGGAAGCCATGGAGCGGGAGAGGAGAGCCGGGAGGAGGAGGAGGAGGAGGAGGAGGAGAAGGAGGAGGACCCCTTCGAATCCTCCAGAACGCCGATGGGCGCCTTCTTGTGCAGTCGTGGCCCAGCAGCTGTCACCATGATGCTCTCCGCGCGACAGGTGTGTCGCCGTACATGTGGCGCCAGCTGGTGCGTGGTGCGTGCACGCGTTCTGCAGAGCAGCCGCGGCGCCGAGGACCCCCCCAATAACCCAGGAAAAGAGGAGGCGAGCGAGGCGAACGCAAGATGTCGGTTTAGCGGGACCGGCCCTCAGAAGGCAGCGCGCGGGGGCCAGAGCCCTCAGGAGACGCGTTGGGGGCAGGAGACGGACATGGGAGCCGGAGTCGGAGAGATGGAAACCAGAGTCGGAGAGATGGGATTTGCAGAGAGTCGGAAAGATGGAACCGGAGTCGGAGAGACGGTTTCGGGAGTCGGAGAGATGGGAGCCAGAGTCGGAGAGGCGGGAGCTGGAGTCAGAGAGATGGGAGCTGGTGTCGGGGAGGTGGGAGCTAGAGTCGGAGGAGGAGGAGGAGGAGGAGGAAAGAAGGAGGAGGAGGAGGAGGAGGAGGGGAAGGGGGAGGAGCAGGAGAAGAAGGAGGAGGAGAAGGAGGAGAGGAGGAGGAGGAGGAGGAGGGGGGGGACGAGGCGGAGGAGGAGGAGAGGAGGGGAAAGAGGGAGGAGGAGGAGAAGGAGGGAGGAGGAGGAGGAGGAGAGGAGGAGGAGGGAAGGAGGAGGAGGAGATGGAGGAGAGGAGGAGGAGGAAGGGAGGGGAGGAGAGGAGCAGGAGGAGGAGGAGAGGAGGAGGAAGGGTAAGGAGGAGAGGAGGAGGAGGGGGAGGAGGAGGAGAGGGAGGAGGAGGAGGAGGAGGAGGAGGAGGAGGAGAGGAGGAGGAGGAGGAGGATGGGGAGGGGGAGGAGGAGGAGAGGAGGAGGAGGGAAGGATGAGGAGGAGGAGGAGGAGGAGGAGGAGGAGACCCCGTCGTCGGTGAGCTGTGTTGCCGCCCGCTTCCTGACCCCCGCAGGCCCCTTGAGCCGTCCAGGGGCCTCCGCGGCGGCCTCCAGAGGCCGACAGACGAGTCAAGAGCACGCGGCAGCCTCTCCCGTCGACCCTTTCGGGTCGAGGGTCAAACTTGGCATTGCTCCTTCTCCTTCCTCCTCCTCCTCCTCCCTCCTCCTCCTCCTCCTCGTCCTCCCTCCCTCCCTCCCTCCCTCCCTCCCTCCCTCCCTCCCTCCCTCCCTCCTCCCTCCTCCCTCCTCCCTCCTCCTCCTCCTCTTCGATGCTCGGTGCCACGGGTCGGTCTGGTGCTCCTCCCTCCTCCCTCCTCCCTCCTGCTCCCTCGTTGTCCTCCTCCTCTTCGATGCTCGGTGCCACGGGTCGGTCCGGCGCTCCTCCCCATGCTCGCTTCGACCAGGTCAAGAGGCCTCGGGAGAAGCGGCCAGGCGGCCTTCCAAGAAACGCGACGAGGAGGGGCCATCGGATCCCGACGGGGAGGTGTTGTTAAGGGCTGCCTGTTCCGCTACAGTTAGGTCGGGCCTGTCCCCCTACAGGGGGATTTTTGGGCGAAAACCTAAAAACACTTAAAAACATACTCCCCACATGCTCCGAATTCCGAAAAATGTCAGAACATCATCCCCATACTAGTTCCCTACCTAGGCTCTGCCTAAAAGGGTTCTTACTCTCTGGACTTAAAGGGGCCGGGCAGTGTAAATCGCCCCGGGCGGTTCCCCCAGTATCCGCCCCGCGGTTCCCCCAGTTACGCCCCCTGGGTTCACCAAGCTTAGCTTTAGCTTAGCTTTAGCTTAGCTTTAGCTTAGATGTAGCTTAGCTTTGTCTTAGCTTTAGCTTAGCTTTAGCTTTAGCTTAGCTTTAGCTTAGCTTTAGTAATTAGCTTAGCTTTTTAGCTTTAGCTTAGCTTTAGCTTCGCTTTACATTAGCTTTAGCTTAGCTTCAGCTTAGCTTTAGCTTAGCTGTAGCTTAGCTGTGTCTTAGCTTCAGCTTAGCTTTAGCTTAGCTTCAGCTTAGCTCTAGCTTAGCTTTCCTCCTGTAGAGGGACAGGCCCGACTCAACACTGCAGGATAACTATTCAAAAACAGTCCGACAATAGTCCAGGGACGAGTTTCCGATTCGGTTGATTTTGTTCTGAAGTATTATGTGTATTTTGTGCCCCAAATCCGCCTCCAGGGAGACCTGCCAGACCGAAAGATATTGCCAGACTCAGGAGGGGAAAAATAACAGGCACAATTAATCGTCGACCCCCAGGGAAGTATAGGAAAATATAGGAAGTGGGGGGGAAGACGAACACCACGAAAATATAGGAAAATGTTGGAAGTCCTGTTGTTTGTGTCCATTTGTTGCTAAGGCCTTACGGTCGGTGCCGCCGACCCTAGAGGCCTCGTCCCTCGACGGAAATGTGGGGGAGAGGGCGGGCCATGGGCCCATGGAGGGTGGCATTCTGACTTGACCCTCCCTGGGGACCCCCTTCCGGGACCCCCCCCCCCTTCGTAAACACCGAAGTTGCTCAGATTGGCTTGCCCTCCGCGTCGCGGCCGCTCCCGTCTCCCGAAGGGAGCCGCCTGGGTGCCCCGCCCTCCGGGTATCCGGGTGGAACCCCCACCCCACCCCCCCACCCCCCTCGGGGGGAAGGGATACATGGGAAGAGGTTTCCCTTCGAGTAAGCTACGACGTTGCTCAGATTGGCTTACCCCCTGTGTCGCGGCCACTCCCCTCCGCGTCGCGGCCGCTCCCCTCCCCCGAAGGGAGCCGCCCGGGTGCCCCCCCCCTCCGCCCGGGTATCCAGGTGGGACGCCCCCCCCACCCCCCCACCCCCCTTCGGGGGGAAGGGATAAAAGGGAAGGGGCTTCCTTTCGAGTAAGCTACGACGTTGCTCAGATTGGCTTACCCCCTGTGTCGCGGCCACTCCCCTCCGCGTCGCGGCCGCTTCCCTCCCCCGAAGGGAGCCGCCCGGGTGCCCCCCCCCTCCGCCCGGGTATCCAGGTGGGACGCCCCCCCAACCCCCCCACCCCCCTTCGGGGGGAAGGGATAAATGGGAAGGGGCTTCCCTTCGAGTAAGCTACGACGTTGCTCAGATTGGCTTCCCCCGCTCCCCTCCGCGTCGCGGCCGCTCCCCTCCCCCGACGGGAGCCGCCCGGGTGCCCCCCCCCCCCGGGCATCGGGTGTGACCCCCCCCCCTCCCCCCCCCCCCCCCCCTCTCTCGGGGAGAAGGGATAACAGGGAAGGGGCTTCCCTTCGAGTAAGCTACGACGCTGCTCAGATTGGCTTCCTCCCCGTGTCCGGGGGGGATCAGATTGGCTTCCCCCCCGGGTCGCGGCCGCCCCTCTCGCCCTGGGAGAGTCGACCACTCCCCCTCTTGGAGCCGACTTGGTGGTGTCGTGGGCAGCCCCCCTCCCCCGAAGGGAGCCGACCACCCCTCTTGGAGCCGACGTGACGACCTCGTGGGAGACGACGGCCCACGCAAGATGACGGGACCATGATACGTCTTCCACACACCGACAGGGTCGGCGGATTTGTGTGTCCTTGGACAGACTTGGTCGACCGTCAGGAAAATATGGGAAACTACCGGAAGTGGGGGGGAAGACGAAAACCTTCGAACATATTAGAAAAGATGGGGAACCGTATAACTTGTGTCTATTTATTCGTGTGTCCCTGGGCTCCTTCAAAGACGCCCTCCCCACTGCAGGTCGCTCCACAGCAGCGTCTCCCCCCCTTCGTCCTCCGTCGCGCCCCTCCTGGCGCGAGCGGCCGCGAGTGTCCCCCTCTTGGGCACGCAGGCGGGCTTTGACGTAGGCATCAAGCTGGACCCGGAGCAGGCGGGCGGACCCCCCCTTCCCAGAAAGAGAAGATCTCCACACCCGTGTGTATACACAGATGTCTGTATGTATGTGTGTCTATACATATATGTAGATGTATACGTGTGTATGTGCAGATCTGTACACCTAATACCGCACATGGGTTGGTAATGATCCCTCTCGTAGGGCGAAGGGATCTATTTATCTATCTATATATATATATACAAATCTGTATGTTTAACTATTACATTTTTTACATATATATGTGCACATATGCTTACATGTAAAGATATATATTTATATATGTATATATATGTATATCTTTATATATATATATATATATATAGATGACCGCTGCCCCGTCCTGGCTTGGCCAGGGATGCATCTACGCCGCTCCTGGGCCCAGCCTGGGCCAGGCGGGCCTCGGGCAGTGGATGTGGATAGACGCCACTCCTGTATCTCGGAGGCGTGATGTACTTCATATTGGGCCATCTCGGGCTAGATTGTGCGATGCTGGAAGATCCCTAGAAAAAAACGGAGAATCCTGGGATTTGTGTGTATTGTTGTGTGTGTGTGTGTGCGTGTGTGTGTGTGCGTGTGTCCCTGGGCACATTCAATATGTCTGACGATGACTCTATGGACAGCAATTCGCAGCAGGAGCCTTGCACCATCAGGTCGTCGGCCGGCACGGAAAACGACCACGCACATGCATTTTGATGTTTGATGGATGTGCGAGCGGACGCAATCAGCTTGCTTCTCGAGGAGCTCGATCCCGGCGCCATAAGCAGGACAGGTGGTCGGGCAGGCTCAGTCCCTGAAGGATCCTGTGGCGAATCCCCGGCAGCAAGAGGGGGCTTCGAAGGCTTGTGCTTCCGCGTTTTCCGATCTCCTCCGCGCTGCGCCACACCATGCCGCAGGAGAAGTTGGAGGAGAAGTTCGGCAGCATTGACGAACGCAGGTCCAGTCTGAAGGGGGAATCCACCCAGGGAGATATCGACGGTCTTTCAGGGCCTGCTTCTGGAATCTGAGAGTGTTGAATCTACCGAGGACGGGAGCATCGACGTGGATGAGTCCAAGGCTCACAATCCATAGCACCTGCCGCATTACGTCACGCTGCCGGCGAATGTGACGAACGGTTCGCCACTGCCATCACGGTTGCAAGCGATTATGTGTTCGGCATCGACGCGCATAGGGTCGTGGTGTTCAATGTTTACGAGATGTTTGTTGGCACAGTCTCGTGCATGCGTCGATTCGGTTGTGAAGATCAGGAGGCTGCGGTATTGGCGTCCAGCTTTGCCAGCACCTGCGATGTGGAAACACCCCGACTGATGCCCAGAGCCGTTGTGAGGTCGTCATCGCCGGCGCTCTGAGCGCAATTGCAGCATCCCTCCAGAGGAGGAGGAGGAGGAGGAGTAGGAGGAGGAGGAGGAGGAGGAGGAGGAGGAGGAGGAGGAGGATAAGGAGGACGGAATGGAATGACATGGACACCACGGCGTAAGGCGAGTGCGCAAAAGCACGACGGACAGCACGCCTACATCAGAGGGCTCGACCGTCTCGCCCTGATTTCGGTTTGGCCGAGGAGTTTCGGCTGACTACCAGCCGCAATCTGATACTCCAGATTTCGTAATAAAGGGAGGGGGGTCTCATTTCGGGGGGGGGTCTCTTCCAAGCTATCTTGGAGGGCCTGGGGGGGTCTGGGGACGATGTTTTGGAGGGTTCTCCCACGGGGGAGGTCTGAAATGGCTTGCCTTGGAGGGTCCAGACCCCCTCCCTTTCATTACGAAGTCTGGAGTACAGATGTTCCTCACGCGCTTTGGTAAGCTTCGGGGCCCCAGGACAAACACTACCGAGGGAACGCAATTGCTTTTCAGCAGCGGCCTCGCCCAGGCTGCAACACCATCCCCCCCAAGGACACATGGTGGTTCAGGGTGCGAGCCGAATGGACCCGGCCCCCCTTTACACGTACCCTGGACCCCACTTTCTGGGAAAGCAGCACCGCCCCATCTGCCTCATGAGGTCAGGAGCGCTCCGTGCCCCGCCGCACGTGTGTAAAGGCGGCGGCGGCCGTCGCAGAACACGGCGTAAACCTTCCTGCCTGCAGTCGGACCACGGGTGGATGGAGGGGAGGGGCGGGGCGGCAGCAGCAGCAGGCGGGAGGGGGGGGGGCGCGGCGAGAGGCGTCCGAGGCCCCTTAGTTCCCTCGACCTCGGCCTCCGTCGTCGCCTTCACGCGGTCAAGACTCGCCCACCGCGGCCTGCGGCGCACCACGTGCGCGCGTCGTCCGCGCAACGGAACGCGGGCTCTACGGGGGGCCTGGTGACCCCGAGCCAGCTCTGCTGCAGCTGCTGCCAGGGCGTCGGCCGCAGCGTTGCCCACCACTAGTGTTAGGTCGGGCGCGTCCCCCTACAGGGGGATCTTGGACGAAAAGTAAGACTTATTCCGGCGAACGGCCCAACCATATGTAGTTGTGAGTAACGCGTTGTGTGTGCCGCGTCCGGTGGGCCACGCAACGCGTGGCGGGGCGTGCCGTAATGGGTGGGGGGGAAGCTTGCGGGCATCCCCCACTGTGGCCTTCGGTGGAGCTCCCTTCGACGCGCTGTAGTGGGCTGTGGAGACGCGTGCGGGCGGTGCCACTGGGGCCTTCGGTGGAGCCCCCATATGGGGGCACGAAGCGCTGTACTGGGTGGGGCGGACGCATACGGGCGGTTTCACTGGGACCTTCGCTGGAGCTCCCTATGGGGCCACGAAACGCTGTACTGGATATAGCAGACGCATGTGGGCGGTCCACCTTGGGCCTTCGGTGGAGCCCCCCATCATGGGGCCACCCCACTGGGTCCCTCGGTGGAGCATGTGACCATGCCCACTGGGTCCCTCGGTGGAGCCCTCCATGAGGCCACGAAACGCTATACTGGTTGTGGCGGGCGCGTGCGGGCGGTTCCACTGGGACCTTCGGTGGAGCTCCCGATGGGGCCACGAAACGCTGTACTGGGTGTGGCGGACTCATGCGGACACCCCCACTGGGGCCTTCGGTGGAGCTTTCTATGGGGCCACGAAACGCTGTACTGGGTGTGGCGGACGCATGCGGGCGCACCTACTGGGGCCTTCGGTGGAGCTCTCTATGGGACCACGGCCAGGAAACGCTGTACTGGGTGGGGCGGACGCATGTGACCATGCCCACTGGGTCCCTCGGTGGAGCCCTCCATGAGGCCACGAAACGCTGTACTGGTTTTGGCGGGCGCGTGCGGGCGGTCCCACTGGGACCTTTGGTGGAGCTCCCGATGGGGCCACGAAACGCTGTACTGGGTGTGGCGGACGCATGCGGGCACCCCCATTGGGGCCTTCGGTGGAGCTCCCGATGGGGCCACGAAACGCTGTGCTGGTTTTGGCGGACGCATGTGGCCTCCCCCACTGGGGCCTTTGGTGGAGCTTCCGATGGGGCCACGAAACGCTTTCCTGGGTGTGGCGGACGCATGCGGGCACCCCCACTGGGGCCTGCGGTGGAGCTCCCGATGGGGCCACGAAACACTGTACTGAGCGTGGCTGACGCATGTGGCCCCCACTGGGGCATTGAGTGGAGCTCCCGATGGGGCCACGCAACGCTTTACTGGGTGTGGCGGACGCATGCGGGCACCCCCACTGGGGCCTTCGGTGGAGCTTTCTATGGGGCCACGAAACGCTGTACTGGGTGTGGCGGACGCATGTGGCCACCCCCACTGGGGCCTTCGGTGAAGCTCCCGATGGGGCCACGGATCGCTGTGCTGGGTGTGGCGGACGCATGTGGCCACCTCTGTTCTTGCCTTGGGTGGGGCTCACGATGGGGCCACGACACGTTGAGTTCGGTGTGGCGGACGCATGCGGCCACCCCCATTGAGGCTTCGGTGGAGCTCCCGATGGGGCAACGGAACGCTTTACTGGGTGTGGCGGACGCATGCGGGCACCTCCGCTGGGGCCTTGGGTGGAGCTCCCTATGGGGCCACGAAGCGTTGTACTGTGTGTGGCGGACGCATGTTGCCACCCCGATTGGGGCCTTAGGCAGAGCTCCGATGGGGCCACGAAGCGCTGCACTGGGTATGGCGGACGCATGTGGCCACCCACATTGGAGCTTTGGGTTGGGCTCCCTATGGGGCCACGAAGCGCTGCAGTGGGTGTGGCTCCCTATGGAGCTCGAAGGTTCAGTTTGTGTTTGTTCAGCTCTTGCTCTTCTCCTAGAAGAGGAGCAGGAGGAGGAAGAGGAGAAGGAGAAGGAGGAGTGGAAGAAGAGTGCCTGGGAGGATCAGACAGAGTGGCGGAGAAGGAGGAGGAGGAGGAGGAGGAGGAGGAGGATTGTAATGACTCTTATAGCAGGCTTAGCGTTGGATGTTGCTGGGGGCAGGCCTGGCATGCCTCCTGGGTATGATCAGAGTGAGGGGGCCGAACGGTCATTCACTGTCCCTGGGTGCGTGGCTGAAGTGGGGATCCACGGCCAGAATTCTGTTTGTTGTTGCGTCGTCCCGCCCGCGACCCACCCGCGAGTCACCCCTGGACCAACCCGCGACCCACACCGCGACCCACCCGCGATCGAACCCGCGACCCGCCCGCGATCCACCCGCGATCCACCCGCGACCCACCCGCGACCCACCCGCGAACCACCCGCGACCCACCCTGCGACCAATTTACATTGCTTTAGCGAAAACTGGTGCCTGCCGCTGGCTCGTTGCGCACTTTGTAAAAATTAGGCGCCTGCGGCGGGCTTCTTCAGAGCCTCGCAGACTGCAGACGTCACTCTTATCCGCGGATGCGGTGTGCAAAGTTTTTTTGATCGACTCGCATAGACGAACAGCTATGTTGTTGACACTTCGCGAATCCCCACCAGCCGGCCGGCCTGCGGCGCGTTCAGTAGCTAATTAGGCCGTTACCGTGTCCCGGAACGCTTCTGATTCCGCCTGCGTTTTCGCTGGCGGACGCGACCAAAAAAGAATCCCCACCAGCCCATCCAGAAACGATGCCCAGAGGAATTGCCTCGATCAGGGAAGTGGGCAGCACACAGAGGAAGCCATTATGAGACATCTTGGGATATCTTGAGCCATCTTGGAGGATATTTTGGGCTCCCGCAGGCGCTCTTGGAGCCATCTTAATCAGTACCCCCTCAAGAGGCCAACATGTGGCTAAAGCCTTCGTAACATCAATGAGTTGGCATTCTCGCCGAGGCCTCTTGGAGCATCTTGGGTGCCTCTGGGGGGTCTCTTGGGGCCTCTTGGGGGTCTCTTGGGGGTTTCCGGGGGGCCTCCTGGGAGCCTCTCGGGGCCATCTGTGGGCCATCTTGGGACCTCTTGGGGCCTCCTGGGCGCTTCTTGGGGCCATCTTGGAGGAACTCAATCAAAGAAGCGGGGAGCTTCAATTAGGGTTGCCCCCCTCCCCCCCAGGAGGCCAAAATGGAGCCAACACAATAGTAAAATCAATGATTTGGCCCTCCTCGCCAATGCCGTTTTGGACGCGCTGACACCTCCCCGACCCCCCCCGTCCAGGTCCATGGGGAGGGGTAGGGGGAGGGGTCAAGACCCCCCCCGCCCGCAAGCCGTCTCGCTCACTCCCACCCGCCTTCCCAACACATACGTAGCACCCGAGTCTGGCCCGAGCCTCATCAGATTCAGCAGTCGTCTTTGGATGGGTAGCTACTGGGGGCCAATCCGCCGCCGCCACCGCCGCCTCCGCCGCCGCCGCCGCCGCCGCCGCTGCCGCCGCCGCCGCCGCCGCCGCCGCAGCCGCTGCCGCCGCCGCCGCCGCCGCCGCCGCAGCCGCCGCCACCGCCGCCGCAGCCGCCGCAGCCGCCGCCGCCGCCAAGGGTACTTTGTGTTGTTGTTGACAGGGATGGTGGGGGGGGGGGGGGGGCGCATCGGGTTGGCTGCGCATGTTCCGAATTTGGAGGCAGAGTGTGTTTTGTATTGCGTTTTACAATGGATTGTGGGGGGGTGTCGTCATGGACCTGGGTTGGCTCCCAGTCGCCTGGGGAGGGGGTGTTGATTAACAGGGAACAGTGATAAACCCCTCCCCGAAGGGGAAGAGGGTGGGGTGGAAGAGGAAACGCCTTAAACCACCGATGTCCCGCGGGCTGGTGGGATTAGCCACGAACGCAAGCAAAACGCAAAAAACTGGGAGAGGAGAAGGAGACGGACGACGAGTGAGGGAGGGAAAGGGGAAACGTGATCCTCTCTTCATCCGCTGCCTTATCGGCTCAGTCGTTGGCACTGTGGTTTTTCATGCGTCAGATAAGAAACCTTCCAAAATCTTCATCCGACGAATATCTAGCAAGTTAGTCTCTCTAGCGTTCCCCTCACTCACGCAGGTGGGGTGCCGTCGTCATCGTTGTAGTCGCCGTCTGGGAAGCGGCGCGCGCGTCGTCGTCATCGTCGCCATATTCATCGTGATCATCCCTCGTCGTCGTCGTCGGGCGTCGGGCGTCGGGCGCCGTTGTCGTCGTCGGCGCCGTCGTCGTCGTCGTCATAGTTGCCGCCGTCGTCGTCGTCGTCGCCGTCGTCAACATCGTCGTCGTCATAGTTGTCGTCGTCGCCGTTGTCGTCGTCATCGTCGTGGTCATCGTCGTCGTCGCCGTTGTCGTGGTCATCGTCGTCACGCGCCCAGCCCTGCCGCAGGCCGAGGCGCTGGGCATCGTCCCCTTCGGCGACGGGGGCGCGGACGACGCCGCGTCGCCGAGGCGCTCCGCCACGCCCCCCCTCCGCCTCCGCCTTCGCCTCCGCCAGGCCCGCTCGCTCGCGCCATTGGCATCACAGTGCCGCTGGTGCCGCCCCCCTTGCTTTCATCGGAGGGCTTTTGACTGGTAGTACAGGGTTCCCTGCGAAAAGGGCCGCACGTTCGCCTGTGGTGGAGGAAGGGGGGGAGGTAAGGGCTTGGGGTGAGGAGGACAGCGTGCACGCTTTTGCGCAGGCTTTGGCAGTTCCTCAGGTCAGGCGTCGAAAAGGCCGTCGAATCGTCGCTGTGAAACACTAGCGCAGGGGAGTTACGCATACGCTCTACAGTGCACCCTTGCGGGCGCATTGACGTTGACCCCTCATGCAAATGTCCTGTCTTGTCCTCCGCCTCCGCTGCCCCTCCCCTATTTTGTGCCTCCGTCCCCCCCCAGCACCAGCATCATTGTTTCCAGCCCCCTTTTGCCTGCGTACACGATGTTTGCTCGAGCTGACTCGACGGACACTGCCCCGCAGAGATCGGTTGATTGATCGGTATCCGAACGTGCACGGGGAAAACAATGGCGGCCCCGCCCGCCCAACCTTCAGATGGGCCCACAGGGTGGGTGCGCCACGGGGGCGGATCGTTCATTCGTTGTCTCACGCTTCCCGGCGCCGACGGCAACGGGTCATATCCAGGCGCGGCAGTATTTCTGTTTCGTTTGTCCTTCCTCCCTTTCCTTCTTCGAGTTCGCCAGAGTGGAGGCGAGGGAGGAGGTGGCAGGGGAGGGGAAGAACCCCCCTTCCTCCGTCCTTCCTGTGCACCGCCCCCTTCCGCCATCCCTTTCCCCCGTTCATATCCGTCATGCCGTGCCTTCCCATTTTCCCTCCCTCCCTCCCCCCCCCCGTCCCTTTCCGCCCCTGGGTTTTCCGAGGGTCGTGTTCCCAATTCGACCCTACGGGCGCGGTGCAGGGGTCACGCAAGGGGCGTCCCAGTTGATTCCAGCAGAAACCCCCCCCCCCCACCACCAATGATAGATTTAGCCGATGTTTTGCGGAATCCTGAACCTTGCAAAAACGCGCGGGATATACACCACACGTGATCGTTTCAAGCATGGTTGTTTGTTGTCTGTGTCTGTCTCTTTCCCTCTCTCTCTCCTCTCTCTCTTTTTCTCGCTTTCTCTCTCTCTCTCTCTCTCTCCTCCCCCCCCTCTCTCTCTTTCTCTCCTTTTTCTCAATATGTGTATCTCGCTTTGTTTCGTCTATAGATACACACAAATTTCCACACTTAGGAGAGGGATGAGGAGGAGGAAGAGGAAGAGAGGAGAAGGAGGAGGACCTCCCCATCCTCCCTTCTACCCCGTCCTGCATATGGTAGTGATGGTGGTAAATTTTCCCCCCCCCCCCCCCCCCCGCCCCCACACACACACACACACACACACACACACACACACACACACACACACACACACACACACACACACACACACACACACACACACACACACACACATCGGGCGGGCTGGTCGACTGGGAGCGGAGCCTGCGGTCGCCCCCTCCCCCCCCCCTCGCTCCGTGCTCATTGCTCTCCCCGCTGTTCCCTTCCAGGCGCTCCGCGCTCTCCCCCGCCTTCTCTCTCTCTCTCTCTCTCTTTCTCTTCCATGCCCATCCTCCTCCTCCTCCTCCCTCCACCTCGGCTGCTCCCAGCGCCTCTCTGAACTTCCTCTCTCTCTCTCTCTTTCTCGCTCTCGGTCTCTTCATTGGGTATTACGATATCCCTCTCTCGCTCTCTCTCTCTCTTGTTCTTTCCACCTCTATCACACCTCTTTGAGTATCTCTCCACTTGTTGCTTGTTATCTCTCTTGTGTTGTTGTTTGTTTCTCTTTCTCTCTCCCTTTTTCTTTCTCTCTCTCTCTCTCTCTCTCTCGAGTGCCAAATCCACCCAAGGCCCAACGTCGAGAGGCATGCGTCCCCAGATTCATCGCCCACCTTGCCTCGCAGCCACTTTTGGGCTCTGTTCGTCCGACGCCGGGCCCTCCTCATCCGTGCCCTGGGGCAGCGGCACCCGCCCGCGCCCACCCGCCGCATTGGCGGCCTGGCACGCTCCGGGAGGCAGAACATTTGGACGTCGAGTAAATTGTGGGTGCGATAAATGGGGGTGGAGATGGAAAGTTTCGCCGACGGGCTCAGTCGGCCCCTCCTCCTGCTCCTCCCCCTCCTCCTCCTCCTCCCTCCTCCCTCCTCGTCCTCCCCCTCGCCCTCCTCCTCCTCCTCCCTCCTCCTCCTCCTCCTCCTCCTCCTCCTCCTCCTCCTCCTCCTCCTCCTCCTCTCCTCCTCCTCCCCTCCTCCTCCTCCTCCTCCTCCTCCTCCTCCTCCTCCTCCTCCTCCTCCTCCTCCTCCTCCTCCTCCTCCTCCTCCTCCTCCTCCTCCTCCTCCTCCTCCTCCTCGGGTCGCCTATCGCCCTGGGGGAAATCCGTGCTGGTGGAGAAAGGTGCACCTTCTGATGCTTACAGAAGCCGTAAATGGCCCCTCCTGGGGCGCAGAAGGGGACACGAACGGTGCACGTTCCCCTCCCCCCCTCTATCGCCCCCCACATTGCACGCCGGTCGTTGGACGTAATTAGGTATCGAATGGCCTTTGGCCCATACCGTCACCGTGATTTGGTTGTGGGTGTGAAGCCTCGTGGATGTTCGTTGGGATCTCGTGGGAGGCTTCTCGGGGCCTCTGGGATGCAGTTTTGACGTTTCTTGGGGACCTCTCTTTGGGGTCTCTTGGGGGCCTCTTTGTTGCCTCTTGGGGGCCTCTTGGGGCATCTTGGGCTCCTCTTGGGGCCTCCTTCGGATTCAGGTTCGTGTTCCCGCTTTTGGGCTCCTTTTGGGGCAATATTGGAGCCCTCTCGGGCCTTTCTGGGCGCGTTTTGGGCTGCCTTGGGGTCGTCTTGGGCCGTTTTGGGGCCCTCTCGGAGGCTTCTAGGGCCGTCTTGGGGCGGTCTTGGGGGCCTCTAGGGCGGTCCAGGCGCGTCGAGACCGAAAAGGCGGGAAGGCCCAAATCCTACAAACACCTGTGGACACCTCTTGGGGCTTTCTCGGGAGGCCTATTGGAGGCCTCCTATGGGCGTGTTAGAGGCCGAGGCCTCTTGGGCCGTCTGGGGGCCATCTCGAGCGAGTTGGAGTGGTCGTTCGGCGGTTCGGGGCCCTCGTGGAGCGTCTTGTGAGCGACTTGGGCCGAGGGGCTCCGAACCCCTCAAAAGATTCCCTAAGTAGCGAGGGCTGAGGCTCAGAGGGGTAGTGAGAGGACCTGAGGACACGCCCACTCCGTGCCCAGGCGCAGGGCTCATTTCGATTCCTCCGATTCGATTCGATTCGATTTCGGTGATTTCCGATTCCGATTCGATTCGACTTCGGATTACGAGGTGGGCTCCGATTTATCAGTGGAGGCCTACTAAGCTGCCGGTTTCTGCCGATTCGACTTTTCCCGATTTGGCTGCCGATTTCCGCCGATCCGATTGATTTCGATCGCCGATCCGACTTATCGATTCGATTCTGGGCCCTCCTGCCAGCGGCACGGGTGCGAAGTTCGAGTGCTTTCCATCCGCCTGCCCCCTTCGCGCTTCTGCGGCGGGTTCGCCTCGTGTCGATCGGCGGCGGCCCCATTCGCCGGCGAGCGCGGAGCGCGGGCGGCCTCCCAGAGGCCACGCCAATGCAGACGGGGCCTTGGCAGGAGGAGGAGGAGGAGGAGGAGGAGGAGGAGGAGGAGGAGGAGGAGGAGGAGGAGGAGGAGGAGGAGGAGGAGGGGGGGGAGGAGGAGGAGAAGGAGAGGAAGAGGAGGAGGGAGGAGGAGGAGGAGGAGGAGGAGGAGGAGGAGGAGGACACGGGGTGGCAGCCAAGGGGCCTCTTCAAGGGAGAACGGGGCGGCAGGGCATCGACCTCGCACTTGGTGCGTGGTGCACATGTCAGGAGGGAAAGAAACACACAGACACAATTAATCGGCGATTCCCAGAAAATATGGGAAAATACGGGAAGTGGGGGGGAAGACAAAAACACAGAAAATATCTGTACATATGGAGAATATTGCTATTTGTGTGTATTTATTTGTATGTTCTGGGGCCCCTTCAACATGGGGCGACAGAAGCGTCGATACATCCACATAACTCTGTTCGGGGGGGGTACCCGTAGGACCCGCCGTTCGTGCGATGGTTACCAGGTGTTTTCCTTGATTTCAACAACGATATTTAATGTTATAATTCTCGCTCTGGTAATTCATTTCAACAACACCAGAATCGAATTCAAGTTTAAATCCCCACATCCAGCATCAATTTGAACTCAAGTTGCACATTAATTTTGCCTTTATAAGTTTTCCAGAGACGTAGACAATCAAAATGAATGTGTAATGAATTTACACATTGATTTGGGTTGTGGGGATTTCCAGAGGCAGCGACAATCCAAATCAATGTGTAATCAATTTATACAGTGATTTTGATTGTGGGGAATTCCAGACGCAGCGCCGTCGGACCGAGGAAGCTTACCAGGAAAAGAGGATAAGCAAAAAAACAAGAATCACCTTATGTTTTCATCGGGAAATTAGGAACACAACAGAAAACCTGTGACAGTCGCCATTTTTATTAATGAAACAAATCAGAATGCTGACAGTTACAGGTTGTCTTCTGTTGTTATTATTTTTCCGGGTGAGAGCACAGGCGTTTTAATGTGTTTTATGTTTTTTTGTTTTCTTGGTAAGCTTCCGCGGCCCAAGCACTGCATCTGGAATTCCCCACAATCAAAATCAATGTGTAAATGGATTACACTTTGATTTTGATTGTGGGAATTTCCAGAGGCAGCGACAATCAAATTCAATGTGTAATACATTTGCAAATTGATGTAGGTTGTTGGGATTTCCCGAGGCAGCGACAATCAAATTCAATGTGTGATGCATTTACACATTGATTTTGATTGTGGGGAATTCCAAACGCAGCGCCTTCGGACCGAGGAAGCCTACCAGGAAAAAAGGAAGTAACCTGAAAACAAAACAAACCTTGCGTTTTGACAGGGAAAATAAGAAAAACCAGAGAAAACCGTTGACAGTCGCCTTTTTTATTAATGAAACAAATCAGAAGGCTGACAGTTACAGGTTTTCTTTTGTTGTTCTAGTTTTTCCTTTCGAAAGCACGGGCTTTTTCGTGTTGAAAGTTTTTGGCTTTCCTGGTAAGCTTCTGCGGCCCAAGCACTGCCTCTGGAATTCCCCACACTCGGAATCAATGTGTAAATGGATTGCACGTTGATTTTGATTGTGGGGATTTCCAGAGGCAGCGGCACTCAACATCAACTTGTGATCATTTGCAAATTGATTTTGGTTGTTGGGATTTCCAGAAGCAGCGACGTCTATGGCTGGGTCAGAGGTATTCACACGTGTCGACGCTCGGCGGAGCTCGCTTGCGCCTTCTTGAACGGGCTTGCTTTGAATGAAAACTACGAATGCAGCAAACACGTATTGAAACCACGATTTTTCATATTTTCCAAACCACAGCAATTGCAAAAAAACGCATCACTTGCGAGATAAGGGCGTGCATTCTCCAAGCGGGGTTGCGTTCCTTCTTGAATTTGTTCGCTTTGAACGAACAACCAGGAATAAGGCAAACAAGTATTGAACACTTTTTTCCATATTTCCCAAACCACCACAACAACTGTATGATACGCACAACTTGCGAGATAGGTGCGTGCGTTATTTTTAGCAGGGTTGCGTTCCGTCTCGCGGCATTTGTTGGCCTTGAATGAAAAACTACACATCGAGCAAACAAGTATTGAACACATGAATTTTCATATTTCCAAAGACACACAACAAGTGCATGAAACGCATCACGTGCGAGATAAGGGCGTACATCATTCAAGTGGGGTTGCGTTCCTTCTCGTGGTCCCCGCGTGGCCCCTTTCGCCGCTCCTTTCTGGAAAGGAACCCGAAAATGGGATGCCCTTTTTTTTCAGCGAGGCATCTCGCTAGGCTCTGGAAAAAGAGCATCCTTTCTGGGAGGGCATCTTGGAAGGCTCTCAGCGCTGCTCGCGCCTCGTAGAAATTCACGAGGTCCCTGGCCGTGTAATAGCTGGTCTGCGCGACGCGCAGGCGGCGCTGGAGGTCGGCGTTGCGCTTCCTCTTTTTGCGCAGCTCTTCGTCCCTCTGCAAGTTCCCGCAGGTCTTGAGCGACGCTGACTTCAGTTTCACTGCCAGCGTGGCCAGTTTTTGTTTTGCCTGCTCTCGCCCCTTCTCCTCCTCAAAGGGGACGCAAACAGGCGACAGATGGAGGACTCAACACAAAAACACCAATATTAACGTTTTTGTTTGCAAGTGGCATTCGGTCGCCTGATTGCGCCCGCGATCCTCCAAGTAACTCTTCTTCCATAATTTCGCCTCCGACCACGCCTGCTTGGCATCCTCGCGGTTGGCCTTAGCGTCGTCCTTGGCAGTCCTGGCGTTGCGGAAATGCATGTTGGACCGCCTCCTGCGGAAATACCAAAAAAACGTTTACGTATCAGTTCGAACGAACACATCGAAGATTCAATTGCTGAGTTGTGGCACCGACCCACAAGATCTTGAGGTTGTCTGCGTCGGTCTGGTGCTTTTCGGTTGCCTGCTCAAGGCGGTTCTTGAGCTTTACTGCGGCCGCGCGGGCGCCCTCCGCCATCAAGCGCCGCGTTAAAGTCTGAAGCATAAATTGTTCAAGGCGTCGTTTGGCCTTGTAGCCAGCGCTTTTCTTTAGTTTCGCCTGGTTGGCTTTCGTGCTCTTTTCAGGGTTCCCCATTTGGGCTGAAACTTCGTTTGATTTGAGCAAGAAACCTCGGCGCGGGAGGAGGGGGAGGAGGGGAAGAATGTGGAGGGGGGAATACGATGAAAGACAACAGTGGGAAATACAAAATACGATGAACAAGCATGATGAGTAAATTGATGATCAACATCGTTCCAATCGCCAGGATATTCAACAAACTTTTTGCAATCGTGCAAACAGCGGGTCGCACGGGGGGTACCCCGCACTGGTGCGCGGCAAATTAATTGTTTGAAAGCACGAGTGAAAATGCAACCTCAGCTACCGGCCCCTTTGGTAACGCCTCGTTTACAGGGGCTTGGAGAATGGGTCGATGTTGGAGGGTCTAACGTTTAAGGAACGGCCGATCGTTCGAGGTTGAAGGATCCAGCGCGGCGTCAGAAGCCAAGGCGTCGGCCCGACGCGAACTTGCCGTAAGAATCGACGCCATAAACGTACACTTGTGGCGCTCCACGCGGATCTCTTGGATCCGCGCTGGGCCCGCCCCCGGCAACGCCTCGGGCACCGCCACTGGCGCGCTCCGCGCGCCAGGGAGGGGGGTCCAGCGCAGATCCAAGATATCCGCGCGGAGCGCCGAAAGTTTATGATTATGCCGTCTTTCCTCTTCTAGTATGAAGTCGGGCTTGTCCCTGCACGGGAGGAATATTCGAGAATAGTTCAAAAGTTAGTCTGGGGACGGTTTTTCTTCTATTGTTGACCACGTTTGAATGCTTTTCTGCCTCGTCTTCGAAAATCCGCCTTTAGGAGGACCTGCCCGACCCAATTCTAGTGCCTACCTCTTCCGAATTGCGGGTAACAAACGCCCACAGGAAATAGTTGTAAATATGGTGAAACACGGGAAGTGGGTGGAAGACGACCAACCAGAAAATATGTGATCAGATGGGGAGTATTTGGGTTTCTGTGTATTTATTTGTGTATCTCTGGGCCCCTTGAGTCTAGGAGGCCTTCAGTACCTACTTCTTCCGACCGGCGGGTCACAAACGCCAGCAGCATGGCGACCGGCTCCAGCGCTGCGGGCCACGGTGCTGCGCGCGAGGCGCCTGCGGCGCCCGCCTGGGGCGCACCGGGCCGGGCCATTGCCGCATTGGCCGCGGCCAGCGGTCCGCCGCGGCCGCGCTGGGCAGACTACTCCAGCGACGACGAGGGCTCTCGACGAAGAAAGAACTGCACAAACAGACACCGCTACCCTGCCCTCGCGTTCCCCTTTTGGGGGGCCTCCTGAGCGGCCTTCGTTTCGTCGCCAGCCACCGCTGGATTCGCCTCGAAATCCTGGTCCGGGCAGTAGCGCTATTGTCATTTGTTTGTTTCTCCGCAAACAGACACGCTGATCGTTGAAAGGAGGTATTTGTGGACTCCCAGGCAGGAGTCGATCTGTTTCTGTTGTTGTTTGTGGGAAATTATTTGGGCGGGCCCTGAACCCAGTCTATTTCATCCGCCTTCCTACTTCATGTTTCCACCTGCTCCTTGCGACTGGCGGGCAAGCATAACCCGTTGGAGGTCCGCGCGGATTCCCTGGATCGCTGCGGGACCACCCTGGCGGCGCCTCCGGTGCCGAGGGAAGAGATCCACGCGGTCCTCCGAGCGTGCATCTCTCCGCTGTTTGTTCCTCTGTGTGGACCGTTTTTTTCCCCAGAGAGCTGTGTTGGCTGGGGTGCGATTGTGGTAGAGACCCGCGCACAGAGACGTCCACGAACAAGTGAAGTGGTTTGGGCCATCTCGCCCGAGGCATCCTGAGCTCTCGCATCCGAGTTGGCCAGGGTTGGGCCAGGATTTGGAGTTTCGCCCGAGGCATCTTCAAAGCTCTGGGCTCCGAGATGCCGCGCGCGCGCGGTGGTCCAGCGCGTTTCGCTCGAGACATCCTCAACCCTGGGCTCCGAGGGTCTGCGCGAGTGGTGGTCTGGCGCGTTTCGCTTGAGACATCCTCGCACCTCTGGTTTCCAAGACCCCGCGCGCAAAGTGGTTTCTCCAAAGCGCCACGGGCAAGGTGGTCTGGCACGTCCCGCCTGAGACATCCTCGCAACATGCTGCGCGCGAGGTGGTCTGGCCCGTTGCGCCTGAGACATTCTCGCAACTCTGGGCTTCGAGATGCCGTGTGAGGTTGCCTGGCCAGTTTCGCTAGCGTATTCTCGCAACGCTGGTATCCGAGAAGATATGCGCGAGGTGGTCCAGGTCGTTTCGCCTGAGACATCCTCGCAACTATGGCTCTGCGATTCTGTGCGAAATGTGGTCTGGTCCGTTTCGCTTGAAACATCCTCGCAATTCGGGGCCCCGATCTGCTTCGCGCAAGGTAGACTGGAGCGTTTCGCGTGAGACATCCTCGAAGCTCTTGGTCTCTGAGAGGGAGAAGTGAGGAGCAAGGAACGAGGAGGGGTCAGGCCCGACCGAACTATTTGATTATACTTCTGTTGTCGAATTGTGCTCTTAGAGGTGTCTGAGCGGCGCCTGAGACATCCTTGCAACTCTGAGCTCCCAGATGTCGTGCGCGAGGCGGTCCAGCCCGTTTTGCCTGAGACATATTCGCACTTTGGGGCTCCGACATGCTGCGCGAGGTGGTCCAGCCTGTTTCGCCTGAGACTTCCTCGAAGCCCCAGACTCCAAGAAGGTGTGCGCGAGGTGGTCCAGCTTGTTTCGTTTGAGGCATCCTCGCAACTCTGGGCCCTGCGGAACTGAGCGCCAGGTGGTCTGGCCCGTTTCGCTTCGGCTCTCTGGCATGCTTCGCGCGAGGTGGTCGGGCTTGCCTCGCAGGGTGGTCGGGCTCTGCCAGGGAGGAGGGACGAGGAAGGAGGGGCCGGGCCCGAAGGAACCATGTGAGTCCATCTCTGCTGTCAAGTGGCGCTCTTGGGGGAGGTACCAGGCGACGAGGCGCGCGAACGTTCCCTTGGTAATTTGCAAGGGTTTCTCTGGGGAGGGGACCAGCTTGAGCAGATCGTGGAGACGCCTCGAGCGAGAGAGTGGTGAACAGAGAGGGCGCAGCACGGGGAAGGAGAAAATGAGGACGACACGGAAGAATGGAGGAGGGAGACGGGACCAGGTGTTCGAGGGCATCCCTGGCGAGGGTGTCTCTTGGAAGGGGCATCGCGAGTGCGAAGGCATCCCTTGCAGTGTGGAGGACGCGAGGATGAGGAGGATGAGGCAGCGAATGGGGAAGACGAGCAGGAGGGGGAGGAGGAGGAGGAGGAGGAGGAGGAGGAGGAGGAAGAAGAAGAGGGACATGAGATGGTCTCCCGGCGCACGCGTGCGCCGGGCCTGTGGCCCATGCAAGAGGTTTCAACGGACGCTGGCTCCTTGCGCGCCAAAGAGGAAACGACTGCATGTTCTGCGTGTGTCTTCGCAGCATGGGCACAGTCATGACGAGTGTCAGGACGGTCTGGCGTGGCCGCGTGATGGATACACATGCGGCGCTGCTTCTCAGCATGTGCATCCACTCGCGCATCGTCGCAGGAGCATCGTCATAATGAATGGTGCCATGACGCACTAATGTGGCACACCAGTGTCATGATACGCCGGTGTGCCAACGGAGA
>CAUYUJ010006792.1:35000-77500 GCA_963575745.1 Prorocentrum cordatum
CCTCGAACTTCGAAAATCGAAGTCCGACGGCGATGCCGGCGGTGGTTGTGCGGGTGGTTGTGCTAGTCTTGGTGGTGCTGGTGGTGGTCGTGCTGGTGGTTGTGCTGGTGGTTGTGCTAGTGGTTGTACTGGTGGTTGTGCTGGCGGCACTGGTGGTGGTTGTGCTTGTGGTTATGGTGGTGGTTGTGCTTGTGGTTGTGCTGGCGGCACTGGTGCTGGGTACGCTGGTGGTTGTGCTGGTGGTTGTGCTGGTGGGGGTTGTGCTGGTGATTGTGCTGGTGGTCGTGCTGGTGGTTGAGCTGGCGGTTGTGATGGCGGCGCTGGTGGTGATTGTGCAGGTGGTTGTGCTGGTGGTTGTGCTGGTGGTAGTTGTGTTCGTGGTTGCGTTGGTGGTCATGCTCGTGGTCGTGCTGGTGGTCGTGCTGACGGCGCTGGTGGTGGTTCCGCTCAACCACCAGCACGACCATCAGCACGACCACCAGCACGACCACCAGCACGACCACAACCCTCGCGACCGCCAGCACGACAACCACCAGCACGACCGCCAGCACGACCGCCAGCACGACCACCAGCACGACCACCAGCAGCGCGACCACCAGCACGACCACCAGCACGAGCAGAAACCAGCACGACCACCAGCACAACCACCAGCACGACCACCAGCACGACCACCACCAGCACGACCACCAGCACGGCCACCACCGGCACGATCCCCAGCACGACAACCAGCACGACCAGCCACCAGCTCGACTACCAACACGACCACCAGCACGACCACCAGCCCGGCCAGCTTGACCAGCAACCAGCATGACCACCAGCCCGACCACCACCAGCACGACCACATGCGCGCCCGCCAGAACGACCAGCAAGCAGTACGACCACCAGCAAGAATAGCCACCAGCACGACCACCAAGCAGCACGACCACCAGCACGACCACCAGCACCACCGCCAGCACGACCACCACCAGCACGACCAGCCACCAGCACGATCAGCAGCACGACCACCACCAGCACGACCACCACCACGACCACCAGCACGACCACCAGCACGACCACCAGCACGACCAGCCACCAGCACGACCATCAGCACGATCACCAGCACGACCAGCAACCAGCACGACCAGCCACCAGCACGACCAGCCACCAGCACGACCACCAGCACGACAACCACCAGCACGACCACCAGCAAGAACACCAGCACGACCAACCACCAGCACGACCACCAGCACGACCACCAGCACGACCACCACCAGTCTGACCAGCAGCACGACCACCACCAGCACGACCGCCAGCACAACCACCAGCACGACCAGCCACCAGCACGACCAGCCACCAGCACGACCACCAGAGCGACCACCAGCACGACCACCACGACCAACCACCAGCACGACCAGCCATCAGCATGACCAGCAGCATGACCGCCACCAGCGCGACCACCAGCACGACCAACTACCAGCACGACCACCAGCACGACCAGCCGCCAGCACGACCACCAGCACGACCACCACCAGCACGACCACCAGCACGGCCACCAGCACGACCACCAGCACGACCGCCAGCACGACCACCACCAGCACGACAACCAGCACGACCAGCATCACGACCACCAGCACGGCCACCAGCACGACCACCAGCACCACCGCCAGCACGACCACCACCAGCACGACAGGCCACCAGCACGACCATCAGCACGACCACCATCGGCACGACCACTAGCACGACCACCAGCACGACAGGCTACCACCACGACCACCAGCACGACCACCAGCAAGAACACCAGCACGACCACCAGCACGACCACCAGCACGACCAGCCAGCAAGACCACCACCAGCACGACCTCCAGCACGACCGCCAGCACGACCACCAGCACGACCAGCTATCAGGCCGACCTCCAGCACGACCACCACCAGCACGACCACCAGCACGACCACCAGCACGACCCGCCCCCAGGACGACCACCAGCACGACCACCACCAGCACGACCACCAGAACGACAACCATCACGACCACCAGCACGACGACCACCAGCACGACCACCAGGACGACCACCAGCAAGACCCCAGCTCGACCACCTGCACGATCATCAACCAGCACTACCAGGCACCAGCACGACCAGCAGCACGACGTCCACTAGCACGACTGTGTTGGTGGTTGTGTTGATGGTTGTCGTGCTGGTGGTTGTGCTGGTGGTTGCGATGGTAGTTGTGCTTGTGGTTGTGCTGGTGGCGCTGGTGGTGGTTGTGCTGGTGGTTGTGCCAGTGATTGTGCTTGTGGTTGTTGTGCTGGTGGCTTCACTGGCGGTTGTGCTGGTGGATTTGCTGGTGGTTGTGCTGGCTGGCGGAGTTGGTGGTTGTTGTGTTGGTGGTTGTGCTGGTGGGGATTGTGCTGGTGGTTGTGCTGGTGGTTGTGCTATAGGGAGTTCGAAAGAACAAGGACGGCATGCTTGGCCTCAGCTTCGCGGACCTACTCTAAAATCATATGTCAAAAAGCCGTTTGTTGTTTCATGCCTTGCGGTCATCGCGCGAGTGATATTCGAACATCTACTTTTCTAAATAGTCACGCCGATGACGTTGTGCTGGTGGTTGCACTGGGGGATTGTGCTAAATGGGGGTCGGGCTGGAGGGTTGTACTTTGGGGTTGTGCTGGTGGTTGTGCTGGTGGTGGTTGTGCTGGTGGCTGTGCTGGCGGCGCTTGTGGTGGTTGTGCTAGTGCTTGTGCTGGTGCATGTGCAGGTGGTGGTTGTGGTGGTTGTGCTGGTGGTTGTGCTACTGTAGTGGTTGTGCTGGTGTTTGTGCTGGCGGTGCTGGTGGTGGTCGTACTGGTGGTTGTGCTGGTGGTGGTTGTGCTGGTGGTTGTGCTGGTGGTTGCGCTGGTGGTTGTCCTGGTGGTTGTGCTGGCGGCGCTGGTGGTGGTTGTGCTGGTGGTTCTGCTTGTGGTGGTTGTGCTGGCGGTTGTGCTGGTGGTTGTGTTAATGGTTGTGCTGGTGGTTGTGCTGGCGTCGCGGCGAAGCTGGTGGTGGTTGTGCTGGTGGTTTTGCTATTGGTCATGCTGGTGGACGTGCTGGTGGTTGTGCTGGCGGCGCTGGTGGTGTGTCCGCACGACAAGCAGCACGACTGCCAGCACGACCACCAGCACGACCAGCTCCAGCACGACCACCAGCAAAAACACCACAAGCATGACCAGCACGACGCCAGCACGCACAGCACGCACGCTCACCAGCACGACCACCACCAGCACGACCACCACCAGCACGACCACCAGCACGACCAACAGCACGACCACCAGCACGACCACCAGCACGCTCACCAGCACGACCATCGCTAGCACGACCACCGCAAGCACGACCACCAGCACGACCAACCACCAGCTCGACCACCAGCACAACCACCAGCACGACCACCAGCACGATTACCAGCACGACCACCACCAGCACGACCACTAGAACGACCACCACCAGCACGACCCCCAGCACGACCACCAGCACGACCAGCCACCAGCACGACCAGCCACTGGCACGACCAGCCACCAGCACGACCACCAGCACGACCGCCTGCAAGACCACCAGCACGACCATCAGCACGACCACCAGCACGACCGCCAGCACGACCACCAGCACGACAAGCCACCAGCACGACCAACCGCACGACCTGCCCCAGAGCGACCACCAGCACAACCACTCACCAGCACAACCATCAGCACGATCGCCAGCACGACTACCAGCACGACCGCCAGCACGACCAGCCGCACGACCAGCCACCAGCACGACCACCAGAACGACCACCAGCACGACCAGCCACCAGCACGAGCAGCAGCACGACCACCAGCACGACCAGCCACCAGCACGACCATTAGCACGACGACCAGCTCGACCACCAGCACGACCACCATTCACAACCACCAGCAAGACCACCAGCACGACCAACACCAGCATGACCAGCCGCACGACCACCAGCACGACCACCAGCACGACCAGCCACCAGCACGACCACCACCAGCACGACCAGCAGCACGACCAGCAGCACGACCACCGGCATGACCACCAGCACGACCACCAGCACGAGGACCAGCACGACCACCAGTACGACCACTGGCACAACTTCCAGCACGACCGCCACGACCCAGCACGACCACCGGCACGACCACCACCACGACCACCAGCACCACCCACCAGCACGACCATCAGCACGACCACCAGCACGACTATCAGATTGACCACCAGCACGACCACCAGCACGACCACCACCAGCATGACCACCAGCGCGACCACCACCAGCACGGTCACCAGCACGACCACCAGCACGACCAGCCACCAGCACGACCAGGAGCACGACCACCAGCACGACCACCAGCACGACCACCAGCACGACCACCAGCACGACGCCCATCACGACCACCAGCACGACCACCAGCACGACCACCACCAGCACGACCAGCCGCCCTACCAGCTGCACGACCAGCCTCCAATACGACCACCAGCACAACCACCCACCAGCACGACCATCAGCACGACCACCAGCACGACCACCAGCACGAACAACCACCAGCACGACCAGCCGCCCTACCAGCTGCACGACCAGCCTCCAACACGACCACCAGCACAACCACCCACCAGCACGACCATCAGCACGACCGCCGGCACGACCACCAGCACGACCACCAGCACGACCACCAGCACGACCGGCATCACGACCAGCCACCATCACGATCACCACCACACCCACCAAAACGACCACCAGCACGACCACCACCAACACGACCACCAGGGGGAGCCTGAGGAAGAGCGGGTGGAAGAGCAAGAGGGGGAGGGGGGAGGAGGAGGAGGAGGAGGAGGAGGAGGAGGAGGAGGAGGAGGAGGAGGAGGAGGAGGAGGAGCCAGCACAGGCCACCAGCACAACAACCACCACCACCAGCACAACAATCTCTGGGGCGAAGTCTCCGCTTCGGTTCCCGATCAAAGAAGCTGCACAAGTTCTAAAAGCGAGCCCAACTCGACAACACGAAAACAATGCACAGGCCGTCGGTTCCCAATCAAACAAACCTGTACATGATATCAGTTCCCACCCAAAGAAGCGGCACAAGCGTCTTAACAGTAGTGGTCGCCCATGTTTTTGCTCGGTGTCCGCGCAGCGAAGCATTTTCACGAGTTCACGATCATGTTTTTAACGGCGCCCTGTCCTGATGCGCGATCATGTCTCACATTTTGTGCGCGCCAACACATCCGCCCGTAAACTTGCGAGCGCGCCTAGCGTCTTAACAGTAAAACGTGTTCGATCACGTTTTTTGTTCAGTGTCCGCGCAGCTTAGCATTTCATTAGTGCACGATCATGTTGTTGACGGCGCCATGTCCTGATGTGCGATTGCGTCTCAACATCTGGTGCGCGCCCACACATCCACCCTCCAACGTGCGAGCGCGCCGCCTGTCAACAGCCAATTGCTCCAAATATGTCCAAATTCGCAGAAGCCTTCGTGCAAATCGTCTTTTGGATATCATTGTTTATCGCGTGGTCGCCATCTTTTCAGTGTCCGGCAGTGCGCGACCATGTCGCCACATCGTCCGCGCACGGGCGCATCTTGACCCGTGCTTTGCCATTTCTGTTTTATAGCAAACATCTTTCGTATTCGAGCGCGAGCGCGAGATGCCATTCTCCCTACTCTACGACCCCTGTTTTTTTTCTAACATCTCATAATAGTCCATTGGATGAAACATGTCCCTGTAGAGGGTCGACATCCGGGCGGTTCGGTTGGACGCATCTACAAACAAGACCCCCTATCCCTGACTTCGGTTCCTCCCAAAATATTGGGGGTCCGTTGTGTGCTAATCAGTTAGCGCGCGCTAGCCTTTATTAATCGATTGGACGCCGCCGATTTAGCTCCGATTCGTTTCGACGTAGCGTTGATCAGCGTCGATTTGCGTCGGCTAGCGCCGGTCATCGTCGATTCGCAAGAGTCAGCATTCTGGCATGGGAGGCTACCGCGAGTTGCCAACGACGATCTCAGGCGACATGCTCTGCTCAATCTGGGCGGGTGTTTTCGGTTTCTCGATGTCGGCTTCTGTCAGTGGGGCCCTGCTTCGGGCCGCGGGGCCATCGGAGCTGCATGGGGGGCGGGACGCTACTCCCGGGGAAGCGGTCGGGACTTCTGAGGCCGCGGATGGCAAGGCTCATACTGGCGGATGGTAGGACGGGTCGCGCCGCACCCACGTGGCTGCGACCGGCCCCTCCGCTGGCGTTGCAAGTGGAACACACCCGGCTTTGGATTGACCCAGGGGAGGAGGAGGAGGAGGAGGAGGAGGAGGAGGAGGGAGGAGGAGGAGGAGGAGGAGGAGGCGGGCGGAGGAGGAGGCGGAGGCGGAGGCGGAGGCGCGGAGGCGGAGGCGGAGGCGGAGGCGGAGGAGGAGGAGGGAGGAGGAGGAGGAGGAGAGAGCAGAGCAGGAGCAGGAGGAGGAGAGGGAGGAGGAGGAGGGAGGAGGAGGAGGAGGAGGAGAGAGGAGGAGGAGAGGCGGCGGCGGAAGGCGAGCGGAGGCGCGAGGCGCGGAGGCGGAGGCCGGAGGCGGAGGCGGAGGCGGAGGCGGAGGCGGAGGCGGAGGCGGAGGCGGAGGCGGAGGCGGAGGCGGAGGCGGAGGAGGAGGAGGAGGAGGAGGAGGAGGAGGAGGAGGAGGAGGAGGAGGGGGAGGGGAGGGGGAAGGGGGAGGAGGGGGAGGAGGGGGGAGGGGGAGGAGGGGGAGGAGGGGAGGAGGGGAGGAGAGGGGATGAGGAGGATTCGAGGGTTCGAGGGGTTTGAGGATTCGAGGATTCGAGGATTCGAGGAGCGCCAGTGGCCAAGAATCGGCCAACATGGGACGATTTGGCGATGGAGCAGCCGCTGGCATCGAGCAGCGCACCCCAAGTCCCACCAGGCCACGGATTCTTAGCCCCACCATCTCATCACCCCGGTTGGGGATGGGCCCTTCGAAACCCGAAGGGGACAGCCTATGCCCCCCCCCCCCCCCCTCTAGTGGAGGGTCAATCGGCCAGTGGGGCCCAGGCCACGCTCGTGGGGACAAGGATCGGTTAAGAGATGCTCAGGCCAGGCTCACATGCCGCAGGTTCATGTCCCCAGATCTCCGACGAGCTGACTGCTCCGATCCGGGCGAATGTCCCGGATCGCGGCCTCTCGGGGCCTCTCGTTCGGGCCCCAGGACCACCAACAAATTTGACTTGGGGCAGGACACGGCGCCCGAGGAAGCGGTCGGGACTTTTGGGGCCAGGAGCTGAACCTTCCACGACCATCGGCGGGATGGCGGGGCTCGCCTGTGTCCAAGACTCGGCCAGCAGGGAGCGATCGGGCGACGGAAAGAGGCCGCCGACCGTGCGGAGCCTCGCGCGCAAGCGGTGCACGTGCGCAGATCCGCACCCTGACGGTCTGGATTTCGGAGCGCGCTCCCGCGGATGCGCGGGCGCACGGATACGTCGACGGTCTGGATTTCGGGGCGCGTTCCCGCGCGGATGCGCGGGCGCACGGACGCGTTCCGCGCCAGCCCGCGGGGCCACGGATGGCCACATGTCCTTCGCGCACGAGCGTCGGAAGCCAGCGCCGGGGCCGTCCGCGCCTGCCGCCCGCGCAGGAGTGGCCCTTCGCAGGAGTGACCCCTTGCTGCGGGCCCGATCGGGCCCCCCTGATCGCCGGGTGCGATGCGGTGGCAGCGGCTCGTGCGCGTTGGGGCTCGCCCCCCCCCCCCCCCCGAGAGCCGCGCACCGAAGGCCACGCCTTGCCCAGGAGATCGTGTTCTGGATCCCCTGGCGAGAGCGGGCGTGACCGGGTGTGGGAGGGGGCCGGTCACGTCACGATTCGCGCCGTCGCCGCTTGGGAGTGTTTGAGA
This sequence comes from Prorocentrum cordatum, assembly GCA_963575745.1. Classification (NCBI taxonomy): domain Eukaryota; class Dinophyceae; order Prorocentrales; family Prorocentraceae; genus Prorocentrum; species Prorocentrum cordatum. The sequence continues at coordinate 42,860 of CAUYUJ010006792.1, forward strand.
TTGGCTATACAGTCAACGCGCCTAGTAAGGACGCGCGCCTTCATCTAGGGTACCCTTGCGTCCTTGCCTCTGTGGCCCGTCCTTTGCCGTTTTCACTGGCCGCCCCCCGCCCCAAAAATCCAACTTCGGCCTCCAAGGGTCTTGCGTCCTTACCACGCGTCCTTACTATACGTTTTGACTGTAATCGCACGACGCCACCGCGCATCGTGGCGTCACCAGGGAGTGGGGGGAGCGGAGCCCGTCCTGGGTGTGATCGCGAAGCATGGCGTAACGAGCTCTCGAGGCAATGTGTTGCCCAGGGTTACTCCGCGCATCCCAGTCCAATCCCCACGTGCCCATGGTATCTCAGCCCAACCATCAGGCGCCCCCAGATGGGGACGGGCCCCAGAACACCCGAGCGGAGCAGCCTACTCATCCCCATATGTTTTTTATCGGAGGGTAGAGCTCGGCCTGTGGGGCCGAGGCCTTGTCATCGCTTCAGCCGGATGGCTCTAGTCAGGGGCAACGACAGGGATGGGATAGGCAAAGGGGGGGTGCATCGACCCCCAATCGCCCATTGACCGCCGATAGGGGCCCGATAGCCCCAACCTGTCCAGGAAGGTGCGGATTCACTATCGGGGGCCCATCGCCGATCTATCGGCGATGTATCGCCGATTCCAGGTCGATGCAACCTCCCCTATGCCAGTCCCCCCCTTATCGTTGCCCCCCATCTAGGCCTCCCCGATGGGGTCCGAGTAGACGGGGCCGATGGATCGCGCCGCATCTCCGGTGCATCGCCGATGCGCCTTGATGCGAAGGTCGACTTCCTCTCTGCGCCGACGTCGCCGATGCATCACACATGCATCGCCGCTGCATCGCCGATGCATCGCCGACGCATCGCCGACGCATCGTCGATGCGGCCCGATCCTCCGGCCCCAGCTGCTCGGGCCCCGTCCGGGAGGCCTCTGCGGAGGCCGTCCCGCTCGTGAACCTGGTGCTGCGGAACCTCCCGAGCCGCGCCGGGTCCGAGGCGATCGTCGGTGCTCTCGGGGACTTCGGCTACGGTGGGCGCTTCGAGTACTTCTACATCCCCTGCAAGCCGCGGGACGGTATGAATCGCGGGTACGCCTTCGCGGGCTTCGAGGACGCCCGTCGCCCCCCTGCTTCCCGGCTCCTCTTGGTCTTCCAGCCGCCTCGCTTTCTCAGCGTTCGCGTGTGTCCACGGGCCCATCCAGAGCCTTTCCCTAGGCGAATTGCCCTGATCAGGGAAGTGCAGCAGAACGTTTTCCAGGAGTGCAGCCACATGTCACACAATTGCCTCTTGTGTCAACCTCAGGAAGCTTAAGGGCGCCCTGGGGGCCGTATTCGATCACTCTGGGGCCCATCTTGGGCCATCTTGGAGACATCCCGAGGCCTGAGAATTCCAGTGGAAGGGAAAAGGCGAGAATGATGCAATTACTGCTTGTCGTCCATGTTGTGAAGGTAGTTGTGCTTCTCAGGAAGGAGGGTCCTTAGGAGGCTCCGTCGCCACTTGAAGCCTTCTTGGGGCTGTCTGGGGGCATGCTGGAACATTTGTTTAACCATCTTGCGCCATTCTAAGCTCTCTTGTGCCATCTTGGAGGCAAGTTCCCAGCGGGAATGCCGCAAGCTGTCTCGCTCACGTCTGCCCGCCCTCCCACTACAGTGTCCCTCGAGCCTCAGCATGTGCAGAGTCAGGTCGCCCTCGACAACCATCGGGGATTAAAGCAGGCATCATCCAGGTGCGCGACGCCCGCGAGGTGCGCCGCGAGTGCCAGCTGCGCCACGCGCACCTTGCGCCACACGGGCCCCAGTGTAACCGGCACGCCTACTGCGCCAGATGCGCCACGTGCTCCACATGCGCCCAGTGTGCCGCGCGCGGAGAGGTGCGCCAGCGCACGGCACAGCACACAACGGGCACTATGTCGACCCACTTGACCCCCCTCACCCCCGTCAAATTCTCGATGCGAAGTGGCGGAGGGATTGCCACCATGTGCGTATTGCGTACGCACTCGCAGTCACGCTGCATGTGTTTTTGGGAGGGATGGTGGGACTGCGCACGGTGGGCCGTATGATGCCCCCCGCCCCGTACCTCCCAGAAGCCATTGCAAAGTGATCGCAGGGCGCCCGACCATGATTGAGACTTTGCCTCAACGTCAACCTTGTACTGGTGTTAGACAGGAACGATGGGGGGTCGGCATTGTTTCTGGTCGATCGCCAGTCCAATGGGGGAGGAATGGTATTAGAATGGGAGCAATGATGAACCCTTCCACGAAAGGGAAAAAGGGTCCGAAGAGGAAGCGTTTCAGACCACCGCCTGCCCTGAGGGCTGATAAGAGTCCTCCTCGTCCTTGCGAAGGCCTTGCGGCTGGTGCCGCCGACCCTGAAGGCGGGACTTCTCCCGTGACCCCCGCTGGCGAGCCCCCCAGGACCCGCCGGGATTGCGCGGGGGTGGTAGCCCCATGCCCCCGATATTAAAGCCTACCCCCCCGTGCCCCTTCTAACTTTTGTATCCCATGTGAATAGGATTTTATTGTGGAGAGGGGCGCGGAGGCCGAATCGAAGTTGCCAGCATCTCATGCTGATCAGCAACAATACCAAAAACGCTGAGCATGGCAATGGCGGTCTCACCATTGCAGCTTCCGCAATCACGAGCATGTGGCAGGGCTGTGGGATTCTCACCACTTCGGTCTTCCCAAGTCATGAACGCGCGGCTGGGCCATGGTTTTCTCACTTTCCTCAGCCGGTCCCGAATCAGGTACGCGTGGCAGGGCCATGGGGACCGATTGGATTTTGAAGTTACATGCGTTTTTCGAGCAGGAGAAACATCGAACTTGTTTTTTTTTAGCGCATCCTTCACACGGTTGTTGGCCACTCTTCCTCCTCCTCCTCCTCGTCCTCCTCCTCCCCCCCCCGCCCCGCGCGTGCTCAGGTCCGAGCTTCCCCGAGCCGCCGAGACCCCAGGCTTGCAAGCCTCTTCGAGGCACCGAGCTGCGCCCCCCCCCGGGGCAACGTAGGGGGGATAAGGCATGAGGGGTTGCATCGATCCCGAATCGCTCGTTGATCGCAGAGAGTGGCTCGATAGTCCGAACCTGCCCAGGAACGTGCGGATTCACGACCGGGCGCCCATCGCCGATGCATCGGCGATGTATCGCCGATTCCACGTCGATGTTTCCCCCCCGATGCGTGCCCCCCCCCCACATCGTTGCCCTGGGTGTGTCGCGAGCCTCAGCCATGTCCCAGGCCGCCGAGCGCGCCCAGGCGGTGGCCCGGCAAAACGAGAAGATCCTCGACGATATGTTTTTCATCGCGGACAGGATCGCTATTGCCGAGATGCGCCAATGCCCATCGAGCGCGCAAGGTGCTGACGCAGCAAGAATAACGGTCTGCTTTTTTCAAGGCGGACAGCGCCTCGTGGTCGGCGAACGCCCAGCTGTCCGTCCTCGAGATGGTCTACAACGGCGGTTCTCTCAAGAGCATCGAGCAATGGCACATTTTCAACGATATGGACAAGAGGCTCGTCGAGCTGGCCGCGTACGCCCGCCTCTGCGACATCTTCGAGAATCGCGGAGGGCCGCCCAACAACTTCTTCCAACTCACGCCGAGCTTCAAGTCGAAGGTGCTGGAGCTTGCCAAGAAGAAGGACATCGAACTCGGCGCCGACAGCGCCCAGCACCTCAGCTTCGGCTCCTACGCCGAGCGCGTCGGCAAGGCCCCCCCCGATGCTCCCTCCGAGCTCCTCAACCTCCACGACTTCGCGCTGCCGATCAACTAGAGCTTCGGGCCCGTCGAGAAGACGCCCGAGGAGTTTTCCTCCGGCGCGCCATGCGACCAGCTCTTGGAGACGACCCCCCGCAAGGCCGAGCAATTCGTCAAGTGGTGCCGCGACAACGGCGTGGTGCAGGGCATGGGCCGCGCGCGAGCCGCCGCGCGAGCCGTCGTCGGGTGGCGCTGGGGCCTCAAGCGCGCTGCCGACGTCGCCCATGAGGTCCTGGAGCGGAACTACGTGGACAAGCGCGCCAAGCATGACTACGCAGGCGCCGACAAGCAGTTCCGCTTCGAGTCAGTGTCTCCCGACCAGCACTTCAAGATTCATTTCGAAAAGTTCGCCAAAATCCACGCCGACTACGACGAGATGCGCAGCCAGCGCGAGCCCGGGAAGAGCCAGGCCGACGCGAAGGCCGAGCCTGAGGCCGACCAGTCGACGCCGAAGGGCGCCTGAGAGCCGAGCGGCGGCGAACGGCGGCGCCCGGCGCGCGAGCGCCCCGAGCCAAGCACCCCCGTGTTTTTTGTCGCTGGGAGGGTGCCGCACGAGCGCTCCGAGGCACGCGCTCGAACCCCATCTGCTTTCAAGCTCCAGTCGATCCTTCGAGCACGCGGGAGTGGCGTTCCAAGCTGGGCGGCGCTACTCCCCCCTCTCGCCGAGCGAACCTCGATCAAGCATCGAGCAATCAAACAGGCTTGGTCCTCGATCCTCGGATCGAGGATCTGAGATCCTGGTTCCGAGCATCTTCGGGCGCCGTGGATCCCGGATCCGAGAATCGCCACGCTTGGGCCCGAAGATCTCGTGTTCGCGATCCGAGGATCGAGGGTCGAGCCTCGGCGATCGACGAACGCCCCCGTCGCCGTCTCCAGGCCCAGGCCGCTATCAAAGGGGCTCGATCCTCGGATCGAGGATCCGAGATCCTGGTGCCGAGCAGCTATGAGCGCCTTGGATCCTAGATCCGAGGAGCGCAACGCGTGGACTCGAAGACCGACCCGAGGGTCGAGGATCGAGCCTCGGCGATCGTCGATCTCCCGCGCCGCCGTCCTCGGGCCCAGACTGCCATCGAGCAGGATCGATTCTTGGATCGAGGACCTGACGATCGTGGTTCCGAGCATCTTCGGGCGCCTTGGATCCTAGACCTGAGCATCGCCACGCTTGGGCCCGAAGATTTCGGGTTCGCGATCCGAGGATCGAGGATCGAGCCTCGGCGATCGTCGATCGCCCCCGTCGCCGTCCTCGGCCCCAGACTGCCATCAAGCAGGCTCGACCCGCCATCCTCGGATGCACGATCCGAGATATCGGCCTTGAGTTGCTGCGAGCACCCCGGGTCTTAGATCCGAGGATCGCCAAGTTTGACCCGAGGGCACTGGGTCCTCGACCCGAGGATCTAGGATCGAGCCTCGGCGCCTAGCGGCCACGGGCGCACGCGCACGCAGACGCGAACGCACGCACCGACACAAACAAACACGCACGCACACACACACACACACACGCGCACTCAAACACTCACACACATACACGCAAACGCGCGCACATACGCACACACACATACATGCACACAGACAACGCAGACGCACACGCACACACACACACACACACACACACACTCAAACACACGCACACGCACACGCACACACACAAACGCATACACGCGCACACACACGCTCGCACACGCACACTCGCACACCCTCACAAACATACGCACATACACTAACAAAAGCACAAACAACAGCAACCACCACAGCAACAGCAACCAGCAAACCATCAGGAAGAGCAGGCCGCAACAGCAACAAGACAAACAACAACAGCGCAACCAGCAGCTGCCACAACAGCACAGGCCAAGCTCACCGCGCCGCCGATGCACCTTCGAGGCCCGCCGATGCGTCGCCGAGGCGTTGCAGGCTATGCGGCGCAATGGGCGCAAGCTCTGCGGTGCCAGCTATTTTCGGGTCGAGCCCGCTGAGGACCGCGACTCTTTCCGTGGCCCCTTTGGGACCAGGCATTCCCGGCCTCTTTTCAGCTCCGGCAACGACGGTGGCTGAGTCGAACAGCGACGATCGACGCGCGCTTCCCCGGCATTTCGCCGAGCGGTCGGACGGCGAGAGCGCCGTCTCGCCGAGGCTTCTCGTCGAGCAAACGCACGGCGACGAGCGGGCGCCAGACGGCGCGCAGGCCGAGAACTTCGAGGAGGTGAAGACCGAGGGCGGCGTCGAGCAGCACGAGGAGACGCAGCCAACCACGCTGGAGGAGGACGACAGCAAGCCCGAGGACAAGAGCTTCGAGGACAGGAAGCGCGAGGACTAAGGTCAAGCTGGACTCCTGCAAGCTCGAGGACAAGAAGCTTCAGAACACAAGCATGCCCGAGGAAAACGCGCACTTCTAGAGCAAGCTCTTGGACGCGAAGCCGGAGGGCTCCAGCAAGCTCGAGGACGAGAGCTTCGACGACAAGATGCCCGAGGACAAGAAGCTCAAGTTTGACTCCCGCAAGGTCCAGCCCGAGAATAAGCGCGGCCGCCTTTGCGTGCCCGCCACGACGAGGCAGCGCGATGCCTTGCACTCGGTGCCGTGCTCTGCCTCGCCCCCTGCCTCGGCCCCCAGCCCAGTCTCATCCTGGAGGCGCCTCGCGAGCCGCTGGGGCTCTGAGCGAGGTGCCTCCGGGAAGAGCGGGGGCGAGGCGCCAAACCACAGAGAAACCAGGGACAGGGACCCGAGAAACATGACCGACGACAGCAATGACAAACGCACGCGCAAGCAGCGCAACGCGCGCAAGCAACAGCTGCAACATCACAGACAACAGCAAACGCAACCAGCACACCAACAGCACAACCAGCATCATCACAAACAACACCAATCACAGCAGCAGCACCAGGAAACAGCGCGACAGCAAGCCACAACCGCAACATGACAAGCAACAACAACATGCGAACAACAAGAAACTATCAACGCCAAGCTAGCAACATAAAGCCGACAATAAAAAGGCAGCAACAAACAGCGAACAACAGCCAGAAGCTCAATTTTCCGCAGCCACGTTGGCTCGATAATTTGGGCTTCGAGCCATCGCAGTTTGGCAGCGAGACTCCGATGACCGCGTCGGCAAGTCAGGCGAGCTTGTCGAGCCTCTGGGGTCTGGCGAGTCCTTCTTCCGCGGCCCCGAGCTCTCGCGGGAAGCTGGCCCCCCCCCTCCCCCACAGGAGCACCGAGTCTGCTGCGAGCTTCTTCAAGGAACTCGAGGCCAAGAGGCTCGAGGCTGAGAAAGCAGACAAGGATCTCTCCTTGTCTTCTTCGTCCTCCTCCTCCCCCCCCCCCCTCCTGCCCTTCCACAATTACGCAATGTGAAAATGCTCTCCCACTTCCCCTGATGGCGCCCCGAAGATATCGGACCCCCCCCGCGTATTTTTTAAAACGCACAGGATTCCCGGGAAACGGGTTTTCGCGTGCGTTTTTGTTCAAAATGCTGCTTTCGCTGAGGCGCCGGCCTCGTTTCTGCTCCCGACTCGTTCCGAATCGTGCTCCCGCTGCAGCGTGGGCCTCATTTTCGGATCGGTGTTTGGCTTCCGTCGTTCAGGATGGCGTTCTCGCCCCAGCGCGGGCCTCTGTCTCGCGCGCCCATCCGCCCGCCACCACCGCGCCGCACCAGCGCCACCACCACCACCACCACCACCACCGCCACCACCACCACCACCACAACCGCGCACACACGCACGCATGCACGCACGCGCACCACCACCCACTACGCACGCGCGCGCGGAGCCACAGGTCCGCTACGACACACGTCCGCGGATAGAGAAAATCAGCGCCATGGTAAGGGATGGAAGGGAGGGGTAGGGCGTCAGATATGACGCGAGCGCACTTAGCTTGCCCCCATTCCTCCCCGCCCCCCCCCCCCCCGCCCCCCCCGGGCCCCGGACTTGCGCGCCCCCGGGTTTCTTTGCGCCCCCGCTGGGCCCCGCCACGGGCGCCCTGCGTGCGAGATTGAACAAATAAAAACCCCGGGGCCCAGGATCCAGAAAATTCCAAACAACATAAACAAATAAAGCCTGGGGCCACCGCCCGCTCTCTTCCTTCTCCCGCGCTTCTCCCCCCCCTTTCTGCTGGTGCTCCTGCTACTACTACGACTACTACTACTACTACTACTACTACTACCACTACTACGACTATTACAACTGCTACTACTACTACTACTACTACTACTAATACGACTACTACTACTACTACTACTACTACAACTACTGCAGTCAACTCGCGTAATACGGATGGGCAACCTTCCCGCGGCCACCCTTGCAACCTTGCCCTTTTCGGCCCATCTCCAAGAACTTTCGTTGGCCAGCCCCGCTTGAAAAGTGTCGACGTGGGCAGTCCGCGGCCCTTGCATCTTCGCCGCGCGCCCATATTGCGCGGGTCGACTGCGCTACTGCTGGCGCCCCCCCCCCCCCCCCATTCAGGAGCGAGCCGCGGCCGCGCGCCGAGAGCTTGCGAGCGCCGAGGGCCGGGCCCTCGCCCCGGACGATCGCGACCGAGGCGCGAAACGAGGCTTCGCGGCCGGGGCGGCAGACCCCAGGGCGAGCTGGTGGAGGGCAAGGGGGCGCGCGAGCCCCGAGCTGCGCCCAGATCCAGACCCTCCTCGACTGGAGCAGGCGCGCGGGCGCGCCGCGATGGCCAAGCTGCAGTGCAAGCGGCGCAGGAACCGCGAGACGGTCGCGAGATGGCACGGGCTTCGAGCGGCTCTCGAGAAGAAGGTTGCCGCGGGGAAGCTCGGCAAGAACGGCCCCCGAGCCCGCGGGCGCGCTCGCCCGAACCGCTGCAAGCGCGAGAGCGAGGGCGCCAGGCTGTCCCGCAACATCCCGGGCATGGTCACCGCCGAGCGCCCGCTCACGGGCGTCGTGCACCGCCCGGGGCGCCGGTTCAAGCGGGGGCGCGAGCGGGGCCACGACGTCAGGGAGAAGACCAGCGTGGCGCGGCTGCGCTACGAGCTGGCCTTTCAGCAGGACGAGCAGCTCCACCCGTTGAAGGTCGGCCGCAAGAGTTACGGCGCCGAGGTCCTCAAGAGGGTGACCAAGCGCATGAAAACCTTTCAGATCAACAAGACGTGCAAGACGGACATGAAGCGGGCGGGCGAGTTCGCCCGCCCGAGGCGGCGCGCGGGTGGGCGCAAGGGCGAGCGCCTCTCCGACCAGAGGCTTCAGACGCTCAGCAAGGAGAAGGCCGAGCTGACCTTGGCCACGGCCGACAGGTTGCACTTGTTTTAGCAGTGCTCGTAGTAGTTATTCGCAGTAGTAGTAGTAGTAGTAGTAGTAGTAATCGTAGTAGTAGTAGTAGTAGTAGTAGTACTTTTTGAAGCAGAGATTGCAAGGGCTACGGTTTCCCACGATTGGTCCTACAATTACCAGTCGTACTACTACATATTGGTACCACTACTACTACTACTACTACTACTACTACTACTACTACTACTACTACTATGACTACTACTACTATTATAACTACTACCACTAGTACTACGAGTACTGGCAGTAGCTAAGAGTAGCTAGTACCACTTGTAGAAACTGGTACTACTAGTAACTACTACTACTGGTTCTACTAGCGAGTACTAGCAGTAACTCCGGCTAGTAATACTAGTAAGTACTACTGCGGGCCAGTCTAGTTATGACTACGACTCCTACTACCACCACTACTACTATACTACTACTACTACTACTACTACTACTACTACTACTACTGCTACTGCTGCTGCTGCTGCTGCTGCTTCTGCTGCTGCTGCTGCTGCTGCTACTATCACTGGTTCACCTCCAGTAGGTTTGTGCACCTGGTTACGTGGTGCGGCTCCGAGGACCTCGGCCTCTTCGTCGGGGGCTCCGAGATCTCCGCCCAGCAGTGGGCCAGCGCGAGCGCGGTCGTCGCGGTCGCCGCCGCGCTCTGGCACAGGCTCCCGGGCGGGGAGGGCGCGCGCATCCGCGAGACCGAGGTCTACGCCGCAGGCGCCAAGAGACGCATCTAGACCCCCCGCCGCAAGCGCCGCGAGACGCAGGCCGAGGAGGACAAGGCAGCTTTCGAGGCCGAGAAGACCAAGCGCTTGGCGGAGCACCCTGGCCAGAAGGAGCAAGTGGACCAGGCCCATTCGAGCGCAGGGGGCAAGCACAGGACCACCCTCATCAACATCCCCGCAGTCGAGGGCTGGCTCGATCCGAACAGGGGGCCCAAGTCCGCCAAGAAGCCAGGCGCGCCCCTCGCCCCCAGCGAAGGCACTGCGGAGTGAGCGGCATGAGCCTCGAGGGGGGTACCTGGCGGCGCGACGTCGCCAATGCGAGCGGGGCGACGGCGAGACGGAGCGCTTCCGAGCAGGCGAGCCCCTGGGAGAACCGCTCAAGGGCAGGCGCAACGCATTGCTCGAGTCCTCCGAGGAGGAACGCGCGGGGTCTTCGAGGCCATCGACGCGTGGGGGCAGCCAAGGGCCTGGACGGACGAGCTCGTCGCTTCCTGGACCATGGCTTCATCAAGTAGCAGCGCGGCCAGAGACTCGCTGTCGCAGACTGCCTCTCGAGCCAGTGGGCCGAGGCAGTGGCGCTCCGAGCGTGGCTCCAGAATGTGGCCCACGCGCCGGCGGCCCCCGACGTTGCGAGCTTCTTGCGCGAGCCGGGCACCTTCAGCGCAGCCAGCTCAAGGCCATGATCCGAGAGGTCAAGGCCGAGATGCACTGGGCCAAGGGGCATGGCTGGATCCAGATGGCCAAGGCCGAGCCCCAGACGCAGCGCAACCATCCAACCGAATGGGGGCCCTACGAGCGCCTCCACTGCGTCTCCGAGGCCTACACCCGCTGCCGCGAGGAGAACTCGGGCGCGGCGCCGCTCCAAGGGCTGGAAGCGAACCAAATGCTCGCGGCCCGGCCGACAGAGCAGGGCGAGCTCAAGCTCGTCGCGGGCATGGAGCCGTGAAGCTACTGCATCGAGCTTGGCCGCGGCATCGCGCTGAGCCTGCGAGCGAGCGCCTGGGCGGCGCGCAGAGGTGGCCCGAGGGCGTTCCGCCCGTGCCCGAGTGGGCGCCCTCGACGGGAATTGCTTCCACCAAGAACCCCCCCTCCCCCCCCCCCCCCCCCCCCCCCCCCCCCCCCCCCCCCCCAACAAATTAAGAGTTTCAAATGGGAAACTCAAAATCCCAGACAACCCGAGACAATCCCAAACACAAAACTCAAACACAGAAGACACTACAGAACATGTTGAAGCCGAAACCTGGGGAAAACACAGTTTTTCATAGTAAAGTGTTTCCATCGTTTTTCATGTTATTGCGTGTTTTCAACGTTGTCAAGCGCCTTGTTGTTTTGTTTATGTTTGTTTGGGGTTTGTGACTCGTTTTTGTAAAGTTTTCAGCCGTTTAGAGATTGTTTCACGATTTTCATAGAGTTTCTTAAAATTTGTTTCAGAGTTTGTCCGGAGATTGTCCATCGCTGTTTTGTATCCAGAGTGTATTTCGCAGGTTTTGGCTTAGAGATTTTCTGGAGTTGTTGTTTGGTTTGAGTGTGTTCCCCATGTTTAAGCTTCAGGTGATTCTATGCTTGTTTTTTTTTGTTCGCAGGTTCGGTGTGTGTGTGTGTGTGCGTGTGTGTGTGTGTGTGTTTTGTTGATTTGTTGTTATTTTTCTTTTTTATCAGGATGTCGGCCTCCCCAGGTTTTGTTTTCAATATTTCCTTGTGCTTTTTTGGGGGGGTGGGTGGGTTTTTTTTGGCCCGAAGTGGTCGTGGACCGTCTGTAGTCGAGACTCGCGAACCGCATCCTGGAGCATCGAGAACTGGACCGCGAGGGCGCCGACGAGCAAGGGGGGCATGCTCAGAAAACCAGAAGAGCGGATCAAGGGCATCCAGTTCCCGCGCGCCTCGAGGGCCGAATCGAGCAGGAACGAGCAGTAGCTCGCAAGAGCAGCTGGGCGCCCAGAGTCTCGGGCCAGTTCCTGGGCAAGCGGCAGCGCGAGTGGCAGCGCGCGAAGGCCGAGGCTGGCGGCGAGGCCTCGCTCGAGCCGCGGCGTGGCCAAGGCAGAGCTCACAGGCAGGCCGCCGAAGGCCAAGGCGAGCTCCTCCCAGAAGTTCAAGGCCAAGACGCAAGCAGGGAGGCACGCCGAGAGACAAGCGGAGGCCAGGAAGAAAACAAGCCTCGAGGATTGCGAGGGCCCCCCTGGCACGGCAAGGCGGCCTGCGTCACCGAGGAGGGGGTCCACGAGGGCGGGCGCGACGGAGTGCGGGGCGTCTGGCGAGTCATGGGCGCCGAGGACGCGCGCCGCCCGCGCGTCCTCGAGGTGGAGATCTCGGCAATCTTCCAGAGCGACAGCGGCGAGGCTCCGTGGCTCACGGGCACTCGTTAGCTTCCGCCTGCCCCCGACTGAAGCGGCGGAAGCCAAGCGACGGCGGAAGCCGCGACGCGGAAGCAGGCGGAAGCCGACGAGTGTATGCGAATCCCGAGCGCCACAGGTCACGATCGAGCAGGACTACAAGTTCCCCAGGCCGCGCAAGCTCGACTGGCGCCAGACCAGACTGACTCGCCGCACCGAGCTCGCCAAGGGGTGCGCGATCATGAACTGCGAGCAGATCGTCAAGGGCGACCCCCTCGAGCTAAGCACAGTGCGCGCGCTGCTGCGCGAGATCGAGGAGCGCGCGGGCGCCCCCGAGGCCGTTCTGGCGGTCGAGCCCACGGCGGCCGTCGCCCGGGCTCGACAGGGCCAGGGCGAGGACGACCTCGTCGCCCAGCGGCCCGGGGAACACGAGCGCCGGGCCGAGAGAGTCCACCAGGCGCATGGCCGAGCACGTCCTGATCTGCGCGCGCTCCGAGGCGCCCGCGCCATGCACCTACCTCAAGGTCGGTGGTTGCAACTGTTGCCCCGCCCTCAAGGTGCCTCCAGCTGTTCGCGCCCTGGGGGCGCCCCAGGCAGGGGGCGCTTGTAGCGGCGCCCGCCAAGGTCTCGAATATCGGCGGGGGCGTCGCGGCGGAGTGCCGCGGCGCCCTCAAGCAGCCGCCCGAGAACGCCAAGCAGGCCTACAGGGCCACATGCGAACTCACACCTGCGCCCTGCGATTTCTGAAGGGGGGGTCGCTTTGCTCGGGGGCTGCCGAGCGAAGCGAAACCCGCCCTCATCAAGAGTCGCGGCCAGAGTTCGCATGTGGCCGCCCAAAGCCGCCGCGAGGATCCCCGGCAAGCTCGGCGCCAGAGCCCCTGGCGAGAATTGCCCTGCGAGGAGCAACGAGATGTCCCCGGCCGACGCCTGGCCCCGCGGCTTGTGGACGAGTCGCTGGATCGAGCGCGCCCTGCGCGAGATCCGAGGCGAGGGCCGCAAAGCGCCCGCGAGCATAAGCACAATGTGCGCCCGAGGCAGCGAGTGGATCAACAGGCTCAATGGGGGCCAGCAACAACGACGCGGCCAAGGCCAAGGCCAACAGCAAGGCCAAGTCCAAGCCCTTCAAGGGCCCCGCGGCGGTCGAGCCGGAGCACGCCACCTTCGAGAAGGCAAGCGCTGCCGCCCAGGCCAGCGCCAAGTGCCTCCCTCGCAAGGGCGGCTCCAAAGGGTGCCGAGCCCGCATGGGCAATCCGTCCGAGGTCGTCTGCAAGAGAGGTTTCTTGGCCAGGAGCGCCAAAAACTTCTATTGCGCAGGCAAGTTGCAGCCACGAGCCTCGAGATCTCTCGAGTCAGTCTTGCGCCAAGATCTACAAGGTCACTCTACACGAGCGCCCAGGATCATCATTATCATCGTCATCGCCATCATCATAACATCACGCTCGCCTGTAAAATCGTTGATCCTCCCCGCCAGCCCCCCGAACTTTATTGCCCCTGGGGATTCTGATTGGTGGCGATCCGTTATTCTGACCCGAGACCCCTTCCCCCCCTTTCAGGTGTTATTGTTGAAGATCTGGTCGCCTCGGCGATCCGACCCGTTTCGGATTCGTGGTCCGTTGTCCTTGTTCGTGGTATTCGGACAATGGTTTGCCCCGCGTCCTCGGGCTCTTTGGGACTCATTTTGCGTGCGCGAGTCAGGGCGCCGCTCGCAGTGAACAGCGGCTGAGCAAAGACAGTTTGGAGCTCCCCCCCTGGAGGGGTCCGTCGCTCACTCGCTTGCGTCGCGCACGATAGGTCACGCACGGTGTGGGTTCGCTCAAGGTTCACTCTATGTGGTCTCGGTTGCAAACGAAACGTTCGGCCCGATGCGGCGCCGCCGCCTCCTCCTCTTCCCCCTCCTCCCAGGAGGAGGAGGATGAGGAGGAGGAACAGGAGGAGGAGGAGGAGGAGGATAATGAGGAGGAGGAGGAGGAGGAGGAGGAGGAGGAAGAGAAGGAGGAGGAGGGGGGGGGGACGAACTATAGCCCCTGAGGGGCTGCAACCCCTGGGGCGTCAGGACGAACTTCATGCCATCATCAGCCAGCAGGGGAGGATGGTGGGGATGGAGAATTCAGGAGGGGGAGGGGGTGGGCATGGACGAGTAGGCTGCGTGAACATACACTTTCGGCGGCCCCTTTTCGGAATTGATGTATCGGCGCCAAGCGCCCCTGACGCCGCACCCACCGCGTTCCGCGCGCCAAGGGGGGTTGGCCCAGCGCCGATCCAATAAACACGCCCATATCAAGGGCCGAGAATCGTGGATCAAGGGCCGAGGGGCTTGAGGGATGAGAGTCGGGGATCATGGGTCGACAGCATCCAGGATCGAGGGGACCAAGTGTCGAGAGACTCGGAGATCAAGTCGAGGGGTCGAGGGGTCGGGAATCGGGAATCGAGGCGTCGGGCATCGGGGATCGAAGGAGGCGGGATGGTTGTGCCCACGCCCCGAGGACGCCCACCAGGCGGGCCTCTTCCGCGCCGCCGTGCACGGCCGGCGCCTCCCGGGCAGGAACAGCTCTAAGGCCCGCCCCCCCCCCCACCCTCTGTCGAGGAAGCGCCAGCATGGTCCTCCTCGTCGTCCTTCTCGTTCCACTCTCGCCATCCTCCTCGTCGTCGTCCTCCTCCTCCTCCTCCTCCTCCTCCTCCTCCTCCTCCACGAACGCCTTGCGGCCAGCGCCGTCGGCCCGACGACGACGATGACGACGACGCCGACGGGGTCGACGACGACGACGACAACGACCATGACGACCACGACCACGACGACGGGCGACGAGGACGAGGCCGAGGACGGGGACGAGGACAAGGACGAGGAGGACGGGGACGAGTACGGGGCCGACGTCGACGACGTCGACGGACGATGACGTGAGCGGATGGCACATGAGAATGGAGGTTGCTGCGTGGGCGGCTTGCTGGTTATAGCGAACCTGGGGAGCCTTGGACACCCTTTCAATTCCTTCTTTCGCGTCGACTAGCGTCGACCAGCTGCTGCCATTCGATGATGTATTACCGATCTAGCCTTGATTAGCGTCGATGTAGCGTCGACCCGCGTCGACCAGCATCGATTTGCAAGAGCCAGCATGATGGTATTGGAGGCTCACGCGAATTGCCGCAGAAGATTATTACTGTCTGCTTCTGCAGTGGGTAAATCGCCTGTTCCACCACTCCGGAGGAGCGTGACGGCTCGCCAGCTCTGCGGTCGGTCCACGCAGGCTCCCCGTCCCGCCAGCCTTAACTGCGGCTTCCGAACTGGTAGTCCAGGGCTTTGGTTGCACATGTTGATGATTCATCGACGCCACCCCAGCTTACTTATATACATAGAACGGCACACTAGGCTCGGGGGCCGGGGGCCGGAGCCTCGACCACAAATGTGGGGCCCGGGGCCGGGGTCCGCCTCTGGGAGGCCTAAATCGCCCTGGGGAGCCCTCAGACAGCAATCCCGGCGGCCCCAGACGGTCTCGAGACACCCCCAAGATGCCGTCCAGGGGTCTCTGGCGACGCGCGATGCGTTTTAAGCTGCCCCAGAGGCCCCCAAGACGCCCTAAGAGGCCTTTAAGATGCCGCGCAAGAGCGCCCCGAGAGAGCAAAATCGTTGGTTTTGATGTGTTGTTCTTGATATTTGTTTGCATTCTCGCTGTTTCGTGTTTCCAGCGCTAAAACATCGCCCGAGAGGCTCCCTAAACCGCTCCAAGACGGCCCAAGAGGCCACCAAGAGAGCCCCAAGACGGCCCGAGAGAGCCCCGAGACGGCCCCAGAGCCGCCCAAGACGGCGCAAGAGGGTCCCAAGAAGGCCCACAAGGAGCCCAAGAGAGGGAACGCGAATCGAAAAATCAAGCTCTCCGCCCCAAGATGCCCCCAAGAGGTCCCAAGAGGCCCCCAGGAAGCCCCCAAGAGGCCCCAAGAGGCCCCCAAGAGGCCCCAAGATGCATCCAAGAAGCCCAAAAGAGGCTCCAAGAGGCCCCAAGACCGCACCCAAAGGCTTCACAACTTTTTCTAGGAGGCTCCCGAAGACATGCCAAGGGGGTCCCATGACGACTTCAAGAAGCAGTCCAGGATGCTCCGAGGAGGCCCCGAGAAGCTCGGTAGAACTTGAGCGCGCGCGAAGCGCGCGCGATGGCTCTAGTACTATATGTGCGTCGCCCCCCCAGAGGCGACGCGCGCACCAAGAAATCTCATCGTATTTGCGTCGTGGCGGGCGCTTTCTGGCCACACCGCTCGGGAAACGATATACTACACGATGGGTATACTATATGTTCGGGTCGGACGCGCGCCTCCAAGGAAAACATCCAGTATTAGTGATTATGTCTCTGTACGTCCCAATTTTGATTGTTTTTGCACACTGGTTCTACCACCATCGCCCCAGTCATCATTTCGGAAATTTGAAATTAAGCCTGACGAAGAGGCGTAAACAGCGCCGGAGCAAGGAAATGAGGAGGGTTGGGGGGGGTGGAACATGCATGAACATGGACATGTGCTCAGGTATGCTGCGGCACATTGTGCACTGCAGATGCCCATTGTCGTCTTGGTCATCCGCGCCTACGCTGGAGAGCATTAAGGAGAAGCAATTAAGGACCCCCCCCGGCGTTATCATTAGCACCGCGCCGTAATTAAATAATTATTTGGGGGGGGGTTCGCCGAGCGATATTATTAGCACCGCGCAAATGGAAGGAAAATGAATAATTCCAGCGCCCCGCCTCGGGTGGCATCCCAATTAGAATTGTAATGAGAATAAGAATGCGAATACGAATAAGGAACAGCTGAGAAAAGCTAAGGAAAAGCTTAGAAAAGCTAAGAAAAAGCTGAGAAAAGCTGAGGAAAGCTAAGGAAAGGCTAAGATACCCCCTCCTGGTGCCAGGATGACGCTTCCGGGTGCCGGGTGCGTTATCCTTTCACCGGAGAGGGGGGGGGTCCTTAATCGCTTACTGGGTTAGCGGATGCGTGAACGTGAATTCAGGCGCAGAAGTCCTTGAGACCTTGGCGTCAATTTTTCAAAGGCCGGGTGCTTTCGCCGTTCGTCGGGCCCTGGGACCCTCACAGATCGATCCAGCTCGAAAGATGGCACAGAAAGATGGCACAGAAAGATGGCTCCGGTTGTGATTTCCCACGATGTTTGCATTTTCGTTTGCAGCGTCAAATCTCAAGTAAAGCGCGTGGATTAACGACGGGCCCCGTCTACGTACAGAATCCGCGCCCTTTGTCGCCAAAATAGGCGGCGTTGGCTTCATGTTCGACCGCGATTTGTGTTAGTGCGCATCCGAACCTGGTTTGCCGCAGCGCCGTCGTCGTCGCTAGCCGCCGCCGTTTTCGTCGGCCCCCGGTCCGCTGTCTGAAGGCTCAGAGCATGACATGGTACCCGGTACTGCTGCCTGCAGGCTCCTCGTCACCACGACTGGATTCGCTTCGAAAAACTCTGGTCGGAACGTTCCCCTGGGGTCTGGGGACTGGTCGGAACATTCCCCTGGGGTCTGGGGAGCAGCGGTATCGTTTCCTCTTGGGTTTCCCCAGTTTTAAGTCGGGCCTGTCCCCCTACAGGGGGATTTTCGACGAAAAATAGAAAATACTCAAAAAGAGTCAAAGCATACTCCAGAAATAGTCTGGGGACTATTTTTTGAGTATTGTTTGACTTTTTTGTGGCTTTTTTGGCGTATGTTTTTAATTTTCAGTCGAAAATTCGCCTGTAGGGGGACACGACCGACTTAACCCCAGTTCTCTTCGGTCCCAGTTCGCCGTCTCGAGGCGGCGGCTCGGGTGGGGTCGACGACCAGGACGACGACGACCACGAAGCCTACGACGACACTCATCGAAGACGACGACGACCAGGACGACGACGACCACGAAGCCTACGACGACCACGAAGCCTGCGACGACGACCACGAAGCCTACGACGACGACGCCCAGAAACAGACACTCCCGGAGCTCTGTGCGGATTTCGTGGCCTGGCGCCCGGGGTCCCCTGGCGGCTCCTCTGGCGCCGCCCTCGGCCGTGCAATGCACCCTTGGAAGGCGCCCCCCTGGGGTCCACGGCGAAGACTGCGACGGCGACGACGGCGACGACGACGACGACGGCGGCGGCGGCGGCTGCGGCGGCCGGGGGGGGACGGCGCAGACGCCTCGTCGCCCCCGGGCCGCCCTCGCAGCCGCGGTGCCCCGTCTTTCGCCGTCCCCCGGCCCCGTCGCCTTCGTCCCCGCCGCCGCCGCTGCCGTCGTCGTCGTAGTCTCGTAGTCGCCCGCCACCGCCATCGTGGTCCTCGCAGTCATCGACGTCGCTCCCTCCTCCGCTCCCTCCCTGCCCTCCTTTCCCCTCTCCGACGACACGGGCGGAATGGGGGAGGAGGGGGCGAGGGACGAATGGTTCTAGGCCTCCCAGATGGGGTCGGAGTAGATGGGGTCGGATGATGGCGCCGCATTGCCGATGCATCGCCGATGCGCCTCGACGTGGAGCCCGATTTGCTTCACGCCGACGTCGCCGATGCATCCCCCGTGCCGACGATGCAACGTTGCTGCACCGCCGATGTACCGCCGATGCATCGCCGATACATCGGCGGTGCATCGGCGATGCGGCGCGATCCTCCGACCCCACCTACTCCGACCCCACCTAGGAGTCGGGGGTGGACAGACCTCATACCCGATTAGCGAATTGTCCGTTTTCGGTTCTCGAGAGGGCGCCGCGGCCGTCATTTTCCAGGTTTGCGCCCGCCAGGTTTGGGCCCCACGTCGGTTTCACGAAACCACGTTTTGCTAAAGGGGGTTTTGTCCATCCCCGAAGGAGGCCTCGAATGGTGGAGCTCGAAGGCCCTCAGCGTGGACGTCGCCGACTCCCACATCGGGGGCTCTCAGAACAAAAAAGCTCCTCGCGGCGAGGCGGCCGTCCCCGGCGAGCGGGCCCCCTGCATCGGCTCTCTCTCTCTCTCTCTCTCGCCACCTTCGCTGTCCTCGTTCTCCTCCTCCTCCTCCTCCTCCTCCTCCCTTCTCCTTCTCCTCCTCCTCCTCCTCTCCTCCTCCCCCTCCTCCCTCCTCCTCCTCCTCCTCCTCCTCCTCCTCCTCCTCCTCCTCCCTTTCTTCTCCTCCTCCTATTCTTGGTCGTCCTCCTCCTCCCTCCTCCTCCTCCTCCTACTCCTCCTCCTCCCCACCACCTTGCTCCTTCCCCGAGGCAGGAGGCTCCCATCGGCGCTCCTCCTCCTCCTCCTCCTCCTCCTCCTCCTCCTACTCCTCCTCCTCCTCCTCCTCTCAACAGCTTCGTCGTCCTCCTCCCCACGACCTTCCTTTCAGTCGGGCGTGTTCCTCTACAGGAGGAAGTTTCAAAAATAGTCAAGAAATGGTCTGGGAACGGCGAGTTGCTGGCTGTTGCGATGGCCTCGCGGCCGGTGCCGCCGACCCGGAATGGCGACGTTTCTTGGCTAGTGTTGATTATCGTTGGAGCACGTCCGGAGCATGTTTTAAGAGTTGTGGTCCAAATTCCGCCTGCAGGGGGACACGCCCGACTCAAACCTTCCTCCCTCCCCCAGACAGGAGGGATGGGGAGGAGGATGAGGAGGGCTCGGAGGAGGAGGACCACTGTCAACCCAAGACGAAACAAAACGATGTTGCGATACGCCCTTCCTCCAAGGCAAGAGGCGATGTTCATTGCCCGAAGTGCCCCATTGAAAGACGATCGTCGGAGAATTTCAATCGTGCCATCTGATCACTGAATCACCATTCCCGTGATTTCGGCGCTGCGAATCAACGCGACTGTTGCGTTTTGGCAGTCTTAATTCGTGCCAGAACACCTCTCCTGGGAGTTCACACCACGAACCAGCTTGACGCTCGCCGTCTGGACCATCCTAAAACGTGCCAGAACGCAGCTCGTCAGACTTTAACCTTGCGAATCCCTGGAACTGCTGCAAACAGTGAAGACGAATGCACGCGGCGCTAAAGAGAGAGCCACATCTTGAAAAGGAACCGCCCTCCATCGTTGAAACTGCTGCACGCTTGTAAGACGAATGTGCGCGGCGCTACGGCGAGAGCAACAATTTGAAAACGGCCCGCCCTCGTTATTTGCATATGTTGCGAACTTTCAAGACGAGTGTGCGCGGCGCTACGGCGAGAGCCGCATTTTGAAAGCGACCCGCCCTCCATCTTTCAAATGGCTGAACATCGACGAAACACCCATTTACGCGGCGCTAAGGCGAGAGCCGCCTATTTGAAAACGACCCGCCTTCCATCATTGACACTTAGTCCAAGTTCAGACTTTCGGAGCATACGTGGTGAGGAAGTCTCAGGCGAAACGCCCAGCCCGTGCTACGGACACTTCTGGGGGTGCGACAGGGAGGAGTTTATTAGAAGAAGGGGATGGAGGAGGAGGAGGAGGGAGGAGGAATAGGAGGAGGAGGAGGAGGAGGAGGAGGAGGAGGAGGAGGAGGAGGAGGAGGAGGAGGAGGGAGGAGGAGTAGGAGGAGGAGGAGAAGGAGGAGGAGGGGGAGAGCGGGAGGAGGAGAAGGAGGGGGAGAGCGGGAGGAGGAGGAGGAGGAGGAGGAGGAGCAGACGAAGGGCGAGACGGTGGATAACCCCGTCTCATTTCCCGCCCGTTGCAGTCAAAGGGTGGCCTCGGCGCCTCAGCGCACACGCACAGCATGGCCCATTTCGAGCTGATCGATCCGATTCGGTGTCGATTCCGTCCGGATCGATCCGAGTCGACTCCAATCTTCCGACGGTTTGATGCATCGTGATGCTTGCATGTTGCTGTTGTGCATCCTGCGTGGCCGAGTCGATTCGCTACATTGAACATCGTGGAGGCCTCGCGCGGCGCGCAATACTTGCACATTTAGTCCACATCCGCCCCGTCAGATATGGGACGACGGTCGCACGAGTAGACGGGGTCGGCGGATCGCGCCGCATCGCCGACGTCACGCCGACGTCGCCAATGCATCGCCGACGTCGCCAGTGCATCGCCGATGCATCGGCGATGCGGCGAGACCCTCCGACCCCATCTACTCCGACTCCGTCTAGGGTTAGGTTCGGTTCGGCAATTCTACTACAGGAGGTCCATCGAGGAAAAACCATCCGAAGTCTTCAGAACATCTTCTGCAGGAAACTCAACCTCCCAAAATATTTCAAAGCATCTCTAATAGAACCCTACGGAAATCTCAAACCCGAAACAAACGTCAAAACATCTCTAAGCCAACACCTGCGAACATCTCAAACTTTAAAACAACGTCAAAACATTTAAGCCAACACCTGCGAAACTCTCAAACTCTAAAACAAACTTTCAAAACACTCTAAACCCAAGCGTGCAAACATCGCAAAGTTAAGCCGGGACTTGCAGTCAGAGTTGTTGTAGAGTCTTCCCAGAGTTTTGTTGTTGAGTTAGCCAGGCGGTCAGAAATGTGTTTGGAGTTTTTTTTTTCCGAGTTGTTCCACGGTTTGTTTAGAGCTCTGTTTAGAGTTGTCCAAGAGTTTTTGTTTTGTTTTGTTTTTGAGTTTTTAGGCGTTTATTGTTGTTATGAGTTGTTTAGAGTTTGTTGGAGTTTTTAGGCGTTTAGAGTTGTTGGTTTATAGCTGTTTCAGAGTTGATTGGGGTTTGTTTAGAGTTGTTTCAGAGTTCCGGATGTGCACTTTTTTTAGGTTTGAGATGTCCCCAGGTTTCGGCTTAGAGTTTTGCTTTCATTTGTTCTAGAGTTTGGGGTTTTCGCAGGTTTTGTATTAGAGATTCGTTGAAGTGTTTATAGAGTCTGAGATTTTCGCTGGTTTTGGCTAGGAGATGTTTTGAACTTGTTTGTAGAGTTTGAGATTTACGCAGGATTGGGCTCAGAGATGTTTTGAAGCTTTCTTTTCTGAGTCTGACCTTCCCGCAGGTTTTGGCTCAGAGATGTTGTTGCAGTTTTGTTTGAGTTTGAGCTTCTTCGTTCGATCTGGCGTTGGACCGCCTGTGGTCGCCATCGCCGAACCTAAATCTGGGGGGCCCCTCCAGGCTGAGCCTCGCACTCTCCCGCGCGGCGGTGCCGACGCCGTGGGGTCCGATCCTGGCGAACCGGGGCGGCATCCGGCTCTCGGCGGCGCCGTAGGCGGCGCGCGCGCCCGGGCCGTGGCGCGTCCTCGGCGCGCAGGCTCGGGCCGGCCGCCGCGGTCGTCCTGTGCCGGGGGGCCCCACGCGTCAAGCAGTGGCGAGGCGTCCCGGTGCTTGGCATCGCTCGGACGTGTGCATTTCTTCTCGGCGAGAACCATCGAGGACCATCCTGGACCCTCGAGCAAAAAAACACGCACGAAACCGAAACATGCACGGGAACTGTACGTCCGAGCGATGGCGAGGGGTGTCTCAGGGCTGGACCTAACCTGTTTTTTTGTTGCGATTTCGTGGGCCGTTTTCGGTCCGATGTCGTTTTGCGGTAAAAAGGCGGATGGAAGGGAACGAACACGAAAAACACCGTTTAGGTTCAGCCTTGGTGTGCCTATTGGCCTACCAAACACTGTTCTAAGAGCCTTTTTGTGGTCTGCGCGAAGTGTTCTCAGAACAGTTCTTGCAGGGGCTGTCCTGTTTCAGCACGTCGGGCTAATGTTCTAAGAACCTTGTTTCCTTTCTTAGAACATCTTCGTGCTCTAAGAACATGTCGTGGTAGGCCTGTAGATAGAAATGCCGGGACGGTCTGCCCCTGCTCAAACGCGGGTGCCCAGCTCGGCGCCAGGAAGACGTCCACCATTCCGCGGCGAGCGCGGGGGAGGAAGTGAGAAGGAGACGGCCCTCTCAGGAGGCGGCAGGACTTCTCAGAAACCCTCGCGCCTTCTGAGAGGTCGGCTGCGTCTTAGAGGAAGGCTCAGGAAACTTCTGAGATGTCCGGGGGACTTCCTTAGCTTCTTCTATGTGTCCCCTTCGCTCGCCGCCAAACCCTACTATGTTATGTTTGTCCGCCACTACGTCGCAAATGGTGGCCCAAGCACAATGTATATATTTGTTTCACCTGTCGCCCGAAGAAATGGCCAGATAATCATCTTCTGTACTTTGATATGTGTTTTTTTGCGAAGCCCCATGGGACTGGGCCCGATCACCTTGGTGTGTATACGCGCGGTTCCCAGCACTTCGCAGGTCTCTTTCCTTCTCATCCCTCCTCTTGCTCTTCCTTCGACGCGAATATCGATTCCTCCTTAGCAGACGGTATACATGGATGTACTCGGGCCCGTGAGGCGGGCTCATGCAAAAAGTACTGGGGGGCCACCGATGTGGTCTCCACAGCTCGGGACCACACACAATGTTGAGAATCATCCATGTTGGCATACATGAAGAAATAATGGCTAGGGCAAAGCTGGATACTACTCGCTACGGTGGGGACCAAAGGAAACCATTTGCTGTTCAATTATTGAATCGCTTCGCTCATTCCGCCGGCCCATAGTGTAGCGTCGCTGGCGCTTGCTTGCGTGCTTGGGGGGGCATTTGGGTGGCCTCCTGGGGCCGCTTGGGGGCCTCTTGGGGGCCTCCTGAGGGCCTGTTGGGGGCCTCTTGGGGCCTCTTAGGGGCCTCTTGGGGCCTCCTGGGGACTTCTGAGGGCCGAGGGCTCGAAATATTGTTTCGTGTTCCCCCCCTGGGGTCCCTCTTGGGGCGTTCTTGGGGCCCTCTTGGGCCGTCTTGGAGGCCTCTTGGGCCGTCTTGGAGCCCTCTTGGGCCGTCTTGGGGCCCTCTTGGGGGCCTCTTGGGCCCTCTTGGGGCGGTCTTGGGGGCCTCTTGGGCCGTCTTGGGGTGTCGTGAAGCCGAAAAGGTGGAAACGCCAAAATCTCTCCAAAACCTAAGGAAAAGCAGTGAATTTTGCCTCTTGGGGCCCTCTCGGGAGTGCTCTTGGAGGCCTCTTGGGGCGTCTGGGGGCCATCGTGGGCGTCTTGGAGCGATCTTGTGGCATCTCGGACCCCTCATGTAGCATCTTGGGGGCCTCTTGGAAGCCTCTTGGCCCTTCTTGGGGCTCTCGGGGACGTCTCGGAGCCGCGTTGGTGCGCTGCTGGAGCGCCCTGGTGACTCCTCCCGGGACTCTCTCGGGACCTTGCCGGGGTACTTTCCGCCCGGGGGCCCCCAGGGGCCGCCCCGCGCGCGCGAAGTAGAAAGATTGTAAAGCAGTCACCGGAGATCTTAGCACGCCTCTGGCCCGTTGGGCCAGCGAATTTCGGTCATGTACAGTCGGCCCTGATTAGTAAGTCGACCCTGCCAGCTCAAGAGTACCCTTGTGTCCTGTGTCGCGCGACCCGTGCCCTCTTACACTCCTATGGCAATGTGGCCCTCTGAAGGGTCTTATGTCCTGTCGCGTGTCCTCTCCAATCGAGTCCGACTGTATACAGAGACCGAATTGCCGAGCATCCTGTGCTGCGTGATCCTCGTTCTGAATCCTCAGCGCCCCGAGCTCCTCCTCCTTTCCCTCCTCCATCTTCTCCTCCTCCTTTTCCGCCTCCTGCTTCCCTCCTCTTCCTCCTCTTCCTCTTCTCTTCCTCCTCCTCTTCTCCTCCTCCTCTTCCGCCTCCTCCTCCTCTTTCGCCTCCTTCTCCTCCTCCTTCTCCTCCTCTTCCCCCTCCTCCTCCTCGTCTTTCTCCTCCTCCTCTTCCGCCTCCTGATTCCCTCCTCCTCTTCCTCCCCTGCTTGCCTCTGCCATGCGCCGCATGTCTTTACCTCTACACCACACTTTTCGTGGCCCCACCGGGAGCTTCACCCACGATTTCAGTGTGCCCTGCCGCATGAGGGGTCTTTTTCAATGGTTTTGTTGTTCGTCAGCGGTGAGGCGGCAAACTCTGCTCCAGCGAGAAGCTAGAAAGGGGCACTAACTAGCCAATTGGCCGGCGGGCAAAGAGGGGGGGGGGGACGGCCGAGAGGAAGAAGGGACGCTCAGACGTCGAAGAGTTCGACGATGAGCAGCCCGGGGGTGCACAACTTTTCATGTTAACACGCTTCTCCCACTTTTTGCTGCCCCATGCAGTCGGGGCCCTGAAGAAGGAACCCTCTTCGTTGGGGAGGGGCTCCGTGTTCCTTGATTGCTTCACAGTTTGCCTTGGGTTTTGCTTCGGTGTTCGATGGGAGATCGAAGTCCAACTCGTGGATCTAAGGGGCCTCGTTCCTTATCTAGGGTTCCTTGGGTCAACGCTCCGACTGTAGGGAGCTTCGCTTTCAGCACACCCCTGGCATGCCTCGCGGCCCCCTTATGGACCTCCGCCCACGGTGTCAGCGCGCCCGACCGCAGACCCGGCAGACCCCTCCACGTGCCGTGGCCGCGGGGCCCCCAAGGAATCCGGCACACCCCCTACCTCGGCATCGCTCGGCCGTGTGCATTTCTCCTTCGGCGAGGACCATCGAGGAGCATCCTCGATCATTTTGCGAACAAGCCACGCACGAAACCGACAAAAACACAGGAAGTGGACGTGCGAGCGATGGCCAGGCCACACGGTTCGTGGCCCCATAGAAGACGGCTCCACTTGCGGTCTCAGTGGGCCCGGCCGCACGGGGGGTCGCCGCTCAATTCGGCACACCCCTTAGAGTCGGCACGGCTTGTAAGGGCGACCGATGTTCCAAAGTTGCCTTTGCATCCTTCCCTTTCTGCCCATTCTCGGCCACTTTCGCTGGCCGCGCCCCGCTCGAAAGGTGTCGACATGGCAGTCCGAGGCCTTTGCACCCTTCTCGTGCATCTTTTCTGAGATGTTGACTTTGCATTTTTACGTACAGTGGGGGCGCGCATCAAGAAGCCAGATGCCTTTTCGTCAGGGCATCCTGGGTCTCTTCGCTCCTCGTGCTGCGCGGTGACTTCCCGCAGCCGTTGGAGGAGCTCCTGCGTTCAGGGTGCTCCAGGTTCTCTCTCAGGTGCTCCTCGCGCACGGGTTCTCAGGGTTGGGTTTTTCTGCGAGGGTTTCTTGCGACCGCGCCCGCACTGTATCCCTGTAGGGAGCTCACGGCGCCAATGGGCCCGACCGCATGGGAGTGTCCCCGATCATATCGGCACACCCCTCACACGTTCGTGGCCCCATAGGGCGCTCCACATACGGCCTCAGTGGGCCTCACCGCACCGGGTGTCCCCGCCCATTTCGGCACACCGCTTACACGCTCGGGGCCCCATAGGGATACCCATCCACAGTCTGAGTGGCAGGGCTCGCATGGCGCACCCGCCCCGAATTCGGTACACCTTGTCCCAAGCTTCACGGCCCTAATTGAAGTTTCACCAAAGGCCACAGCGACAGGATTCGCATGGCGCACCAGCCCCCAATGCGGCACACCCCTCACGCTCCGCTGCCCCATAAGGCGCTCCACCTGCGGCCTCAGTGGCAACATCCCTCATTCGTTTCGTTGCCTCACAGGGGTTTCCACCGAAGGCCCCAATGGCAGGCTTCGCATGGCGGTTCTGGCCCCCATTCGGGACATTCCTCACACGCTGCGTGGCCCAACAGGGAGCTCACCGAAGGCCTCGGTGGCGGTGTTCACATGGCGCCGCCCCAGGACTTGCGCGCATATCTGTCATTGTGTTCGCCCCCTCCTCAGTGCATCGTGGTACTTGCAGCTGCATGTGGTTGGGCCCTTCGCCAGCGTAATTCGCGGTAGCTTCGAGTATGCTGAAGACACATCGGAAACCATTGAACAGCGACCAACTACGATGTGCACAATCAGTGAACTCCATTGTTTTGAGAGCGTGATTTCGACCGTGATGTCGCGGTCTGCGTGAGGGTTTCGCCCGAATTTCACAAGCATGGGGATGCCCTGAGCGAAACGGCAGTACACGCGCGGACTCCTTCGGAGAGGTGCGTAAGATGATACACATGGCCATCGCCTAGCGAGATGCCCGAAGATCGATCCCCCGACTGGTGGTCATGGCCAAAACCCCGCCTCGTACTCCTCCTCTTCCTCCACCTCTGAATCCTTCCTTACCGTTCTCCCTCCGTCCTCTTCATCCCCGTCTCTCTCCTCGATGCTTGCCCTCCTCGTTGTCTTTCCACGCTCCCCCTCCATTCTCCTTTCCACCCCCCCACCTCCTCTCCATCCTCCCTCGGTCTCCTCCGCCTCCCCCCCTCCTCGCTGTCCGCCCTCTCCTCCTCCTGCTTCCTGCGTTGCTTCCTCCGTCGCCCTGCACTTCGTCCTCCCCCCTTGCCCCGTGTTCCCCCCTCGTCGCCCCGCCGCGCCTCCGCCCTCGATCCATCCCCGCCCCCCCCTCTCCGCGGCCGTCTACGTTCCATCCCCTACCCCTCCCTTGCACGTCGGTCGTTGAAAGCAGGTCTTTTTGGGCTCCCAGTTCCCAATCTGCTCTGGGGTGGCTTCCCCTCTGCCTTCCTCTTCGGGGGGCGGGCGGAAGCCCAACGCCTTCCTACTTGATGTTTCTACCCACTTCTTATGGCCTGCGGATACACACCCCCGTCCTTACTCAACCCTCCCACTTCTTGATTCACCCTCTTTCGACCAGAGTTTCCAGCCGAGGTTGCGTTTGGAGAGCGCACGTGGCTTCATATGATGCCATAACTTCGTCGCCGGGAGACCCGGGTCAGCCTCGCGCAGAGCCTCGAGACAAATTACCTCGTGCACGCAAGGATGTTTGAACACATCCAACTTCGGTCGTCTCTCCCGAGGTCGTGTGGAGCAGGGCCTCAGGATTCTGTATGATTCCAGCATATTGGTGCAGACAGGTCGGGGAGGGCTAGGCCCCTTCGCCGCGAAATCTAATTTCTGTTCTGTTTTGGGAAAGGCTGCTTTGAATTCAGCATGCCGCCGAGTTTTTAAGACCACATCAGATCACCGGGTTCCGGGTTTTGGTGATCATGAAGGCTTTGTCGTGCCGTTTTACGCTGCTGCAGCAAGTATCTTGAAGTTTGTGCCGGCGCTTCACAGTGCGCGCACCTGTTTTCGCACCGTTCTCGTGACGCCGCGGGGGGAGGGAACCGACATATGGTCTTTCTCCGTGGCCACTTGTGAGGGTGCCCTGCGTCTCGCGAGCGCGCACCAGATGGCCGCTGCTCTGACCCGTCTGCGAGCTCGTGGGTCGTATCTGGTGGTGCAGCTCCCTCGGGGGGGGGGGCAGGCCGCACGGAGGTCTGGTTCGCAGGTCTGTGGCGATGCCCACTTGCAGGACGTGCCTGCCGCCGACGCGGATGTCTTTGCGGTTCGGGGGATGGGGAGGAGGGCGAGCTGGTCGAGGAGTTGGGGTATGCAGATCGGGTTACGTCGGGCGTGTCCCTCTACGGAAGGAATGTCCAAACACAGCCAAAACAGAGATTACAGCGACGATGTGTCTACTATGTTTGACTATGTTTGAGCATGGTTTGGCTATTTTTACGTTTCTTCCCAAATCCAGCTGTAGGGGGACACGCCGGACTAAGGATTGGGGTGGGAGGAGGATGAGGAAGGAGGAGGCACACATGGGAAAGCAGGCGAGAGCGCTGCCAGTGTTTCGTTTATGTGAGCGCTTTTCAATGCGGCTTGCATCTCTGAGCGCATCATGGACAGAGGAAACCATGTCTGGGTCTCTGCCCATGATGCGTTCGCTTGCCCCGCAGAAGCAGAAGGTCCTTTGCGCGCGTCGCCACACCACTGGCAGGACAGCCTCAATACGAGGCTTGCATTGGTCGGTAAGGGAACTTATCGAAGCATAGGTTCACGGCGCGCAGCCAGTATTTTTGTCTAGTACGCGCGGAGGTGGGATTCGGTTGTGTGTCTCTCGCCAGCGAAGTAGATGTCAGCAGCACTGGTCGGGCCCTCCTTGCCAGTTCGCGGCGGGCGCGCCGCACTCCGCAGCAACACATCAGCAGTGCTGTGTATGTCACGTGGAGGGCGATCGAAAAGGGATCCGTGGATCATCGAACGTGTAATGCTTCTTCTTTTTGCGCGATGCATTCTTGCTTGGAGTTCGTCATGCCCGCTGGGGCCGAGATCGTGACTTCGGTTGGCGCCAGGCGCCTCTAATTAGTGGTAGTGTTGCACTTGCTGGAGGAGCTGTCACGCTGATTCCAAGTGACTGCCTTGCTGTTCTCGCAGGATCACAATTGCCCCGACAGGGGACTACAGGGGGACGGAGGTCGAGGAGGGGGAGGAGAACGAGGAGGACGAGGTCGGAGAGGACGGAAGGGAAGAGGATTGGGAGGAGGGAGGTGGCGGGGGAATGAGGGGGCGGAGGGGTGCGGGGAAGGAGGAGGGGGGCCGAGGGGATCGAGGATGGGCAGAATGAGGAGGAGCAGCAGCATCTGGATCTGGATCCAGATCAGTGGTTCATCGTCAGCCGAAATGACATGCAATGAAGGGATCGAGCTCTGTGCAAGGTCAGAAACAACACAAATAATGACAGGGGGGAGGAGGAGGAGGGGGAGGAGGAGGAGGAGGAGGAGGAGGAGGCGGAGGCGGAAGAGGAGGAGGACCAGTGTAAGCCTTAAGCCCAAGAGTAATCAACGATGTTTAAATGAACCCTCCCTCCAAGCTCCTCCTTCAGCTGCCCCTACAACGGTGCATTTCCATTGAGGAAACTGTCTCTTTGGAAGACAACCGTTTGAAGACCTTGAAGCATGCCAAAACATTGCTCTCGGTTTTTCCACGCCACGGATCAGCCTGACTGCTGCGTCCTGACAATCCTGAGTCGTGCCAGGTCGCCATTCTTGGGACTTCAACACCGCGAACCAACATAGTTGCACGCGCATGATCCAGGATCGCTCCATGACACCATACCGGGTACGCTGGTGATGGGACTCCTTGAAACGTTTGCAGATTGTGCGCGGCGCCGAGGCGAGAGCCACATTTTGAACAGGAACCGCCCTCAATCCGTGAAGCCCTTGCAAATGTTTTAAGACTATTGTGTCCTCAATCCGTGAAGCTCTTGCACATACAAAATACGAATGTGCGCGGCGCTACGGCCAGAGCCACATTTTAATAACCACCCGCCCTCAA
This sequence comes from Prorocentrum cordatum, assembly GCA_963575745.1. Classification (NCBI taxonomy): domain Eukaryota; class Dinophyceae; order Prorocentrales; family Prorocentraceae; genus Prorocentrum; species Prorocentrum cordatum. Next base: position 72,811 of record CAUYUJ010006792.1, read on the forward strand.
TCCGCGAAGCTCTTGTTGCGAATTTTAAACAACGGACGTGCGTGGCGCTAAAGCCAGAGCCACATTTTCTAAAACGGCGCGCCTTCAATCCGTGCAATTCTCGCACATATCAAAACGAATGTGCGCGGCGCTAAGGCGAGAGCCTTTTTTTCCCAACCATCCTGTGGTGTTGGGTCCTCGTTTTGAAGAGACGGTGGCCCGCGTCTCCTCCTCTCCTCTCCTCCTCCGCCTCCTCTCCCCCTGGCTGCCGTCCGCATGCGTCCCGCACACCCATTTCGGCACACCCCTCACACGTTTCGTGGCCCCATAGGGAGCTCCACCGAAGGCCCCAGGCTGCCGTCCGCATGCGTCCCGCACACCCATTTCGGCACACCCCTCACACGTTTCGTGGCCCCATAGGGAGCTCCACCGAAGGCCCCATGGCTGCCGTCCGCATGCGTCCCGCACACCCATTTCGGCACACCCCTCACACGTTTCGTGGCCCCACAGGGAGCTCCACCGAAGGCCCCCACGTTTCGTCCGCACACCCACACCCCTCACACGTTTCGTGGCCCCACAGGGCCACCGAATAGCCCCATGGCTGCCGTCCGCATGCGTCCCGCAACCCATTTCGGCACACCCCTCACAGGTTTCGTGGCCCCACAGGGAGCTCCACCGAAGGCCCCATGGCTGCCGTCCGCATGCGTCCCGCACACCCATTTCGGCACACCCCTCACACGTTTCGTGGCCCCACAGGGAGCTCCACCGAAGGCCCCAGTGCTGCCGTCCGCATGCGTCCCGCACACCCATTTCGGCACACCCCTCACACGTTTCGTGGCCCCATAGGGAGCTCCACCGAAGGCCCCATGGCTGCCGTCCGCATGCGTCCCGCACACCCATTTCGGCACACCCCTCACACGTTTCGTGGCCCCACAGGGAGCTCCACCGAAGGCCCCAGTGCTGCCGTCCGCATGCGTCCCGCACACCCATTTCGGCACACCCCTCACACGTTTCGTGGCCCCATAGGGAGCTCCACCGAAGGCCCCATGGCTGCCGTCCGCATGCGTCCCGCACACCCATTTCGGCACACCCCTCACACGTTTCGTGGCCCCACAGGGAGCTCCACCGAAGGCCCCAGTGCTGCCGTCCGCATGCGTCCCGCACACCCATTTCGGCACACCCCTCACACGTTTCGTGGCCCCACAGGGAGCTCCACCGAAGGCCCCAGTGCTGCCGTCCGCATGCGTCCCGCACACCCATTTCGGCACACCCCTCACACGTTTCGTGGCCCCACAGGGAGCTCCATCGAAGGCCCCATGGCTGCCGTCCGCATGCGTCCCGCACACCCATTTCGGCACACCCCTCACACGTTTCGTGGCCCCACAGGGAGCTCCACCGAAGGCCCCAGTGCTGCCGTCCGCATGCGTCCCGCACACCCATTTCGGCACACCCCTCACACGTTTCGTGGCCCCATAGGGAGCTCCACCGAAGGCCCCAGTGCTGCCGTCCGCATGCGTCCCGCACACCCATTTCGGCACACCCCTCACACGTTTCGTGGCCCCATAGGGAGCTCCACCGAAGGCCCCATGGCTGCCGTCCGCATGCGTCCCGCACACCCATTTCGGCACACCCCTCACACGTTTCGTGGCCCCACAGGGAGCTCCACCGAAGGCCCCAGTGCTGCCGTCCGCATGCGTCCCGCACACCAGGTGTGTGGCGTGCCGACATGGGCGTCGCGGCGCGCGGGCGCTGCCGTCGGGGTTCCCAGGGAAGCCCCCTGCAGAGGCGACGCTCAGAGTCACGAGTACCGAGAGTCACGCAGACCCAAACTGTTCACAGTCGTATACATACATTTACACTGGGCGTATCCATGCACGCATTCATGCGAATAGAATCAATCGCGCGCAGATTCATTCATAATCAGACTCGCTCGCGATCCGACTCGCACGCGCTCAAGCTTTCATATTCGGACCTATCGTCTTCGTTCGTGTTGTGTACACTGCCACGCATTTCGGCACACCCCTCATACGGCTCGTGGCCCCATAGGGAGCGCCACCGAAGAAGATATTCACAATTGCGGTACTCTCAACTGCATATGGTTGGGTCCTTCGCCAGGCTAATGTTTTCTTTCGAGGTTGGCCTCCGGGGCCATCGGACCCAAAAACAACAAAAAAACATCCGGGACAAAAAACCGTCCCTATGCAAGGGGTCGGGTCCTCTGGGGCCGCGCATTGGAAAAATTCGATCGTCAAATGTCTGGGAACGCGTGTTAGCGCCAACGTGTGTTTGTCCACCGAAGCCATTGAAGGCGGCGCAGGGGTGTACCTACAGCGAGGGCTGACACAAGCTGCGTGCTATCAGTGGAGCTGAACAAGGTAAACCAATCAGTGGGCTAACACACACACACACACACACAGTCACACACACACACACACACACGTCCTGGGGATCATCGGCCTGAAGACAAGCGGCGCCTGCGAGACTTCGGGACTCCGCCCGCTTTAGCCACAATGGCTTCGTTGGGCGAGAATATCCGTACATACACACCGCCCCGGATGCACCGATCTTTTGCCAGGATGAGCCAGACCAGGATCGGTATGCTGGCCAGTTGACGTCCTGGCAACAGCGCCTGCAGGACTTTAGCCGCTTGTGACTTCTACGAATCTGTCCTGGGGCGAGTTCGAGGGCCCCCGGAAGCCGAAAACTGCCAAATAACCGTAGCCGAACGCTAGCCCTGACCACTAACCCTAACCCTATACCTAAACCCTAACCTCTACCATAACGCTTAACCCTAACCCCTAACCCATGATCCTCACCCTAACCCTAGCCCTAAACCCTACACCCATCCGACGCGCCACGGCATCAGAATGGAATGCTTAAGAAATGCGTTTGTGGATTTCTTCACCCTGCGCTAACCCGAACTCCAACCTCTAACCCCTAACCCTAATCCTTAACCGTAATCCAGACCCCGAACGCGAACCCTAACCCCTGACCCAAACCCTAACCCCTAACCCTGGCCGTACAGTGGTCACTACTCTGTCCGGGGCGGGAGATACCGATCCAGAATATAAGCACAGATGATGAACCGCCTGCCTCCCGAATGAACCCGAAGACGCGGATAGAACGATAACAAGGCTGAGGTTGCAGGGTTGTGGCTGCGAAGTCAGGGTTCGGGCGCGGCTGCGCACCGAGTAAACCGATAAATCGATAAGCCAGTAAACGCAATTGCGCAGGCCGAGGCGTTAGGGCGCGGTTCTCAGGGCTGGGGCATGCCTACGCACCGAATAAACCGATGAACCGACAAACGCAATCAAAACTGAAAACGGGGGCGAAGGACGGGTTTAGCGGTGGTGGCAGGGGCGTGGCTACGGACCAAATCAACCGATCAACCGATAAACCGATAAACACCATTGCGCAGGCCGTAATGTTAGAGCGGTGTCCTTAGGGCTGGGGCATCGCTACGCATCGAATGCGCCGATAAATCGATAAACCGGTAGACGCAGTCGGAGCAGAAAACCCAAGGGACGGGCTGATTGGTTTACCGGTTCGTGCGATTATCGACCGGTAAACCGATATGAACACATCGGCTTATCGGTCGACGAACAGACAAACCGATAAACCGATAAATGATTTCGGCTTATCGGTTTATCGGTTTAGTGTTTTTTGTTTGTACTCCTGCGCCTGCAATCTAATAAATATATATAAATATGTATACACATGATGATTCGATCGCCGATCGATCGGCGATAGACCCCCTATAGCGACACCGCACGTTCCTGGGTGGGGTGGGCTATCAGGTCCCCATCGGCGATGGATAAGCGATGGTGGGTCGATGCATCCCCGCCTGGGCTGATCCCCCCTCTGTCGTTGCCCACCCCCGCGCCCTGCCTCGAGGGAGGCCCCCCCGCCGCCGTTCCCGGGTCGTGCGGGCTCGGGGAAGGCCCCGATGGGGCCCCTCCCGCGGGTGCGGCCCGCTCCTGGTAGAGGAGCAGCAGTCCCGTCCACGCCGTGGACGCGAGGTGCGGGTAGCGCAGGTAAGCCTGGCGACGCCCCCGCCTCCTGGGCCTCCTCCTCCTCCTCCTCCTCCTCCTCCTCCTCCTCCTCCTCCTCCTCCTCCACTCTCTGTCCTTCTGAGTTGCTCCTCCCTGTCGCACCCCGAGGCTTGCCGAAAGGGCGGGCCAGGCGTTTCGCCTGAGACTTCCTCACCACTTGTGACCCTACCCTGAAGCGTAAAGATTGTCAACAGTTTCGCCGGTGGAGGGCGGGTGATTCGCAAAATGTGGCTCCCGCCTTGGGGCCGCGCACATTCGTTTTCACAACTTGCAAGGACTTCACGGATTGATGGCTGGCCGTTTCAAAATGCGGATTTCGCCTTGGCGCAACGCGCATTCGTTTAACAACAGTTCAAGAACGTCACGGATTGAGGGCGTGCGGTTTTCAAAACAAGGCTCTCGCCTGAGTGCCGCGCGTACTCGTTAAACAAGAGCTTCGAGGATTGAGGGCTGGCCATTTTCAAAATGTGCTCAAAATGTGTCTCTCGCTTTAGCGCCGCACACATTCGTTTTAAACGTATACAGAACTTCACTGATTCTCATGGTAAGCATACAAGAAATGGTGTGTTGGACCGGCTCGTGGTTGTCAGGGCGCAGCAATTACGTTGATCCGCTGTGTTGAAGTCCCAGGGGTAGAGATCGTGTACGATTCAGGACCA
>CAUYUJ010006792.1:85000-102500 GCA_963575745.1 Prorocentrum cordatum
CAGGTGCATCCACGTTGGCACCGCGCCAGCTTAAGAGAAACAACAACTCAGACACACGCATCCTCCCCATCATCCCCTCCCTTCCTTCCACTCCCCGTCTCCTCCCTCCTCCTCCTCCTCCTCCTCCTCCTCCTCCTCCTCCTCCTCTTCCTCCTCCTCCTCCCCCCCCTGGCTCCCCTATCATCCACATCCTCCTCGTCCTCCTCCTCCCCCCCGCCCCTCCCCTTCCCATCGCATCCCACTCCCCTCCTCTCCCACTTCCTCCTCCCTCTCCTTAGTCTGCGCTTTGGAGCTTCACTCAGGTTGCGGGTGGGTGGGTGGGAGCGGGGCGAGTGGAGGGGGGGGAGGGGGGAGGGTGTTGTTCACAGCGCTGGCGGCAGTTTCGCTGATGAAACGCGCCATGCCCCCCCACCCGTTCGAAAGTGCCGCCTCGCCGTGGCCCGCCAACGCGGCTCGGGTTGGTCACGGGACCCCGAATACATCATTGTTAATGTCGTGTGCACGCACATGTCACACTTAAGGGTTGGTTGTACCATCACGCGCTTCGCGCCACGCTGTGCGATGGTGCCCAGATGTTTGCATTTGCATGTTGCATGCAGCAAGTGCACGAATGGCTAGCACCACATAGCTGAAGATCGATTGCGCCCCTGAGCGTCGATTCGCAACCCTTCGGTAACATCCGCGCCCCGCTGCGATGGAGCCAGGGCCAGAACAGTACGAAGAAACATGCTTAAGGTGTTCGGTTCTTTTCTTCGATGCAATCTGGTCGAACCACGTCTGGCCCATCTGGCGGGCCCGTTTACGACTGAGGTCTCCACGGGGCCTGCTTTGTACGTCGGGGGCTTCGGGGCGGAGGCGGCAATGTGGAGGTGTGACCATGGTGATGAGGATGTTAATGGTGATGATGATGTTGTTGGATTTTGAGGTCTAGCCGCGGGCTCGGCCTCGGCCGCGCCCGCGGGCTCCCGCACCGCCACGGCCACGGCCGCGGCCAGCGCCTCGGCCGCCGCCAGCTGCGCCGCCGCCTCCCCTTCCAGGTCCAGGCGCAGCGGCGCCGCCTCCGTCCCCGCCGCCACCGCCATCTCCAGGGTCGGGCGCCGCTGCTGCAAGAGCCGCGGCACCGCCACGGCCGCGGCCCACGCCGCCGACGCCTCTGCCCCTGCGGCCACCACCACGTCCTCGGCCGCGGCCTCGACCATCAATGCCCAGCGCCGCGTCTAGGGCAGCATCGTCCATGTCGGTGAACAGCGCAGCAGCAAGTGCCTTCTTGGTCGACGATCCGTAGAGGGTGTACCTTCGGGGGACGAAATCTATACATATCCACTGCTCCCTGGCCAGGCCCATCCTGAACCCAGGAGCTGTGTATACGCCCTCCTGGCCAGGCCAGGAGGGCGTGGCGTATACACAGCTGCTGTGTTCAGGATGGACCTTGCCAGGGAGCAGTGGATATGTATAGATTGCGTCGCCCTATACCTCTGGGCGACGCTAAGCCCATCCCGAAGTTGCAGCTGGCGGGCCAAATCCATCTTGGTGTGGTCTTGCAGTGTCCTCTGGCTGCGCATGCATATCTCGATGTCCACAGGATCAGACAAGATGAACTCTCATGGGTCAGCGGACGACGTGGATCTCCTCGAACTGAACCGTGACACGACATGGCCGAGCAAGGCCTCCTCGTGCATGATCTCAACGTCCCGCGTCGTTGCAGTATCTGGCACGGCTGGGTGATACCCAGCTGCCGTGGAGATTTCTGCAACTGTACATGCGTCCAGCTTCAGCTTTTCTTCCGAAGCGACTGGCTTGACTACCGTACCCTCAATGCTGGCCCCCGCAGCCTCGAACCAGCAGACAGATAATGCGCGGCCCAGCGCTTCCCCTGCAGCTCGGGGGTCGCGCCCTGCGAAGCTTTTGTTCTCCGCCACGAACAAGTACATGCCAGGGCGGAGGTTCGCAAACGAATAGAACGTGTTCGGCTCGAAGAGGTACCGAACGTAGTTCGACCAAGCAATATCAGGAGTGTGGCTGTGAATCGCTGGCTTTGCTGCCGTCCGTGATTTTAGCAGGTCGACATCTGTGACTCGCAAGTTGAATCGGTCCCAACGTACGCGATCAACGGCTCGAGGGACGCCGTCCGCACACAATTGCCTGACTTGCTCGCGCAAGCCAGCCCTGATATCAGACATGTAGGGAGCCAACACTGCATTCGCAGGAAACTGGCCGCCATTATCCCTCAGATGCTGGGATAGCTTTAACATTGCATTGAGCAGCTTGAACTTGATGTTTCTGCGGGTCCACTCCAACCATTTCCAACGAGCGTGCACGCTCTCGCAGTCGAGCACGTGGTCTGGAACGCATCGGAAGCGCAATGCTGCAAATCGGAATATATCCGCGAAGCGCCCATTGCAGCGCCACAGCAGGCAAGGGGGTTCCATCCCCGCGAAACCAGTAAGCTGTTCCATGAGTTGCTGATCATCAAACAGAAAAGTCTCGAACTTGTTTTTTGCATTCGGCGCTTTCTTGATCAATGTGTCATGCAACAGCCGCTGCATTCATTGATAGCATTTGGCCAAGGTACCATTGACTTCGAGCAACGTTCTCCAGCGTAAGGTGGAGGTGCGTCGTCATGCGCACTGCAACCCTCTGGTGGTAATCAACGTACTCCTGCATCTTGACATCAGCAATTTCCTGTCACGCCAGGTGCCAGAAACACCGCAATCTCCATCCATGTCCACTTCGTCAAACCAGTGATCCCAATGTTCGCCAGTTGGATTCGACTAAGGCGAGCCCGCTCAAGAAACTCATCTGTAACAGCGGTGTCTGTCAACAAGTCCATAGCTCGCTTGGAAATGCTGGAGAATGTGCCATGACCAATGATGTAATCCTTGCCTTTTGAGAAATAGAACAAATGAAGTGACCGCTTCAAGAGCTCAAAGTCGATTCGGCGCTTCACGCAGTCATCCAGGGACGAGAGGGTGTCAAGGGCGGTCTTGCCACATGACTTCTGCAGGGACCTGGTGTTTAAATCATGTTCGATCAAGGTCTTGAGAATCTGTTCCCTGTCGTCCAAGAGCCATTCCAATAGCATCGCGGTGCACTCGGGCCTTCCCTCCAATGTCTTGGGCGGCGACACACCAAAGAAACGATTGAATGCTACAGACGCGTCCGTCATCAAAGCTAAACCGCCCTGGTCAACAGACTGACACGCAATTGCCTGGAGGCGCGTCCACGTGACGCCCTCGTGTATATACGAGCTCAAGGATGTCAGCGCATCGACGTGCTGCCCCATCTCCGACAACCCTGCATCCGCCGTCCTCCACGCGACGTGGGCCAGGCACCTCCTCCTGCAATAGCTGCCGTTGCCCTGCGGTCACGCCAGACCAATGCCGACCAGGGTCGGTCAGACGGGGGGGATGGGGGGGGGCCCACGCGACAGGACAGGACTGATGAGGCGGAGGAGGAGGCGGAGGAGGAGTAGGAGGAGGGAGGAAGGAGGAGGAGGGAGGAGGAGGAGGAGGGAGGAGGAGGGGGGAGGAGGAGGAACCGCCACTAATCCTGAGGCTCGGCTATCGTCGCACACCTCGGGGTTGCCCAAGCGAACGGAGCGGGCCCCTGCCCCAGATTGCCCCCCGCGCCCGCACGAGTCTATTACAACTTGCCCCATCCATCACCCTTCTGAACGACGGCATGCGGCGATTCGGTTGGCGCCACCCCCGACCCCAAAGCCTCCTCCAAGATGCTGTGGACGCCCTGCGAGCCTTCGTTCTCCCCTCCACCATCGCCACATCCCGCAACCACTTCCACCCTGTGCAAGCCTATCCGATTGAGCTGTTTATCAATAACCTGGAGCGTTTCAGCACCTGTTTTCCCAGGCGCATGGCAGATGTCGCACAAATACCGTTGAACCTTGAAGGGGTATGCCGTGTCATACTCTGGAGCATCCCACCGCGACGCAGGCTCAAACCATGGGATGTATAGTTGGGATATCTGGAAACGGAACCCAGAAAATCTCGACCCCGCAGGCGGGGACTCGTCGCTTGCGAAGGCGAAGCCGAAGTAGGATGACCCACGGGCTTCGGCGATCTGATCTCTGAGGACGGAATCCAGGACGTCATCTAACAGCACGGCGTGCTTGCCCAGAGTGGTCCTAGACACCAGCCGATCTAATGCGTCATGAACTTGCACCTCGCCTCGCGCCTCGCGCATCAGCATCTCTGCTTCAGCAATCGTCTGTGGCGCTTGCCTGAAAAATACCCTGCAATCCAATGCCCACCTCAGCGTTGCCGTCGCCATGTCGCACACGCTGCGGCGTTGCTCATCCTTCGGCGTCCAGGTGTTAGCGAGCTGCTTCACGCCAGCTTCATCGACGATGTGCATGCGAGAATCCCTCGCATTGATCAACGTGGCTATCTCCTTCTTGGCCGCCACGAGCTCCTCCAGTATCAGCTGGGTAGGGTTCCCCTCGTCAGGCAATGATGCTATATCGACCCTGAACAGTGACACATGGGCATGTCGGCGAAGCCTGACAGAAAGGGCGACGCCGAGAACCTGCTGCATGAAATTACACCTCACCATTGTTCTGGCGACTAGCACCGACGGCTCCACGATGTGAGGAACAACGCACGCCACGACATCCCTGACCATGTGCTCGTCAACCAGAACTCCAGCCGTCGCCGCGCAGCACTCCATCACGATATCCACGCAATTCGTGACTGAGATCGGGCCCAATTCGCACGTTGAAAACCCCCCTTCATCTAAGATGGAGGCGAGTAGAGGTGCAATGACAGGCCAGACCGCAGCCAATTCATCAAATGCGCTCACCACGCCCGTACCCCGATGCTGACGCCGTTTCTTCCGTTCTGGTCCCCACCCCTCACGGCAGCAACACTCGTCCATGAGTATGGCAATCGGTAACCACAGCATCTCAACAACATGCGGCCATATCAATGGATGTGATGGCACAGGGCCACTCCCAGACGTTTGCACAGCTAGGGTTGACAAGCTGATCTGAAGACGGCCGAGGGCCTCTTGCGCAAGAGACAGCAACGCGTGCGAATCCAGTGGATACAGCTTCCTCGCCCCGTCAGGCAGCCCTCGTACCACCTGGGCCACAGCCGCGGGTGTCAAAAATCTTGACCCATCCGTCAGCGCGTGGGGATATGAAAGCTTGGCTAGCATTTCTTTGAGCCAACATGGTTACTGAAGAGGCCACGCACACTGGAACACCATGCCTCAGAATCAGAAGTTCTGGAACTGAATTGAAGATTCCTGACTTGTCTGGCTTGGCGCCTCACGCCACTGGACTCGCGACATCGCTTGCGACGGTAGAGGCGTGCTAAAGGTTGTCCGCGCGCGGGGTTGGACTCACTGCGATCGACCATTGGGCCGCGGCCGCAATGGCCCCCGCTGCGAGTCACGTCTCACACAAGAGAGCCACGGTAGCCCAAGCAAGTCTCGCACGCGAAGAGCTCGGCCCCAACACGGACAATAATTAACACGCGTCTCCCGTCGCCCAAGACCGACCCCCACGGGTAACGGAGAGTTGAAGCGAAACACCACGGCCCAGGCGAGCTCTTGATCAGAAGGGCCGCGCTGCCCAGGATTGGTCACGCGACATGGCCACGGTGGGCCCGTTGGCATCTTGAGGCACCCCTCAAAGCTCGTTGGGGAGGGGGGGGGCAATATGGCACCAATCTGACTTCGAGATGGCTACCGCACGGGACCGCCCGAGCTTCCATGTTTCGGATATGACAAGGCCCAGGCGCCAAACAACCACTGGTTCCACAACTTCGATCTGTCCTGGCCCCTACCCGCACGCGTCACCTTGCTAGCGTGCATGTGTGCATGCCAACTGGATGTGGGCCATGTCTGCTCGGCTGGGGCAGTGCTCGGGCAACGTTTGCCCGCGGTAGGCCGTCTGGCGTTGCTAGCTCAGCAGGCGCTGTGCACTTGACGCCACTGGTTGTGATGGCGTACCTCCCCGAGCGGAGGTTTTCCGACAGCCGATCGGCTGGGCTAGAAGAGATGGCGGGGAAGGGGCGGGCAAGGTTGGAGCGGATGAGGAGGGTGGGTGATATTGGGGGGGGGAGGTGGGAGGTGATGTTGGAGCGGAGGAGGGGGCAATCGTGGCACACCAGCTCTCATGATTGACGTGCAAGATTGCATTGCACGAACTTCAACTGGCTATGGGAGTGACGTTGGCCCCTGACATTAGGCCGCATTGCGTTTGTAGCCTGCATGTACATTGCATGGCGTCGTACATGGGCCATTGGGCACCCGATAAGCGTGGATGCACCCCAAACGGCCATTAAAGACACTGAGGGAGCTCCAACCGAAACCGCCGACAGGGCACATAGGGACTCGACTATCGCCCCAACAGTGCTCCAAGAGTGGCCCAAGAGATGGCCCCAAGAAGGCCCAACAACCTGTCACGAGAAGTCGCCCTTTTTGTGATAATTTGTGATTGTTTTTTGTGGTAAGTTGGTGGGCTCTCTTGGATATTGGAGATCTCCTGAGGCGTCCCGCGACCGCGCTGGAGAGCCGTGGATGTTCGCCCCGAGCCACCGACAAGCCCCGACAGCGGCCCAAGACTGGCCCAAGATGGCCCCAACTTGGCTTTCAAAAACGCCCAACAACCTGTCACGGGAAGGGGCCCTCTTCCTGACAAATTGGTGGGCCCCCTTGGATCTCTCCAGAGGTGTCCCGAGACCGCGCTAGGGAGCATTGGAGACCCCTCCGAGAGTCAGCGGCGCCGACAGCGGCCCAAGATTGGCCCAAGAGGGCCTCCATTGGCTTTCAACGACCTGTCACGAGAAGGGGCCATATTCGTGACAAAGTGTCGCCCCCCATCTGGGCCGTCTTGACGTGGTCTGGTGCCGCGCTGCGGCGCCCAGGAGGCACCCTCGGTGGCCCCCTCGCCCATCAGGAGGACCAAACGAGACGGGAGGGCCAGACAAGACGGGCTGACCATACATGCCAGACCATGCGCTATGGACAGACAATACTGGAGGACGCCATTGCTTTTCGAAAGGTAGGGTTGCCAACCTTGTGAACGAAGCCCCAGCGCCCCAGCCACATCCTTGAGACAATGTGCATCACGCGGAGCCCCCATCCCTCCGCCACCCCCCCCCTCGTTCAGCCGTCCCCCCCCTCCTCGCATCCCTCTCCTCGTCCCTTGTCCATTCCCTCCCACTCCCCCATGCTGTAGGATTGATTGTACCTCAAGCGAAAACGCGACCACAAACGACTAGCACGCCTAGTAGAAAATTGCGCGGCAGGTCCTGCGTGCCCCAACAGGCGGCCACAACCCACAAACCATAGCAACCGCTATGGTGCGAATACAAACATGCACGAATCGATGCGCCGACGCCTAGCTCTCAGCGCCATCAGCGGGCGCGGCGGCCTTCGCACTGCACCTCGTCTGTTGCGCAACATGTTCCCCAGTGGTTGCGAACGTGTTGGCCCGACTCTTCTGGAATTCGATCTCCTCCAAGTGGAAATCAAGACCCCTGGATGCAATCTTGGATCGAACTCGGAACGTCTTCGAAACGCAGCCGTGCATGGCGGCATATGATGCCCACGACGGAACCCATTTCACACCGCCCGCGAGGTCTGAGCTGGTAGCGCGAATGATCTCGTCGCGCTCATCGAAGTCGGGGTCGGGCGAATCGCCAGCATCCGTTGGCAACGAATCAGGAAAGTCGTCGGTAGATCCACCCTCGAGCGGGTGCGCACCCTGCGAGCCCTGCGAGTCGACTGCCACCGCCTGGCCGCTGTCGGCAGCAGGGCGGAGGACGTCGGCAATGAGCGACTTGGAGACCCAAGTCACGTTCTCGGGCGTCGCCTCCATCATGATCGGCTGCAGGCTGTCCTTGACCGTCAGCGTGTACCCGTCCACCACGATGTCCAGAAGAGTAGGCTGGGCCGTGCCGTCCTTCGACATCCGAGCCACCTTGGCCGTCCGAGCGCCCCTGGTGTCCTTGATCCCAGTGTAGATGCGTTTCAGGACGCTGTTGGTGGGAACCGCCGACGTCGATGTCAGGCCGAGCGGTTTCATCAACCATCTGGCGTCCGAAAGGTTGTAGTTGGAAAGTGAAAGCTTCACGAACGGGCGCGTCTCCCCGTCGTCGCCGACGACGTCGACCGTCGGTACCCTGTAGTCACCATTGCACAGATGGTGTCCGCACGGCGGCGGCTCTGACACGCATGCCACCTTGCGCGATGCATCCGACCGCACAGACTTGATCGACGATTCTGGAGAAGGCGGAGTGCGCGACGACCGCGGAGTGCTGGCACAGGTACCATCTGACGCCATGTAAGCGTGCAAAAAAAGGTAGCCCACACACAACGCGCGCAGGAAGATGCGGCGCTGTCGCCCAGGGCCAAACGCGCCAACGGTGGACGGACACGACACACATGGAGGTTCATGGGCCGTTGTCCAGAGAAAGCTGAAAGTGTGACAACGAGCTGTTTGACATCTAGAATAAGACAGGCGGTCGGGACGCAAAGCCCTTGACTGCTAACGCTGTGATATATTGGGGTAGTTTGGATGATGGGACAACGAACGGCGGGCCGCAGAGACAAGGACCTACAGTGCCGTCTGAGAGTAGGCGCGTGACCGTGTTGGGGCGTTTGACTGTGACATTGGATTCACGGCGCACATCATTTATGCGTGTTAGACTTGAAAACAGAGTCCCCAAATATATTGTTTACCATGTGAATGCGTATGATAACACATACCCACCTGTGACATATACTACTTAACTGACATCAAACATACGATCATCCAGCGCGATAGTGACCTAGTGTATGGCAGGATGGACGGTTTGACTTATGTCGCCGAGTACTAAAATCCATATGTGGTTGTGGGTGGGTGATCAAACCAAGGTTTCAGTTTGGGTGGGCGTCCCCATCAGCCTGATGATCAAACCCCTCGACTCGAGGGGTTTGATCATTGGCCCGATGATCAAACCCCTCGGTTCGAGGGGTTTGATCATTGGCCCGATGATCAAACCCCTCGGTTCGAGGGGTTTGATCATCGGGCTGCTGGGGAAGCCCATCAGTGTTGGGCGTCGTGGCGGAGGCGCGGCCACCCGCTGGGGCGGTCGCGCGGAGCGCGCGGACGCTCGGGGAGGCGCTTCTCCTGACCAAAGCTAGAGCCCAAACGATGATGGACTGCCTCTCGTAGCTCTGAGCACGGTCCTCGCTGCCCCACCCCCCTCCGTCCCACCGAGGCCCGAGGGGGGGATTCTAGGCCAAAAACAGGCGTCAATATGTTTAAAAATGTTGACGCCTGTTTTTGGCCTAGAATCCCCCCCCCGCTCGGGCCTCGGTGGGGCGGAGGGGCGAGGGCCCTTTTGGGGCCCTGCGGGAGCTCTCTGAGGGCCCTAAGAAGCCTCCAGGAGGAGCTCAATGAGACCCTTGTCCAACTCCGTCTGACGGAGTTGGAATTGATACTTGTTAGGACCATCTTGGAGCCATCTTGGGGCCCTCTTGGAGCTATCTTAGGGCCCTTTTGGGGCCCTCCTGGGGCCCTGTGGGAGCTCTCTGAGGGCCCTAAGAAGCCTCCAGGAGGGGCTCAGTGAGACCCTTGTCCAACTCCGTCTGACGGAGTTGGAATTGATACTTGCTAGGACCATCTTGGAGCCATCTTGGGGCCCTCTTGGAGCCAGCTTGGGGCCCTCTTGGGGCCTCTTGCGGCCCTCTTGGGGCCCTTTTGGGGCCCTGCGGGAGCTCTCTGAGGGCCCTAAGAAGCCTCCAGGAGGAGCTCAATGAGACCCTTGTCCAACTCCGTCTGACGGAGTTGGAATTGATACTTGCTAGGACCATCTTGGAGCCATCTTGGGGCCCTCTTGGAGCTATCTTAGGGCCCTTTTGGGGCCCTCCTGGGGCCCTGCGGGAGCTCTCTGAGGGCCCTAAGGAGCGTCCAGGAGGGGCTCAGTGAGACCCTTGTCCAACTCCGTCTGACGGAGTTGGAATTGATACTTGCTAGGACCATCTTGGAGCCATCTTGGGGCCCTCTTGGAGCCAGCTTGGGGCCCTCTTGGGGCCTCTTGCGGCCCTCTTGGGGCCGTTTTGGGGCCCTGCGGGAGCTCTCTGAGGGCCCTAAGAAGCCTCCAGGAGGGGCTCAATGAGACCCTTGTCCAACTCCGTCTGACGGAGTTGGAACTGATACTTGCTAGGACCATCTTGGAGCTATCTTGGGGAGGAGGAGGATGGGAAGAGGAGGAGTAGGAGGAAGAGGAGTAGGAGGAGGAGGAGGAGAAATAGGAGGAGGAGGAGGAGGAGGAGGAGGACGAGGAGGAGCAGAAGTGGGCATTCAAATTTGAATACCCCTGAAACGCGACATCGATGTCGCATTTCAGGGGTCGAGGAGGAGGAGGCTTACATGGCAGCCTAATCGCGCCTTCAGGGCTCCCTGACACCTCACACACCCTTCCAATCCAACCGAACAAAGCCAGATCATTGCCGCCTGATCGACAGTTCGATTCGATCGAGCACGGTCCTCGGGCCCGCGATACGGTACCAGCGCCGACCGATCATAGTCATGCGAGCCCTCATTTCCGGCCGGAAAATGAGCGCGCGTGTACCGGATGCCAGGTGGTTTGCGCCAATGGTGTGTGTTGTTGTTGTTTTCGCGTGGTTTCGGTTGTACCCAAAGGGGTGTGATTTATTTTCTCCATGGGCAGATACGTTTGGGCATGTGTTGCATTGCATTGCTTCTGAGCTTGGATTTCTGCTTCTGCTACTAAACTCACAGAGCCCTGAAACGTGCCTACTCCGTGTCCTGCCGAGCCCTCTCGGGATCATTTGAGCTCTTTGGCGCGCAGCTCAAGCGCGAAATCACGCTCCACAATCCAGGCACGGCGATCCACAACCCAGGTGTTCGAATTATAATCGGGCGAACGTGTAAAACTCAGAGCCCCTTTCAGTCGAGACATTCTCAGTTGTGAGGGGGGCGCTGTTAATGCAATTTGAAGGGGGTCGATGCGTTAACACAGTTTGCGCTGCTTCTCGCCCACAGCCCAATGAGCCGATTGGCCTCGGAACTCGAGCCTGTGAGCCCTCGAACATCGGATGGGGCGCCACGGAGGCTCGCATCGCCCCCCCTTGCCCACTCCCCAACCGTCAACCAGGGCGCAAGAAACACAGTCCCCCAATTAGCAGTCGGGCAGGGGGGCGAAAGGCGAGCGATGCGAACCTCCTCCCCCCATCCCTCTCCATTCCGTCTCTTTCACCGCACAGCCCCTCTCGCTTTATATTCGGCGAGGCGGCGAGGCGGCGCGAACCGCGCCTCGAAACCCTGCAGCGCGGACATCCGCGCTGGGCAAAAGATCCGAAATACGTCAGCAGCAGCTGCTGCTGCTGCTGGGCAGCACACACTGCACGCTCAACGCCACGCGACGAGCCTCCAGGAGGGCTCCAGCACAGGCCTGACGAAGGAGGAGGAGAAGGAGGAGGAGGAGGAGTTTGAGAAAGAGGAGGAGGAGGAAGAGGAGGAGGAGGAGGAGGAGGAGGAGGAGAAGGAGGAGGGACAAGGTGACGGAGAACAAGACGGCAGATGCGTTTGCGACCCCACTGCCCCCTTTCCCACGGGCGGGTTGCATGGCACGCTTTGGCAGGACATAGTGCGTTTCTCCACGCGCGACGGCCCCCCGCCCGTGGGAAAGGGGACAGTGGGGTCACAACCGCCTTTACTCAGGTGCCTTGAATCTGCACGTGCACGCACGAGTAGGTATGCACCCACTCTCGTTGGCGCGACTCTCGCGACTCTCGCTCGCTCCTCCTCCTCCTCCTCCTCCTCCTCCTCCCCTCCTCCTCTCCTTCCCATCTCCCTCCCATCCTTCTCTCCCCCCCCCCCCCTCGTCGGCCCCCTCCTCCTCACACCTCCTCCCCCTCCTCTCCTCCTCCCTCCCCCTCCCCTCCTCATCCTCCTCTCCTTCCCCCTTCCGCCTCCCTCCTCCTCGCTCTCCTATCCGCTCTCTCCTCCTCCTCATCTCCTCCTCATTCTCCTCCTCCTCATCCTCCTCCTCCTCCTCCTCCTCCTCCTCCTCGCCACCCCCCCTCCTTATCCCCCCCCGTCGTTCCCCCTCCTCCGCATCTGCCCTGGGAGCCGCAGCCTCACGCCGCGGAGTCGCCAGCAGCGGCTGCGGCGGCGGCGGGCGCCTCGACCGCCACCTTCGGCTTCTTGGCCGCGGGCTTCTCCTGGGGGCGGTGGGCGGGGAGTGGGATGGGGGGCGGCGGCCAGCAGCGACGCCGACGTCGACGGCGTTGGGCGGAGGAGGAGGAGGAGGAGGAGGAGGATGAGGAGGAGGAGGGGGAGGTGGAGGAGGGCCCCGCCTGGCAAGCACCTGGCCCCATGGGGCCACCTAGGTCACCTAGGGACAAGCATTGGGCAACGTTTGGTGCTTAGGTGACCCTTCCCCGCGGAGGAGGGGGGGGGAGGGCACCGCCTGGCAAGGAGGCCCCATGGGGGGTCACCTAAGGACAAGAGGCAAATGTTGGTGCTTAGGCGACCCTCTCACGCGGAGGAGAAGGAGGGGGGGGGGAGAAGAGGAGGAGGAGGAGGAGGAGGAGGAGGAGGAGGAGGAGGAGGAGGAGGAGGAGGGTGGAGAGAGAGGAGGAGGAGGAGGAGGAGGAGGAAGGAGGAGGAGGAGGAGGTGGAGGAGGAGGAGAGAAACAGGAGTAGAAGTAGGGGTAGGAGAGAAGGAGGAGGGGGAGGAGGAGGAGGAGGAGGAGGGGAGGAGGAGGAGGAGGAGGAGGAGGGGGGAGGGAGGAGGAGGAGGAGGATTGGGGGAGGCGGTGAGAGGCAGGTTGGGGGAGGAGGAGGAGGAGGAGGAGGAGGAGGAGGAGGAGGAGGAGAGGAGAGGAGGAGGAGGAGGAGGAGGTAGGAGGAACATGACGAGGGTGAGGAGGAGGGGGAGGGGGAGGGATGAGGAGGGGGAGGAGCAGGAGGAGGAGGAGGAGGATAGGGATGAGGATAGGGAGGATGAGGAGGAGGAGGAGGAGACGGATGAGGAAGATGAGGATGAGGAGGAGGAGGCGGAGGAGGAGGCGGAGGAGGAGGAGGAAGAGGAGGAGGAGGAGGGGGGGAGGCGCTGCTGCGCAGCTCTTGAGGCCCCCCAGGGCAGGCCTTGAGGCTGCCGCGCGGCCTCGCGCACTCGCGGGGGCTCCTCGTACTACAGGGTCAGCCGCCTCCTCCTCTTTCCCCTCCTCCTCCTCCTCCTCCTCCTCCTGTTCCTCCTACGCATCCCCATCCCTCGTCATTGCGCATCCCCCAGTGATGTGCAATGACTGGCCGCGCTCCCTCTCAGCACGAGGGCCCCAGGACGACCGAAGAACACGTATCCAAATGGCGATAGTCGTATGGATATTCGTTAGGCCCTCTGTTGGGGCCACCCAGGAGCGCATGGATCCCCTCGGGACCTTCCAGCAGACCAGACAGAACCTCACGACTCAGGACTGGGGTCAGGACAGTTCCCAGTCTGGCCGTAGAAGGATCGATTAACAAAATGGGGTCCCCCCTCCGTGGAGGCGGGTGGCATAGTCACCATCTTTGGAACACTTCGGGCATGCAATTTTTCAAGATCTCTATCCACCAACGTTGGATCACCATGGGCATTCAACCTTTTAGGTGAGAGGGGGCGGCTCGGAAGTGGGTGATACCAGGTGGTACATCAGCTCCGTCCTCCTCCTAATCCTCCTCCTCCGAATCCTCCCTCATCCTCCTCATAATCCTCCTCCTCCTAGTTCTCCTCCTCCCGCTTTTCCTCACCCTCCTCCTTGTAGCGCTAGCGGTCCTGCCGCGACATGAGGGCATCGAACAATGACGTGAGCTTCACGTGCTTCTGGAGGGGTTCGGGGTTGTACATCACTGGTACCTGGGCGATCTGCTCGGCCCCTATCTTCATTTCATGCTTGCGCTTCCTGCCGCACGGGGGCTCCACAGCAACGGTGAACGAGCAAGTAGTCCAGTCCTCCTTCATGGTCGGCGCGGTGCCGCTGTCCTCCTTCACGCGCGTCACGATGAAGTACGGCGAGAAGAACTTCTCCTCCTGGACTGTGCTCCTGAGCCGCCCGTCCAGCACAATATTCTTCTTCTCTGGGTGCAGGTTGTTGCTGTGCTTGGTGAGGGCGCAGCGGCCCGCGGTCCAGTATTTGTCCATGAACGTCGTCGTCTCGGGCGTCAGCACGAGCTCACCTTTCTCGAACGCCCTCGCTGTCCAGACCTCTGGGACGTCATCGCGCATCGCGATGATCACGTCCTTCTCCGTGAGGGTCGTGGCCACACCTATTGGGCAGCACGCTGCGATGCAAGTGCGGGTCGGCCCACCAACGTTGACGCGTCTCAGGGCCGCAGGCCCGCGAGCCGCACCGACATCGACGAACCGATCGGCACGTGCACCGACACTTCCACTAAAGCCCGCCCGACGGCAGGTCGTGGCAGGGGGAGTTACAAGCATGAATCCTCCTCCTCTTCCTTCTCCTCCTCCATCCTCCCCCCTCTACTCCTCCCCCTACTCCTCCCTCCCCTTCCTCACCCTTCCCCTCCTCCTCCTCCTCCTCCTCCTCCTCATCCTCCTCCTCCAGCATCCTCCTCATCTTCCTCCGCCCTCCCTCTCCTCCTCCTCCTCCTCCCACTCCTCTCCCTCCTCATTCCCCCCCCCCCTCCTCCTTCTCCCGCCCCCCCCCCCCCTCCGCCGTCCAACCTGATACAGCGGACATGGCGACCCCGATGTTGTGGTGCACATTCGACAGCAGCATCGCAGCGTCCTTGGACGACACGCGGTTGGCCCACTTCTGTACGAGCTCCACTTTGTTGCCACCGCCTTCCTTCAAGAATGCGTAACCCTTTGGCGCCACGGTCCTGGCAAGCCCAGTCGAATCTCCGTCGCCGCCATCGGGCTCGGGGCCCACATCAGCATCGGCATCGGAAATCACCTGCATCTTATCTGGGTTCACCGCAGCGTCGGCCGTGAGCTCGCCGACGTCCTTGAACTCAGCGGTGAACGTAAGCACGGGCCACTCGTTGACAACGCCCTGTCGAGGCGACCTTATGCGAGCACTGCCCCTCGCCCGCCCGCTGCGATACCCGAGGGGAAACATGTCGAGCGTCACGTTGTTCGGCCGCGCGAGGCTGGCGGGCGGCGAACGAAGTGAGGCCCGACATGTTGACAGATATCGCAGAGGGGGGATCTGGCGGTGTTAGCACGTGGCCGCCGACCTTCACCCTGCTGGTGGTCCCGACAAGAACGTCCTTCCTGAGCACCTTCGGCTTCTGCGCGGACCCCTTGTGGTAGTAGTTGAAGCTCACGGTAATCCGCTTGACCAACTTCACCTTGCAGCCAAGCGTGAAACCCAAGTCCATTAGGGCTTCGCTGACGCCCTTCACGAAACAATTATCTTTAAAGTTCGAAGGCTCGATCACTTCATCAATGCCGACCGCGGTGCAGTCAACGCCCGTCTTGCTCTCGCTCAGCGGCGTGATTCCGCACATATCCATGATATTACTAAGGCTAGGGACCGTTTTCTGGACGTGTGCGAGCCACTTCTGAACGACCACCTTCGTCTTGTCGAACGAGTCCAAGCGGCCGCGAAAGTCGATCTCGAAGAGGCTCGGGAGAGGGTCCCTCCCAAGGCCAAGCCGCACCAGCTGCATCTCGAACGCCCGCGTCTGCGCGGTCACGATGGGAGCCGACACATGCTGCAGCATCTTGTCAACGCACGTGTTGCGGGCGCTCATCATCGTGGACTCCAAGATGTGCATCGCGCCCTCCTTCTTCGAGAGAGCGACGACGTCTGAAGGCTGGGCGAACTTGCATACATCTGGCATCGGGCGCATCTTCACGGCGACAGACTCCTGCCGACTGGGCAGCAACACCGTCGCCGCCCAATGCGCCAGCTGCCGTCCAAGACGCCTGGAGCGCCCTCCAGGCGAGCACCGACGCCCATGGCGCCGATGGAAGCCCTGAAAGAAGCCCTCGGTATCTCAGACAGCCGCTGGCCGTTAAGCTCGGCGTACCCTACTCTCCTGCGTTCCTCCTCCTCCTCCTCCTCCTCCTCCTCCTTCTCCTTCTTCTCAACCTTCACCTCCTCATGCCCTTCCTCCTCCCTCTGCCCCCTACCACCCTCCCCCTCGCCCTTCCTCCCCCCTCCCCCCCCCCCCGCTCGTCCTCCTCCACCCCTCGCCCTGCCCTCCTCCTCATCCTGCCATCCGTCCTCCACCTGGTCCTTCTCCTCCGCCGCCTCCCCCCCCTCCCCCTGCCCGCCCTCCCCCCTCCTGACCCTCCTCCTCCTCAGGAGGATGATGGGGGAGAAAAGGGGGGGGGGGAAGGAATGGGGAAGAACGAGAACCACGTGCACGCACAGAGGCAGATGGCGACACTGAGACATGTGAAACACAAAGATACGGCGGAGGAGGACGACAAGGGCGAAGCGGAGAAGGATGAGACGAGGAGAGGGGGGACAGATGAGGGGGATGAGGGGGAGGGAGAACGAGGAGAGTAACGTCATGTTTGGTCAGGCCTCCTCGTTCACGAGGCGCGCGGCGGCCGCGACGGCCACGGCACCAGAAAACAACCGCCACGTCGGGCGGGCGAACCAGCAAACAAACGCCTGGCGGGCGAACCAGCAAACAAACACCACTAAGAAGAAAACATACCACTTACTTGCCTTACCCTTGGGCCCCAAGGGTACGCGCACGGGGGCGCACCCCCCCCACACCGCGCGGACCGCGTGCGGGTCCAGGACGCCGCGGTCGCCCGAGAAGTGCGGCTCGAACCACACCTCGGGGATCTCGCCACATTCGGGGAACTACCACAGCGGCGGCATGGCCGCAATGGCGGGGAGCTCTATGAAGAGCGGGCCCCGAGCCAGGCGGGCCCAGCCATGGCACGGGCGGCTGCTGGCATTGGCAAGGACCTTGGTATGTACCGAGGTCGATGCCGCAGCTTGGCCACTGGCCTGGCGTGTCCGCGGGGCCTACATACCCCTGCGGCCAGTTGCTTGGCTGCCCCCACTGGCCGCATTCCCCGATGGGGAGGCCAGGGGAACCCCAATCCACCGTCACTTACATTGAGACACAATGGCTGCAGGGAGAAGGAGGAGCGAGAAGGATGATGAGGAGGAGGGATGAGGAGGGGGGGAGGAGGAGGAGGAGGAGGAGGAGGAGGAGGAGGAGGGAGGAGGAGGAGGGAGGAAGAGGAGGAGGAGGGATGAGGATGAGGAGGAGGAGAAGGGAGGCGGAGGAGGATGAGGAGGAGGATGAGGAATGAGGAAGAGGAGGAGGAGGAGGAGGAGGAGGAGGAGGGGGAGGAGGGGGGGAATACGAGGAAGAGCCGTCGTCCCGAGTGTAGTTCACCAGGACAAGGTTCACGCGCAGCAGCACGTTGGCCTTGGGGACAGACTTGCAGATCTCCTCAATGAGCCCGTGGGGGCAAGTTAACTCGTTCGGGTTGACGAAGCACGAATGAAATTCACATATCTCATCCACATACTGCTCGACGCC
>CAUYUJ010006792.1:107500-124562 GCA_963575745.1 Prorocentrum cordatum
AGAACAGAAACTCGACGCGTCCGCCGGCCACCTTAAGGAGCCCCAGAAATTCTTAATTAGTTTTTTTTGAACTACTTGTCGACTGTTCTGTGGTAGAGAATACAGAACACCTCAACGCGCGCGCGTGCATCGGTTTTCATTATAGCTCAGACTAGAAAAGTATACGCGTCCGTCGGCCTCCTTAAAGAGCTCCAGAAAATTTCGAATATACTTTTTCGGAATTACATATCGATTTCTAATGTGTAAGGAATACAAAACACCTCAACGCGCGCGCGCGTATTGGCGTCTTGTATTGTCCACAATAGAGAAGTCGACGCGTCCGTCGGCCTCCTTAAAGAGCCCCAGAAAATTTTGAAATTCAGTTTTTGGAATTACATGTCTGTCTTTCTAGCAAGAGTACAAAATTATTCAACATGCGCGCATCCGCGTTCTAGATTATCTACGATAGAAAAGTGGAGGCGTCCGTCGGCTTCCTTAAAAAATCCACATAAGTTTCGAATTGTGTTTTTGGAATTGCATGTCAATTTTTCGATTGTAGACAACTCAAAAGACCTCAACGCGCGCGCTACTACTAATATTATTATTACTACTACTATTACTACTCTACTACTACTACTACTACTACTACTACTACTACTACTACTTCTACATCTACTACGCTACTACTACTACTACTACTACTACCACTGCTACTACTACTACTACTACGACGACGACGACGACTACTACTCTTACTACTACTACTACTATTACTATCACGACTACTACTAACCGCTATTCGTGCTACGTAGTAGTACTACTATTATTACTACTACTACTACTATTACTACTACTACTACTACTACTATTACTACTACTACTACTACTACTACTACTACTACTTCAACGCCAACTTCAACTTTCACGATGAATATTATTGCTACTACTGCTACTACTACTACTACTACCTCTACTACTAGTACTTCTACTACTACTACTACTACTACTACTACTACTACTACTACTACGACTACGACTACGACTACGACTACTACTACTGTTACTACTACTACTACTACTACTACTACTACTACTACGACTACTACGACTACTACTACTACGACTACTACTACTACTACTACTACTACTACTACTACTACGACTACTACTACTACTACAACTACCACTGCTACTACTGCTGCTGCTACTACTATACTACGACTACTACTACTACTACTACTACTACTACTACTGCTACTAGTAGTAGTAGTAGTGCTACTACTACTACTACTACTACTACTACTACTACTACTACTACTACTACTACTACTACTATTACGACTACTACTACTACTACTACTACTACTACTACTACTACTACTACTACTACTACTACTACTACTACTACTACTACTACTACTACTACTACTACTACTACTACTACTACTACTACTACTACTACTACTACTACTACTACTACTACTACTACTACTGCTACTACTACTACTACTACGACTACTACTACTACCTCGATTACCTACATCCCAGAACACATGTCAAAACCATTGCCCGTTCGTCTCCAAACCATTTCTCGGGATACGCAAAACCTTTTTTCAGGAGGCCCCAGAACGCCGAAAAACCATTCTCAGGAGGTCCAAAACCATTTTCAAAAGTTTCAAAATGGTTTTTGGCAGGTGGGGCACCTTTCCACCCCCGGGCACTTCTGGGCACCCCGGGCACCCGGGCACTCCTGGGCACCCGGGCACCCCCGGGCACCCCCGGGCACCCCCGGGCACCCCCGGGCACCCGGGCACCCGGCCCCGGCCACCGAAATCGGCCACACACTTGGGCACCCGGGCACCCCCAGGAACCCCCGGGCACCCGGGCATCCGGCCCCGGCCACCGAAATCGGCCGACCACCTCACTTCAGCTTTATATCCGCTAGGACCCCTACAGAGGCAAGCTCTGATTGGAGAATATTTACCCAGTTTTTTTTATGTCTCTCTCTATACATATATACATCTCTCTCTCTCTATATATATATATATATATATATATCGCTTCTCTCTCTCTCTCTCTCTCCTTCGTTCTCCCTGTCTCTATTTCTCTACCCCTCTTCCTCTCAATCTCTCTGGCTTCCCCCTTCTTCCTCACTATCCCGTGCCCCCTCTTCTGCTCAGTCCCTCCCATGCATCACGGGTGCTAAGTGTGCACCAGCCTGAGGTGCTTCGTCCTCATCCTCGTTCCTTTCTGTTCCCTCTCCGTCCACTCTCCCCCACCTCCTGCCCCCCTTTGTTCCCCCTTGCCCGAGATACAACTCCCTCTGCTCATTCTCGCCTTCATCCTCCTCCCCGCCATCCTCGTTGTCCTTTGCCTCGTCTCTGCATTTTCTCAAACTATGCATGATGCCCCTCAGGCTTCTCCTGTTCCATTCTCATCCCCCTGCCTCCTACGATTGCCATCGTTACTCCGAATTCGAACGCACAACCATTCCTCTCGCTGTAGGTCCTGTGGCAGTGATGAGGATGATACTCCCGACCCATTCGAAGGGCTATGCAGTCTACGCAAATCTTGTCAACATTGATGTTTCATCGCCCATGCCACACAAAAGGGTGGCAGTAGCGTCACGCGGCGCACATCGCATGCGAGGGAGCGAAATGCCGCTCTACCTCCAATTCCGCGCTGGCGTTTGCAGGAAATCGCGCCTCTGCCTTGCTGCTGCGAGCATTGTCGCTCGCGCCGCTCTCGCCCACACGGCCGCGCAGCTTTCGCCTGTGAGTGGCGAGAGGCAGTCGTCGGGGGCGGAAGCGGAGCCGCGGTCGAGCGGGTGACATGCCGCTGTCGCCTCAAGCGCCGCGCTAGTCTCGCTTGAAAGCGCCGCTCCCGCGGCGACGCGACGCATGCAAGCTCTGTTTTCGTCCATTTGTATCTTCGCCCGCGTTCATGAAGTCCGTTTTAGTCCGACTGCATCTTCGTCCGCGTTCATGTTGATCCAGCATCCTTCTCAGAGGATGGGTGGGGCAAACCTCCAATCGGGCAGACAGTCACGCACACCCCACGTCGGGCGCGCACTCCTGCTCGTGCGCGCACTTCATGTCCACGACGCACGGGCGCGCATGGAGGAAGATCCCCTGAGTCCCGTGAGTGCATGTCAGCTGTTTCTGCTTTGTCCCCCTCCCCCTCCTCCCCCTCCCCCTCCTCCTCCCCCTCCTCCTCCTCCCCCTCCTCCTCCTCCTCCTTCTCCTCCTCCTCCTCCTCCTCCTCCTCCTCCTCCTCCTCAACTGATCAGCGCACAATGTTCTGCTGCGCCAGCCGCACCGACGTGCTGGTTTCCGCGCGCCTGTGCCCCACGTGGCCGCCCCCCGTGGGCACACGGGCTTGACTTGCCTCGACTCCTGCCCTGGTCTCGGCCCAGGGTGCCCCGAGGCGGCCCCCGGACGCAGAGATCTCTGCTTCGAGGAGGAGGAGGAGGAGGAGGAGGAGGAGGAGGAGGAGGAGGAGGAGGAGGAGGAGGAGGAGGAGGAGGAGGAGGAGGAGGAGAGGGGGAGGGGGAGAGGGGGAGGGGCAGGGGCAGGGGCAGGGGCAGGGGCAGGGGCAGGGCAGGGGCAGGGGCAGGGGCAGGGGTAGGGGCAGGGGCAGGGGGTCGCCACCGGGCCCGGGCTCGCCCCCCCCCCCCCCCCCTGCGCGCCCTGCGAGCCGCTGGCCCTGGGCGCGCCGCAGGAGCAGCGGGTCGGCAGGACCATTGTCCGGGAGGTCCCTCGTCCGCAAGCCCGCGCCCGCGCGCGCACGCGACGGAGGGAAGGGGGGGGGGCAGGGCGGCGGCGAGGAAAATCGAAGGCGAGAAAGCAGGGGTAGACTTTTTTTTTGTTGGGAGCCGCTCGGATTTCCGGTATCCGCGTTTGGGCCCCCCTGGCGGCGCCTCTGGCGCCGTTCCAGGCGCGCTCCGCGCGCCAGGGAGGGGGGGTCCAGCGCCGGCACCAGAAGTCCGCGCGGACCTCCAAAAGTGTATGTTCATGCGATTTCTTGTCCCCCTCGAGTAACCCGCCTCGAATTCATCCGTATCCCCAAGATTGGCAAGCCCAAGGCGATGATCATCTGAGGGGCGTGCCGTCAGATCCTGAGGGAATCCTTGCGATCGGCTCCGAGGTGAGGCGCTGCCAAGCACAAAGGATAGGGATGCGGTTCGAGGTGGTGATCGAGGGGTGGGGAAGGGGGAGGAGGGCGGCCAGGAGCAGGGCCAGGGGGAACGGGGGGGAGGGCCGAGAAGTGGAGGAGTGAGGAGGCGGATGAGGAGGGCGAGGCGGAGGAGGGGGATGGCATGAGGCGTTCTAGAAAGTGCCTCGCCTTTGAGGGGCGAGGGAGTTGCCTTAGGGTGCGGCGGGCAGGCCGCAGAAGGAAAGCGAGGGCGGCTCCCCCGGCGGGGGTCCGACGGAATCCGGCTGTAGTCAAAATCGGCCTTCCAAGAGATGGCAAGGTTTTTTCTTGGGTTCAGTAGGTTCAAATGGAAAAGGCGTTTTGTCCACCCTCCACTCTGTGCAGGCACGGTGGTGGGCAGCCCTCCACTCCGTTCAGGCACGGTGGTAGGTATTATTATGCTGTGTTCTTTTGTTGCATGCGGTGACACGGAAGACTGTACTCCGCCATGCCGTGGATTTGTTTTGTTGTCCATCGGTTGGTTTTGCAATACCCAGAATGTTAAGGAGTGCCACGTTCTGGTGCGTCATGTCAACATGGGCATTTCGTTATGTGTGCCGCGACGTGTTGTGACGATGTGCAGCGCTAAGCGACGCTACGACGATCCTTGTTGTGCAGAACTGCTGCGCCACGTCGTGACGCTGCACTGTGCTTCCATTCGCATGGCACTTTATTGCGTTGCGCCACAACTACTATGTCTCCATCGCAAAGCGTACACCTGCCAGGTGTAGCGCCGATTGTTTCGCAAATGAGAAGGGCGCGTGCCATCCAGGTTGAAATGAGCTTGCAGCGCAGCTTCTTTCCTTTTTTGTTCGTGCTGGCTCCTCCTCCTGCTCCTCTTCGTCCTCTTCCTACGCTCTCTACCCTTCCAAGTCATCGAAACCCTCCTGCGCCATTTTGTCCGTCACGAGTCCATATCCTACTAGTTGCCCGTTGGCTCTTCCTTCATCTCCGTATCTGATGTCATTGTCGTCGTCATCGCTCGGGCTTCTGCCCGTCGTAGCTCCCTTTCCCTCAGCCCCTCCGCCACCTTGTGCCCCTCCCATGCCCCATCGTTCCATCCATGCCCCTTCCATATCAGATTCGATCAGTCATTCCCCCTCAATGCCACTCTCGGCACCCGTGCCCTCTTCCACCCCGGACTCTGCAGACACAGGGGGGCTGCCCTCGCGAAGTTGAGCGTCGGGGAGGACGCACACGATGTCAGGTGCGGTGCGAGCGCACCGGTCTTGCCCTCGCCCCCCTCCCCCTCTCTCTGTCTGCTCCCTCCTTGCCCTGCCCCTTCCCTCCCTCCCTCCCTCCTGGCCTCGGGCGGTGCATCCGTTTTCCGGTGTAGCTCTGGGGCCCGCGTCCCCCAGGCGTTTTGGGCCCTCCTGTCGAGGATAGCCTCTGAGCCTTTGGGATGTCTCGCTGATGAACGAGCTTGGCCCCCACGGAGTGTTTCTTCCTCTCTATCCCTCCCTCCCTCCCCCCCTCCCCCCTCCCCCCCCCCCTCACGGTGTGTCTTCCTCCCTTGCTCCCTCCCCTTTCTATTAGGCCTCTGCCCCTCCACCACCGCCCCCTGCCCTCCCCTCTCCCGCCCTGGCCTCCCTCCTCCTCCTCCCCCTCATCCTCCTCCTTCTCCTCCTCCTCCTCCTCCTCTCCTCCTCCTCCTCCTCCTCCTCCTCCTCCTCCTCCTCCCCTCCTCCTCCTCCTCCTCCTCCTCCTCCCCTCCTCCCCCCTGGCCGTGGGGCGTCAGCTCTCCGCGGACGCCGGCCCTGGCAAGGTCGGCCCGTGTGGCTCTGGGAGGGGCGCCCTCAGGCGTCTGGCCCCGCGGGCCGAGATGGCCCATCCACTTTGGACGCCCGAGTTATCCGGGGTAATTCGGGTCCGGGGTAACTCGGGTTTTGGGTTGCCGAAAAACGAACCCGAGTTAGCCCTGACCCGAGTTACCCCTGATGATTCGGGGCTCTGGACGCCCGAAATATCCGGGGTAACTCGGGTCCGGGATAACTCGGGTTCGGACTCCCGAAAAACGAACCCGAGTTAGCCCTGACCCGAGTTACCCCTGATGATTCGGGGCTCTGACCACTGGCGACCCCCGGCCCCAGGGAGAAAAGCGCGGCCAGGATCTGCTCCTCACCTGCTTTTGCATGGCTGGCCCCGCTCCCCTCCCTCCCAGGAGCCCTCCGGGCACCTACCTCTCTCCGGGAACCACGGGGCCTCCGAAGACCAGCGCATGCACCGCCTCGGAAGTCCGCGGGGGCCGAGGGCCTCCGAAGTCCGACCGGGGCCTCGGGCAGATCTCGTGGGCCCCGGGCAGAGCTCGAGCCCATCCCCGGGACCGGTGGCCTTTCACGGGTTGTTTCCCGATGGCCCTGGGCCTCTTAGATGGGGCCGGAGCAGATGGGGTCGGAGGATCGCGCCACATCGCCGATGCATCGCCGATGCGGCTCGATGTGGAGCCCGATTTGCCTCGCGTCGACGTCGCCGACGCATCGCCGACGTCAACAGTGCCTCGCTGGTGCATCGCCGGTACGTCGCCGATGCATCGGCGATGTATCGGCGATGCGGCGCGATCCTCCGACCCCATTTAGGAGGCCTTCAAAACCCATCCCCGGGGCCAGTGGCGTGTCGTGGGTTGTTTCCAATGGCCCTGGGGCGCGGAGCGGGCTTCTGGAGGCTCCGCGCCTCGCTGCGGCGGCGAGGGCGAATTCCAGACCCAGTATATTTTTACAGCACGCATCTGCGTGTGTGAATGTGTGTGTATGTTTGTAATGTATTGTACTGTACTGCACTGTCATGTAATGTAATGTGCTGTGCTGGACTGTAATGGAATGTAGTATAATGTAGTGTAGTGTAGTGTAGTGTAATGTACTGTATGTGTGTATGTATGCATGCATGCATGCATGCATGCATGCATGCAGGTAGGTAGGTAGGTAGGTAGGTAGGTAGGTATGCGTGTGTGCATCTAGATATGTAGATCATGTGTAGGTGTGCGTGTGTTTATGCATGTATGTACGTGTGTATGGATACATGCATGCATGCATGTATGTAAGTATGCATGTATGCATATATGCCTGTATGTCTGTATGCCTGTATGTTTGTATGTCTGTATGGCAGTGTGCCTGTATGTCTGTATGTCTGTATGTCTGAATGTATGTATGTATGAATGTATGTATGTATGTATTGATGGATGGATAGATGGATGGATGTATGTATGTATGTACTCATGCATGTAAGTCTGTATGTAAGTCTACACACATACATATATATATATATATATATATATATACATACGTATATATGTACATATGTGTATCCGCGCACGAAGCCCAAGCGCCCAGGGCCCGGGCCTCGTGCGCGCATGGGAGGACCGGGGCCACCGAATCCGCACCGAGAGCACCTCGGAGGGGCCGTGAAGCCCCCCAAATTGCCCCAGAGAGCTCCAAGACGCTCCCAGAAGCCCCCGGGGACTTCGACAAGCCCCTCCAAGACAGCCCAGATGGCCCCGACGTGGCCCAAGATGGGCTCCAGACCGCAAATGCACAGCCTAAGAGGCCTCCAAGAGGGCCCAAGAGAGCTCCGAGAGGCGTCCCGAGAGAGCCCGAAGAGGCCCAAATCATTGATTTGCATTGGTTTGTTCGATGTTTTTCTTTCGAGTTCTCGCGTTTTCGACCTTCTGACGCTCCAGTACGGCCGACGACGCCCCCAAGACCGCCCCAAAACCGCCAGAGAGGCCCCAACAGAGCCCCAAGACGGCCCCAGGGAGCCCGAAAATTGCCCAGGAGGAGCCTCAGACGGTCCGAGAGAGCCCCAGGACAGGCCCAAGCTGGGCCACAGAGCGGGAGCGGGAGGCCCCAAGGCGCTCCAAGACGGCCCAGATGGCCCCAACGTGGCCCCAGATAGGCCCAACACGGCCGATACACAACCCAAGAGTCCTCCAAGCAGGAGAGCTCCGAGAGGCGTCCCGAGAGAGCCCGAAGAGGCCCACATCCTTGATGTCTGTTTTTGATGAAATTTGATTTGTTCATTTTCTCGCGTTCTCGAGCTTCCAACGCTCCAAGACGGGCGAAGACGCCCCGAAGATCGCCCCAAGACCGTCGAAGAGGCACCCAAAAAAAGCCCCAAGACGGCCCCAGAGAGCTTGAAGACTGCCCAAGAGCAGCCCAAGACTGCCCAAGAGAATCCCAGGAGAGGCACAAGATGGGCCCCAGTGCGGGAGCGGGATGATGCCCCAAGGCGCTCCAGGACGGCCCAGATGATTCCAACGTGGTCCCAGCGGCGCTCAAGACGGCCAGCACACAGCCCAAGAGGCCTCCGAGAGGGCCCAAGAGGGCCTGGGCCTCGTGCGCGCATGGGAGGACCGGGGCCTCGGATACCGCTCCGAGAGCACCCCGAAGGGGCCGTGAAGCCCCCCAAATTGCCCCAGAGAGCTCCAAGACGCTCCCAGAACCCCCCGGGGACTCAGACAAGCCCCTCCAAGACAGCCCAGATAGCCCCGACGTGGCCCGAGATGGGCTCCAGACCGTAAATCCACAGCCCAAGAGGCCTCCAAGAGGGCCCAAGAGAGCTCCGGGAGACGTCCCGAGAGAGCGCAATGATCAAATCATTGATTTGCGTTGTTTTTTCCTATGTTTTTCGATTTCTCGAGCCTCCACTGCTCGAAGACGGCCGAAGACGCCCCAAAGACCGCCCCAACACCGCCGAAGAGGCGCCCAAAAGAGCCCCAAGACGGCCCCAGGGAACCCGAAAATTGCTCAGGAGGAGCTCCAGTCGGCCCACGAGAGCTCCAGGACAGGCCCAAGCTGGGCCACAGAGCGGGGGCAGGAGGCCCCAAGGCGCTCCATCACGGCCCAGATGGCCCGGGCCTCCCCCCTCCGTTTACCTCCATTCCCTCCTCTCTCCTCTTCCTCCCCTCACCCCTCAGCGTTCGTGCTCCTCCTTCCTCTCCTGGGACGGCCCCGCCAGAGCGCCAGACAGGCCCCGCCAGAGCGAGCGGAGCATCGCTATACCGTATCATTTCACAAGTTGCGTTGCCCCTCCCACCCCTCAAGGGCAGCCAGGCAGAACGAGAGGGGTATTGTTATATCATACGTATACGGTCCTTGTTCTGTTTTGCTTCTCCCGCCGCACCCGAGGTAGCCCCGTCAGAGCGCCAGGGAAACCCCCGCCAGACTATTGCACGCGATTCTTGCTCCTCCCACTTTTGCAGGGCGGACACGCCCGAGCGAGCGGGGTGTGGTTATACCATACAATGTATCAGGTTTCGTGCCCCTTCCGTCCCTTCCGCACCTCCTGAAAAAAGGCTTCGCCAGAGCGCCAAGAAGGTACCGCCAGAGGCCCCGTCAGAGCTCCAGGCAGCCCCATACATGGGACTTGTCAGGCAAATCAAACCTTCTGATCCCACGGGTGCGGGCCGCCAGCATGAGGTTTGGCGTCCGGCACAAAGAAGCTTCCCCGCTCCCGTGGACGTACTCGACAACAACTGATTGCAGAGAAGGGCATTAATGACCGGGACATTTGCGCGCGCCTTCTGCAGATGCCCGACAGCTGAACGACCGCTGCAACACGAGAAGCCTGGAACACAAGGACGAGGCAAACAAACAACGCGCCCCCACGCGCGCAACGAGGCCCCGAGCCAACATCAAGAGCCGGCGGATGTCGGCGTGATCGGGCATGGGGAGACCGAACAGACGTGCACAACAATTGAGTGTCACGACTGGGCAAAGCGGAAGTGAAAGCGGAGGAAAAACGAAGTTTGATAAACCAAACAAAGGCGGCAACGAGATTGTGAGATACGCGGGAACGTGACGCCATGCTTTCTGACTACGCGTTTCTTTGCGTCGATGGCATGGGCCCGAAAACGCTGGACGTCGTTGTTGTGGTCGCAGCGGGGTTCATAGCAGCTCCATCGGTTCATCTGCGACTAGAACCCAAGCGCGCGCGCGTAGCGCGCGCGTGGTTCAAATATGAACGTTTTTCTATACATACGTTTCCAGCGATACCCCAGCTATCCGGTCGGAAGGGGAGAGGCGCCAGCCGATAATTGAACCTTTTCGCGTGGGCGCACCCCACGTGTGCCCGCGCGCACCTGTGCTGCGCACCCCCTTCGGACCAGCGCAGGCGAGAAGGTTAGGTTATCTGGTGTTTGGAAGGGGGATTGCGGGCCCGATACCGTGGGGAAAATAGTCCTGCGGGCCCGATAACGTGGAAACATAATCCCCAAGATCCAGAACAACCCAAGAGAGTCAAGTCTCGACCCGTCCTCGTCGTCGCCGTCGTCCTCCTCCCTGGGGTTCTGGTCATCAGGCGGCGGGGGGGGCGGCGACACATCTCAGGAACAACAGAAAACCATTTTGAGAAAGTCTGACACTCTCCCCTCCACCGCTGTTTTCGTCGTCGTCCTCGTCGTCGGTAACCTCGCCGTCGTCGTCGTCGTCGTCGTCGCGGTTGTCGTGGTCCTCGTCGTCGTCGGGCGTCCTCGTCGTCGTCATCGCTGTCGTCGTCGTCGTCGTCGTGGTCGTTGTTGTCGCCGTCGCCGTCGTCGTCGTCGTCGTCCTCGCCGTCGTCGTCGTCGTCGCCGTCGCCGTCCCCGTCTGCCCTCCACCTCGATCCTCGGGCGGCGGAGGAGGGCTCGCCCCGGCGGAGCGCCAGGTCTCGCTCGGCGCCTCCGCGGCGGGGGCCGCCTCCCGCGAGTCCTCCCTCGTGCGCGAAAGTTCCGTGGGCCCCGCGCCTAAGCCGCCGCCGCCCTCGTCGCAGGTCGTCGTCGTCGTCGTCGTCGTCGTCGTCGTCGTGGTCGTGGTCGTGGTCGTCGTCGTCGTAGTCGTAGTCGTAGTCGTGGTCGCTGCCGTAGTCGTCGACGAGGTCCATGAAGACGAGGTCGCCTCCGAGGTCGTCGGCGTCGGTGGCATCGTCGTGGGCTTGGCCAGCGTTGCCGACGTCGAGGTCGTCGTCGTCGTCTTCGTCGTCGTCGTTCCCGAGGTCGTCGTTGCGAAGGGGGAAGGACAATTCTATTGGGCAGGAGGCCGAGGAGAGCGACGAGGAGGAGGACAGGAGATTCGGAGGGTGATGCGGCGGAGGGGGGAGACGGAGCGGCGTAAACTCGGGAGAAGGACCAAGACACAATTCTCGAAGGCTTGAATACTCCAGATTTCGCAATAAAGGGAGGGGGGTCTCATTTCGGAGGGGGTCACTTCCAGGCTATCTTGGAGGGCCTGGGGGATCTGGGGACGATGTTTTGGAGGGTTCTCCCACGGCGGAGGTCTGAAATGGCTTGTCTTGGAGGGTCCAGACCCCCTCCCTTTTATTACGAAATCTGGAGTATGTTCTGAGGAGCCCATAATTCATCTCAGAGTTCAAACAACTTACTGCGAAGGCCTTGCGGCCAGCGCCGCCGACCCGGAAGGCGGGACCGCCCCCGGGACTCCTGCTGGCGACCCCCCCCAGCAC
Organism: Prorocentrum cordatum; assembly: GCA_963575745.1. NCBI lineage: Eukaryota > Dinophyceae > Prorocentrales > Prorocentraceae > Prorocentrum > Prorocentrum cordatum. Next base: position 119,105 of record CAUYUJ010006792.1, read on the forward strand.
CCCCCCAAGACCCGCCGGCGACCCGGGAGGGGCTATATTCTGACCAGGGACCCCCCTCCTCCTCCTCCTCCCCCTCCTCCCCCTCCTCCTCCTCCCCCTCCTCCTCATCCTCCTCCTCCTCCTCCTTCTCCTCCTCGGGACCCCCCCCAGGTTCCCCCTCCCAGGGGGGGGGTCCCCAAGGATCATCAGGCACGATCATCGCGCGCTCTTCGTGGAGACCCTGCGACCGATGTGCGGGGCGCCCTGGAACAAGGAGAGGATCGTCTGAGGAGCCACCTGCAGTACATACTTCGTATATCCATGCATGCATTTCACGATAGCATCCACGCGCGATTCGACTGGCATCCAAGGGACACGAATATGCTTGCGATGCAAAACGTTCCGCAAGAGAGTGTTCACCCACGGCGTCGACTGGGCGCTGCCAGCCAAGACAGACTTGCCCGTGGGCATCACCGTTGAGAGCGTGCTCTCCACCTCGAGCAAGCGGGGACTCGCGTGAATCATAAGGCATAGGTGCAATATTTGGGGCGGATAGTCCAGCCTGAGTGCAGGCTGGATCAGCAACCCGACATTGACGCTATCCTAGAATTGTTCCATATCATCCCAATGCGTGACCATCGATTCAAATCCGAGGGGCACCGCGACCTCTTACGAAACAGCCATCATGAGGGCACTCTGCAGAGCTGACGAGCCCTTGATGGCACAATTCCAGAACATCTGCACAACTTATTCCAGTCGTCAATCGAACCCTCCCTCATTCGACAGAGCGCACGGCACAAGAAAAAATCTGTTGGACACAGCCTTTTCGGCAGACGCGTTTTTCAGAAGCTTAGCCATCAGGTTGAGCGCGCATTGAGGCGGGGCAGGTGAGCGCGCGCTCTATGTGGGTGAAGATCTGCAAAACCTATTCCGGCGCACGTCCTGAGAAAGAGAGCCATTTTCGAAGGGGCCGCTGCTCAGGTCCAAGAGCCGCGCCGCGCTTGCACAAAGTCCCAGATCTCCAGCCCTGGGGCCTCCAGGACACCCAGTTGGGCAGACGCCCTGAGCTCGCTCCTGGAGAGACTCGTTGAGGAGCTTCCGATCGATTCCTGAGGGGGTCCACCACTTTCCCCAGGCACGTTCCCTCTGCTGCGTCATCCCGCCATGAGTCTGCTTCCTGCGGTTCAAACCAGCAGAATATTGAATCGCGTCTCGATCATCAGGTTTCAGCCACCCGTGCAGCTTTTGGGGCCCCTCCAGGAAGACAGGTGCGAAGCCGCGCTCGGATGCCCGCCTCTGGCAGATGGTGGTGCCTGACTCCAGCCGCTCGCGGATGGCCTCAGGATCGACGGGGGGGCGCGCGGCAGAGCAGGACCACCGCTCTGCTTAGTCAGCAAATTTCAACGGCTGGAGATACGAAAGAGGAGCGGTCGCCAACCCAGAGAGAGTACTCTACGATCGAGCATCACGCTTGCACCCCGACCCTGCCTTCCACGAACACTTCCAATACTCCTGCAAACGAGTGCGAACCAGGGGCCGAAGACACAAACAACCACACGTCAAACATTGCATGTGACGTGCATGGCTCGGGTTGACCCACAAGGTGGTCCAGCGACAAGGGGGTGGTGCAATAGATTTGGTGCAATAGATTTGTGGGGTTGCAATGCATGTGGGGCGTGCAGTGTGTTCCAGGGCGCGGATGTATTGCTGGATGTTCACGTGCAGTGCATTACTTGCAGTGCGATGCAATACAATTCTCCGGCGCAGTGCATTTGCAAGGCAATTGCCCCACATCCATGGCACCACCTTTTTTCAGCTGGGCCCCCCTTTTGAGCCACCCGAAATGGCGGCGGAGAGACCCGGTGAAACGTCCGAGGCCCATAGGCCGCTCGCCGGGGCCCGAGAGGGCGCCGTGGCCGAGCGAGCCAACGCAAAAAAGTCGCACGCTCGGCGGACCGGGGCCGCAGCGCGCAAGCCACGGAGAGCTCCTCGGGCAGCCTGGCAGCAGCGTGCTCCAAGAATCGGGGGAGAAAAAGATACGGATACGTGTTGTCCCGTTGTCCCCCTTCGTTTTCGGCCTTTCCTGGCCCTCCTGGGGAATCCTCGTTGTCACCGCTGGATTCGCCTCGAAATTCTGGTCAGAACGCACCCCAAGAGAGGTCCGGGGACAACACGTATCCGTATCTTTCCGCCCCCCAAAAGAAAGCGGCGGAAGCATCCTCGGGAGTGAAACGTCGAGCTCATCCTGCATGGCAAGGCTCACGTAGAACAACCAGCCACGATCAGGGCCGTGGGCCGGCGGGAACCTGGGCGCACTTCACTCTCTTCCTCTATGGCCATGTGCAAGACGTCAGCCTGCATGCAGGCGCCCAGGCAGGCGTGGGTCGTGAAGGGGGAATGCAACAGTACCTCCACTTCTACAGCCTGCGACAGATCTTGGGAGCTGACGAGGAAGTCGGTCATCGTCCCTCCAGAAGCGCAGGTAGACTCAATACTGCCAGGGACGATCGCGGTGGACCTTGTAGGCTCAAACCATCCATAATCAGCAACAACTTCAGTGGCTGAAGTCCATCATCAGGACCCATGGGATGGCGAACGCTTTGGTAAACTAGCGAATCCCGCGCGCTCGGTCGAGGTTTTCCTCGGACACTCCGATGGGCGCGACCAGGTAGCGCGCCCAGGCGCACAAGGAGTACCCATTCAACCTCAATTCACGAAACATCCAGCACCTGCTGGAGCCGATCTGGATCACCTCAGGGACCTGCGCCAGGAACCTCTGGATGGCTTGGCCCGTCCAGCCCAGGATCGCAACTCCACTGCGTGCGCCGCCGCCAGGGGAACCAACCGCTGGTTGGAAATGCTGGGGGCGCCCCATACCTCTGGAGACCTCGGCGCGAGGAGTTTCCGAGCGGCCGAATACGCCGCGCGGCCATCGGAAACGCATCAGCCATAGACGCTTGCTCTGCGGTGGACCCCTCAGTCACCGCGGAGCCATCGGTGATGCTGCCGCAGAGCGCCTGCAGTTGCGCTGCCCCTCCTGGGGCGTGGCCCGCCGCCGCTCCGCAGGGACACGGCTGGGCGTGCCGCGAGCCTCCGGACGCGACTTCCGGGATGGGGATCGAGCTGGCGGGCCGCTGCCCGGCAGAGCACCGTGGAGCAGTTGGAATGCCGCCGGGCAGCCGCGCGGCGGGCGCGCCTGCCGGCGCGGGCAAACTGCGGCGCGCTGGGCCAGCCTGACCGCGCTCCTCGCTGCCAGACGGGGCCGAGGCCCTCCTCGCGAGGCAGAAGCAGGGCGGGATCGCCGCCAGAGCTGCTGGAAGCATCACGGACGTCGCCCATGGGAATGTCACCCCTGTCCCGCATCACCCTCGATCGCCTTCGCGAGCACGCGCTGCCACGGATCCATCGTGGCAGCGCTCTTCCCCTCGAAGTGGGCGAGGTCGAACTCGGCGAGGGTGCGCAGGCGCAGCTTGATCCATGCTAAGTCGACCCCTCCTTGAGGGGTGAGGCCTTGGAGGTGGGGCCCTGCTGCAGCGCCGCGCCAGCGTCGCCTGCGGCGCTCGCAGCCGTTGCGCCTACGCCAGCGGCGCTGCCCGCGCCTCCGCCCGCGCCATGCGCGGCAGGGGGCGCAGGCGCTTGCGGGGCACCCCCCCTCGCACGGGCACCCGCAGCGCACAAACTCCATCAGCTTGGACTTGCCGAGCAGCAGCAGCAGCAGCAGCAGCGGCAGCGGCAGCGGCAGCAGCAGCCTGCGCCTCCCTGGCGCGACGCTCCTCATCCAGTCGCACAGATGCGCGGCACTGGTCGGGCTTGAACAGGTTCTGAGCGGCTCCAGTGCGCAAGTCAGCCGCCGTCAGCTGGCCGTCTTGGTTGACTCGGCCTGAGCGTACTCGGTCTTGGCAAGAGCCTTGCGGTGCTTGGCGACGGAAGCCAGCTTCTGCTCGACTGCCACGATCGTGACCCTGTCCGCCCGGGAAGCCACCTCGACCTCCGACAACTCCGTGAGTTTGGCAGCGACGAGCTTGTCGAGGTCGTTCTCGGAAGCTGGGACCACCGCGAGTGGCGCCTGCAATTCGAACGCCATGTCAGGGATTTGTGAGGCCAGCGTCGCCAAGTGCTTTGAGAGGTCGTCGGGTTTGACATCGCCTTCACCGTAGTCGTAGTCGTAGTCGTAGTCGTAGTCGTAGTCATAGTCGTAGTCGTAGTCGTAGTCGTAGTCGTAGTCGTAGCCGTCGGGCTTGTTGAAGTACTTCCCCGGGCACTCGCTGCAGCACCACTTCCCTCGACGAACGCACTCCCAGTGGCCGCACACTGAGCACACATCGTAGGAAACACGGCGAGCACAACGATCCCGACGACGACCATCGTGTCCGCAGTCTTTGCGGCGTCCGCGGGGCTGGTCCGTCTGGTGGTCCTTCGCCCACGGCGTGCGCCATCTCCACACCACGACTGGAGGAAGCTATGCCCCTCCAGGAGCTCACAAAACACACAGGAATGACTCTTGGCAACGGAGCAGCGCACAGCCGAGTCGCGGTTACAGAAACGCGGAGTCTAGTCGCAGACTAGCGGTATCCGTTTTTTCTTTGGTGGTGCCGAGCACCTTGAGCCAAAATGGTTACGGGGATGGGACAGGAGGAGGGGGGTGGGGGGAAGAGGAAGGAGGGTGAGGAAACGGATGAGGAAGGCGGAGGGTGGAGGAGGAGGGAGGGGGCAAGAGCACAAAAAGGGAGGACGATGAGGAGGAAGAGGAGGAGGAGGAGGAGGAGGAGAAGAAAAAGGTGGAGTTGGAGGAAGAGGGGAGAAGGATTGGAGATCTGGAGGACGAGAGGGAGACACCTGTGAGAGCAAGAGGAAAACGAGGAGGAGGAAATAGAGATGAGGAATCGGAGGAGGAGAAGTGAGGTGGTGTGGGCGAGGGAGGGCGGGGGAGGAGGAGGGCGCACGGGGGCAGGAGGCGGAGGAGGAGGAGGAGGAGGAGGAAGAGGAAGAGGATGAGGAGGAGGAGGAGGAAGAGGAGGACAACGACGAATGGGTGATTATGATGCTGATGCTGATGCTACTGATGATGTTGCGGATGATGATGATGATGATGATGATGATGATGATGATGATGATGATGCTGATGCTGATGCTGATGCTGCTGCTGATGATGATGGTGATGGTGATGGTGATGATGATACTAATGATGCGGATGATGGTGATGATGATGCCGATGATGATGATGATGATGATGATGATGATGATGATGATGCTGATGCTGATGATGATGATGATGATGATGATGATGATGCTGATGCTGATGATGATGATGATGATGATGATGCTGATGCTGATGCTGATGATGATGATGATGCTGATGCTGATGCTACTGGTGATGTTGCGGATGATGATGATGATGCTGATGCTGATGCTGATGATGATGATGCTGATGCTGATGCTGATGATGATGATGATGATGATGATGATGATGATGATGATG
>CAUYUJ010006792.1:124662-159662 GCA_963575745.1 Prorocentrum cordatum
GGGGGAGGACGGTTGTTGGGAGGGAAGAGTCGGGGACGGAAGGGGAAAAGGCAAGGGGGAGGAGGGGTTCAGAGCGCGCTCGGGTCGCCCACGCCCCAACACATGCTTCGCGGGCGCCCATCTTACCAGCCTGAAGCATATCCCCATCCTTGTGATTGGCGTCTGCCGATCTCGGTGCCGACCTAAGGATTGCTCCACTGTTTGAAGGCACATCCCTAACACAAATGTAATCGCCTTGAGTTTGCCGTTCTTAGGGACAGGGATACGTTTGAGGCTGGATACCCTCCTCGCTCCTGTCCCGTGCGGCACCCTCCGCGGGGGGAGGCGTGACTCGGCGCATCGGCGGGGCTCTTGCTCCGAGACCTGGTCGGTGGGGTGGGGGGGCCCAGCTCTGCGGCGGGGTTGGCGCCTCGCTGCGCGAATGGGCACACCCCGCGCGCGCGCGGGCAGGCGGCGCCGCGCGCGGGCGGCGCAGCGGCGCTGCATCGGCGGGGGGGTGGCGCTTCGCTGCGCGAATGGGCCGCGTGCGCTGGCGGGGTTTCTCTCTCGCGGGGGGGAGCTGCGCAGGCACTGGTCGGGGTCGCGCCTCTCGCGACAGGTGACACCTCAAGGCCCCGGAGGGCGGAGCCCATCGCCCGACCGCGAAAGAAGCTCTCACGATGGAGTCTCGAGAATCCATAGCAGCAAGAAAAAAGTCTCCCAGGATCGCGTAGGACCTTCTCAGAGGTTTTCGGAGTTCTGCTGGGTTCTGGCGGAAATCACCTCGGACTCGTGGATGTCCTACAGCATTTGGGATGCAATCTCTGCGACGATGAAAGACGTCATTGGAGGCGCTGCGAATGTTTCGGCATTCCATAGGAGCTCGATTTCTCAGGGAGTCCTCAGGGATGCCCAGGACATCCTTGACCAGGATCCCTTCGGAACCTTGGCATTCCTGGAAGACTGGTGTTTTTAATCTGGCCCGCTTGTGGGTGGTAGTGAACGTGGGTCGATGCTACGTTGTGCGCGCGGGCATACGTGGGGTTACCCAAAGCGAACAGCTATGGTTATCGGCCTTTACCTTTCCCCCCACTGGACAATCCTGGTTATCGCAGAGGGTACCATGACGCTCTCTTGCATACGGAATTGCTCCGGACCGCCGCGGCAGCACAACCAGGAACTCCATGACCATGGTCCTAGTGAATTGGTGGGAAATCTCCAGGGCTGCCGAGGAACCTTTTTCAGAATTTTGAAGCACGCCGTGAGGCACTCCAGAGGACCCCCTGGGCGTTCACGGGGAAGGCCCCCGGGGCGGGCAGAGCTTCCTTGGGAGCCCCGCCCGCCGGGCACAGAAGCGCTGGGCGGGGCCCGCCAGGCGAGGGAGCCGCTGCAAGCACGCGCGGGGCCCCCCCGGGGACGCCCGGCCGCTCCGCTCGGACGCGGGGCGGGAGGTCGCCGATAATCCGTGCCACGCACGAGACCCGGAAGGCGCAGCCTGTCTCGCTGCGTCGCCTGTCGGCGGGCGAGGCGGGCGAGCTTGACCTCGCCCGACCCGTCGTTGTTTTTGTCTGGCGCTCCGCGGAGCGCTCCGACCGGGGGCCAGGTGGAGGGGGAGGGCGAAGGGAGAAGGAGGAGAGGAGGGGCGGAGACGGAGGGGGAGGGGGTGGAGTGGAGGCGGAGGCGGGTTTGGGGGGGAGGAGGAGGTGCAGGAGGGTACTGTCTGCCGCTTGATGTCCTCGCGCAGGAGGGGGAAGAGGAGGAAGAGGAGGATGAGGAGGATGAGGAGAAGAAAGAGGGTGAGGAGCAGGGGGAGGGAGGGAGGAGTGAGGAAGATGAGGGGGAGGAGGAAGTGGGAGGAGGAAGTGGGAGGAGGAAGTGGGGGGGGGGAAGTGGGAGGAGGGACGCGGCATGCTTTTCCAGCCAATTCCCTGGCGGTGGTTTCATCGAAAGCGATCGGCCTAAGTCAGAACATTCGAATGTTGTGAGAAAGCGTCAGACGGAACCTGAAGCGAGCTCCAAAGTGTGGAAAGGAGACCCCACTCAGCCGTGTAATGTTGCATGGTTCTAAGTGCCGCGTCTTGCAATATGCTCACTCCTCGATGATGGGTGCGAAGCGCGCCAGGTGAACGCCAGCGTCATGCCGCCGGCTTCCATGGCGACCCAGGCTGCTCTCGTTTGTCTGGGCTGACCGGCACAGATTGCTAGACACATCAGGGATTGGGTGAGGGCAGGACAACAATCCAAGAGTCCGAGCGGATGCCACGCTATTTTCTTGAAAGGTTCCAGGGCATTCCCAAGGGCATACCTGGAAACCCTTGAGCGGGATCTCTTGGTGTCAATGCCTTGTCACATTATCGAATGGCATGCGCCCCATCATGCCACCTTGCCTGGGTTGTTTGTCACAGGCTTCTAGGCTGTTCTTTCGGAGTGTCTATGGGGCCTCTCGGTGGCCTTTTGGGAGCCGATGTGAAGCCTCTTTGGGCCCGTTTTGGGGCCTCGTGGGGCGTCTTGCAAGCCTCTTGGAGGTCTTTTGGAACCTCTTCAGCCTCGTGGGGCCTCCTTGAGGCCTCCTGGACGCCTCTTGTGGCGGAAGGCTCGGATTTTCGATTCGTAGGGCCATCTTGGAGCCCTCTTGGGCAGCTTTGGGACCCTCGTGGGGACCACTTGGGCCGTCCTGGGGTGGTCTTGGGGGCCTCTTTGACCGTCTTGGAGAGTCGGAAGCTCGAAAGGTCGAGGACCCCCAAAGCATTGGAAAACCAAGGGCACATCCGTGATTTGGGCATCTTGGGGCCCTCTTGGGAAGGCCCTGGGGGCTCCCTGGGGGCGCCTCGAAGGCGTCTTGGGATGTCTTGGGGCCATCTTGTGCGCCTTGGACCGGTCGTGCGAGGATTCGGCGCCCTCTCTGACCGTCCGGGCGGCCTAATGGGGGCCCTCTCGCCTTGGGGCCCTCTGGGGCCCGAGCACGCAATGCGACAGGGTTCGACGCGCCCTGGCGGGCACGCGGCAAGCCCCAGAAGGTTTGGCCATTTCGGGTCCGGGCCCTTTCAAGAACCCTCAGGATTGATGGGCTAGGCCAAGGATCCGATGACACTCCAACTCGTTCCTCAAGGTCACGGTGGCGGATCTTGTGGCATCTGGTTGATGTTCATCTATGTATTGATTGGGCCGTCCGAAATCTGGGGATGTAAGGTGAACAGGCGTCCCTTCTCTTTCCGTCTAGCGACTACGTATGCGGCGGTAGACCTGTTGTTTGATCATGGTTTGCTCGCGCTCGCTTCGCTGCCTGGTCTTCGGCGCACCGTCTCAGGCAGTACGGATTCTGAAAGGGACGGACGACAGTAATAATTCGTAGCAAGTTTCCCACCATCTTCCCTGCAGAGCAGGCGCTCCGCCGACGTTTACATGGGAGGAGCTCGACCTTCCCAAGGTCCTTGCGCGGGGTTTCCACTGAAGCTCCTCGTGCATCTGTGCGCTACTGATGCCCCCGAGGGGCTTCGTTCCCTATCCAGGGTTTCTCGTGGAAGGCCTTTGACCGTGTGTCGATTGGCGGAGCGAGGGAGCAGAGGCAGGACGAGGGCCAGGGCCAGGGGGGGGAGCGAGAGGTCAAGACGGCTGGCAGTCTCTGGGGCGGGTTTCTGGCGGGGTGCCCCCAGAGCGCTCCCCCGGAGCGTCCAGGAGGCCCTGGAGAGCCGGGCCCGAACGGCTGGTGGGGAACGTTCCCTAGTCGTCTTTCCTCCTTCCTCTTCCCGATCTCCTCCCTCCTCACCCTCCTCTTCCTTCATCCGCCCCCCCTCCCACGCCGTCCTCCTCCTCCTCCTCCTCCTCCTCCTCCTCCTCCTCCTCCCCTTCTTCTCCGGGTGAGGGGGAGGGGGGGGGGGGGGGGGGCGAAGTCTGCTGCATGCACGCAGCTGGCTTCGGCCCCGCCGCCTCGGCGGCCTCGTGGCAGATGTCGCCCCCACTGCCTCGGGGCGCGGAAAAGCAGTCGGGGGGTAGAGGAAAAAAAAAAAGAGGAGGAGGAGGAGGAGGAGGAGAGGATGAGGAGATAGAGGAGATGGAGGAGAGTGAGTGATGGAGGGAGGAGGAGGAGGGGAGGATGATGAGAGGCGGAGGAGGATGAGTAGAAGGAGGAGGAGAAGGAGGAGGAGGAGGAGGAGGATATACAGTGATTCTTGAGCTGAGCTATCACCCTGGCCACCTTGTCGGCCCCAGTGGAATATTTGGGGGCGTCATTGCGCCGTGCTGGGGCAGTCAGTCTTGGATGCTGCCGTTGCTGTTTCGGGGTGCTGGAGGCAGTCTCTGCTTGTGCCTCTCGGGGTGTCAATTGCTGCCGTTCTGTTTCGTCTGATGGCCATTATGGTGCCGCACGTGGCAGCCTCCGGAGCTGGAACCCCAAGGTCAGCTCAGATCGTGACCGCAGTGCCACGACACGTGCTTGCGACGAGGTCTCGCCGCCTTTTCCTCTCCTTGCCCCTGCACCTCATCCCCTTGCTCCAGCTCCTGCTCTGCCTCATTATTTTTCGCATCCTCTTCGGTATCCCCTTCCGCTTCGCCTTCTTTTCCTCGCCCCCCCCCTCCTCCCATTTCTCACCTCCTGGCGCGGGCGATGCGTCCTGCGCCTGTCAGAGTTCCCGAGGGCCTTGCAAGGGCCCCCTCCCCTTTTCAGAAGCGTTCTGAGGGTGAAAGGGGGAGGGTCAGGCAGCCTGAAGATGCGGATGATGCGCTACACAGATTATCAGTGCGTTTCAGAGCGCTCGGGGATGGCCGCGGCGCCCGATGCGTCCTCGGGCCCCGCCGCTTCATCTTTGTACCCTATGTATGTGTAATGTTGGTACTTCGTTCTCGCCTCGGTTGAGCATGGAGTGTCGATGCCATGAAGTTGGTGCCGTGTAGCTAGTATCGTCAGGTCGGTATGTTGGGGAGTCGAGGAGTCGGCAGTTTTGGGAGTCAGTTTTCCGACGGGTCGGTGGTGTTGAGTCTGGACCGCGAGGAGTCCGTAATGCGTAATGTGAGGTCTGTATGTTCTGGAGTCGATATCGTTGTGGGGGGGGGTCGGTATTGTGGTTCCGGGGTGTATCCAGCCGCCTGCGGCAAACCCCGTGAATGTGCCAGCTCAGCAGCGCAGCAAGAGGGAGGTTCAGTCAAAAACAGTCAAAAACCTTCGTTCAGACAGGGTGGTGAACTGGAACGGGTTTTGAACACAGCGTCCTTTTCCACAGCTTCGTTATCCCTTTACTTCCTCATCACTCCTCCTCCTCCTCCTTCTCATACTTCCTATCCTTCCTCCTCCATCTTGGAGGCTTCTCTACGGCCTCTCGGGGGCTTCTTGGAGTCGCCTCGGGGGCCTTTGGGAGTCGGCTTGGGACCCCTGGGGGGTCTCTTGGAGGTATGTTGGGGCGTGTTGGGAGATTCCCATGGACCTTTGGGGGGCCATCTGGAAGAGAAAGGCCCCCAAAGCCAGGGCGAATCCTATTTGCTCATCTTAAGGCCTTCTCGGAGCCCTCATGGGCTGGGGAGTCCACCCAACCGACGAAAACGGAAATTGACCGACGGAAGCCGTACCGAACCGACGGAAACAACAAACAACACTCATTATGCTTGGATTGTGCAGCCAAGCTAGTCTACGTCGGGGCCTCAGGGTCCTGGGCCCCCCCTCAGAGCCTCCTTGGGCTCTCCTGGGGTCGGGGCCTCCTGGTGTCTCCATGGGCCGTTTCGGGTGCTTCTTGGGTTCCTTCATGCGCTCTTGGGCCGTCTCGGGCTCGTAGGAGGGGCCTTTTAGAGCAGCTTCTCTTGAGCCGTCTTGGGCTTTCAGAAGCCCGAACAGCCGAGTACGCCAACCTTTCCTTCAAACAATCAAAACAAAAAACGGAACATCATCGACGGGGGCATTTTGAGGGCCCCTTGTTTGTCCCTTTCAGGCTTGGGACGAATAGGTGGGTTCCTGGGACGTCTTGAAACCAACTTGGGTAGTCTAGGGGCTCTGCTGGCTCTTTTGGTGTATATTGGGGCTCTTCTGGAGGGTCTGGGGGCTCTCTTGAAGCCCTCTCTGGGGCCTCTCTCTGGAAAGCCCTAGAGGCCTCTTGGGGCCATCTCGGAGGTCATCCAAACGACGGGGTTCTTAATTCAGACCCCCCCCTCGACAGCCCTCAAGCTCGCTCCCCGGGGCCTTCTTGAAGCAATGCTTGGGCCGTCTTGGGGGCACCTTGGGGGGCTATTGGGCCTCTCTTGGGGCTCTGTTGGGCCATATCTGGACCGTTCTGAGGTTTCAGAGCTGCAGCGAAAATGCGAGAAGACAAACAGCAATGATGTTCGTTAGGAGTTGAGAGGCCTCTGGCCTCCGGGGGGGAGTCCTGAGGGGTCTCCACGAGCACTGGAAGCCGTCCTGTGGTCATCTTGCGGCCTCTTGGAGGCACGTCGGGAGCCATATTGTACCATATTCGGCGAATTATGTTGAGCCAGTGTGGGGGGCATCTCTAAGCACCAGGGGCCCTCTTAGAGCCATGTTGACATGTATGGTGGAAGCACCTCTAATTGCGACGGGAAAAACCAGACATTCTGTCAATTTAACAGATTATCGGCATGGTCGCCTTTCCGACCGTCCCCGCCCATTCACAGGTTACGTAGTATTGTTTTTGTCATTTTGATCGCTCACCTTCGTACAGGCGGGACTCGACATGGTCCAGTTGTTTGAGCCTCGGCCGTTGGCCGATGCTCAACCATCTGATGGCATGTCTTCTCTCATAGAACGACTCCTGGAGCAACTTTTCAATACAATGACGGGTGCCGGCGATCACGCGATCTCTCCTGAAGATCTCGACCCCCAGGTTGGCGATTCAATGGCTATGCCTGTTTTCACTCCCTGCGGACCCCAACCGCTGGAGGCAACCCTGGCTGGAACTCTTACGCCGCTGACTCACGCGCTTTCTGCGTCGCCCCCTGGTTTCGGCCCTCCGCTTGGGGCAACTAAAGCTGGAGGAGATCTCGGGCCCATCCCTGCTTCGCCTCGGGCAATTCTAACAGGAGGAGCTCGCGGCCCCATGATCCCCTTTGAAGCCCGTGCTTGTGCCATTCAGCAGATATGCGCGACCGTTCGCATGCACCCTGGCCCCTCGCACAGGGCTCAACGATCCAGGGATACCGACCCGATCGATTCGACCGACCGGCGCACCTGCGGCCAGAGTCCTTCCAGGATAGGGCATGGTCGTCCCATGGGTGTACCTTGCGACGCTTCAGCTTCGCCAGCCCATGACATTGCTCAGCTCAGACACCAGGTTTCCACAGACACCTGATGGACAGCGCGCCTTCGCTGGAGGGCTTGCCCAACCAAGTCAACAAACTTCGGCCTCTAAGGCCGCCGCTCTCCGATGGTATCTTTTCCAAGGGGTTTTTGCCATCGACCATCCGCTGATCGGAACAGTATTTTCACAGGCGATAGCTACGACCGAATCAGGCTTCCACTCAGACATGAAAAGTCCAAGCGGGACTTGTCCAAGCAACGGGGATCTTTCGAAGAGAAATCATGCCCCGCACAGTGGGGGCATCTCCTTCGAGTGCCTTTTCCGACCAGTTCCACGAGCTCCCCCACGCACTAAATACTGCGTCCGCTTCTTCGGGGGGCCACGTCGCGGTTGTAGTGTCCGGGCAGGTCCATGAATTGCCCGGCGGGACATAGTCCCAGACTACCACCTTACGTTTGAAAACGAACATCATTCAGCAACACGATCATGGGATTCGATGTTCAGCTGGGAATATAGCCTAGAACAAAAAATACAACGCGTTAGTCTTCCAGGCCTGAGTCATTGAGTCTCGGCGATCGACACAAGCGTTGCTGAACTGCGCTTTGCACGGGACCTGACTGGCCAGCTGGCTACCACTTGCATCGACGTCGCCCCCATGGCTTCCGATATGCAGGCCATGAGTTTGCCGGCGGACCGCGCGCAATCCCAGATTGACGCCGTCTCTTGCGATCTTTTTGAATTGGCACGGGTATTTGAGTTTCAGGCCCGCCTGGAGGCAGTGAAGAAGGACCAGAGCAGGACCATGTCTGCGCTTATTTCTCACGTTGCGCATCTTACTTTTGAGGTTGATTGACGTCGCTCACTGCGCTCTCAACAAACCAACGCGGTCGCCGACGATACGCGCAGCCTCGAACATGGCGTTGACCGGCCCCAGGAGTCCGCGCGACTCGACGACCTCGTCAAGTCGCGTGCTGCAGACTCCGCACTGCGCGCGCGTTCATCCCCGCGCGCGCGGGCGCCCGCGCGCGTTCGCGCGCGCGAAGACAGGCGCGCGCGCAAACGAACACACACGCACACACACGCGCACACACGCGCACACTCTCTCACTCACACATACACACGCGCGCACACACACAAGCGCGCGCGCCAACGCCGCCGCCAGCAGCTGCAAAGCCCCCCGACGGTCGCCGCGGGCACCGCCCCAGGCGCGTCGGTCGTCGCATCCGCGCGCGGCGCCCGCGGCGCCTGCCGAGGGCGCCACCGGACGCGCCAGGTGCCGCGCTCGCTTCCCCATCCCTTTCGGCCCGACGCATCGCGCGATGGGCGGCGCGCCCGCGCTCGCGGGGCCTTGCGAGGAAGCCGAGGACATCGCTGTTCTAGGCTTTTCTCGTACCTGTCAGGTTCTTGCACGGCAGCGGCGCCCTTGCAAAGGTGTCTGAAGTGCGTCGCGTCGCCCCGCCGCCGCTCGCCCGCCCCCGCGCGCCGCCGAGCGCGCCGCGATTGCGACGGATGGGCCGCGGCGTCGCGGAGACCTTGCAAATCTGGTTTGCAAGTGAGCGCCTGCGTTCAAGAAGGCCGCCGGCTCGGACCTGCGCCGGGAGATCAGGTTGCAGGGATCTCAGGATCGCACGCGCCGTCGTGCGTTGAAAGGTCGACAGATTTACCTGGTGATTCTGCCGTGCTACAAGGTCTCGGAGACTGGGGCGCCGCCCGCGATTTCGACCAGCCCGCGCCCCGTCACATGAAAGATGGTGACCCGCGCAAGTTCTTGATTTACTTCCGCGATTTGCTCCTCGATCTGAGGGGGTTTGCTCCTCGACCGACCTCGGAGTCACTATTCCGTGCGTCTGGGCCCAGAGGCGCCCCTTGGCGCGCGAGGATGCGGCGCGCTGCCGCGGGGCCGGGAACTACCCTAGGGCGTTTGATGACCGTCGCCGCATGTGCGCGGCCATGTTCGAGGCGGCCAGATCCGAGGCGCGGGCCCTCGGGCGTTCGTGGCCTTGCCGCCCCGATGCCGAGACGCGCTGGTCCAGTGATTATCTCGTCTTGGGCGCTGCTGCCCTCGCCGCGCGCCGCGACGGATCGCGCTGCCGCGTCCGCTGCGCGATGGGCTCCGTCGCCCGAGATACGTTGGCTTCCTGCGTTTGCGAAGGTTCGCTTCGTCGCTGCATTTCGGATGCCTGCGACGCCGCGGCCGCGGAGGCCTTCCGCCCGCTTGGAGGGGCGCGCAAGCTCGAGCCACTGCCGACGTGCACCGCTGGTTTGGGCTACCCAACTAGTTCTCCATGAGCAGTCTTGTTCGATTCAATTGCAGATGGACCAGCAACACCTCGGGCGGCCGAGGACAGCTGGGAGCAGCGTGGGAATTGCATCATTCGCGCGTCTGGCGGCTCTCGCGCCCGATTTTCCGCTCTCGCGGTCGCGTCATTTGACTGCTCGATGACTCCGTGAAGTTAGGCGTTGCGCGCGAAATCACGACCGCGCAAACGTTCCAGGGCGGCGGCGAGATTCGCGGCGCGGGGGGGCGACGGGGGTGGGTGGCCCAGCGGCGGGCGCTGCGCTTTTCGGAGCTCGGCAAGAGCAGCGTTATTTCGGGCGCCTGAGTTGGGGGGCGGGGGCTCGAACGGGCGCGCGGCGCAAGTCTTGGTCGCGCCGCCCGTTGCTTCGCGGAGAATGAGGCGCCCGTCGCGGCGAGCGCAGTCTCGCGCTGTGCGGGTAGCGCGGCGCCATGGGATCGCGGCCGGGGGGGGCGGGGCATGGCCGCCGCGTCCCAGCGACGCTACGCGGGAGGAACGGCCGTGCCCGAGTGTCCGCGCGGGCGCCGTGTCCAGGCGGGCCCCGCGCGAGGCGGGGCGCCGCGGCGGGGTCGCCGCGGGCTCGGCAGCAAAGAATTCATGCATGTAGGCTCGCATACATGTATCGGCCCCCGTAATGTACATGGTATTCATGCGCTTTTGGTATTGAGTTTCCGCTGCGTGTAACCGCCCTGCGTGTGTTCTGGGGGAAACGTGAGCGCCCTCGCGGCCCGCTGGCGACCCGCCCCACGATTGCGATGTAGAGAGGGGAGATGCCGCGAGGCTTTGCCGCCCTCTTTCCAATCCCGCCGACGTCGCAATCTTCTGCGCCGCTCGCCACTCTTCACCTCTGTGCGTGCCCGCCTCTCCTGTACTCTACTTGCGTCGTGGCCGGGGGGTGGGCGTCAGCCGTGGAATCGGGCTCGCGCCGCGCGCCGACGCCCATGGTCAGGTCCGGCGATGCCGCGGCGTGGGATGCGCCATCTCCGCGCGAATCGAAATTTGTCACCGCGCGCCCGGTTCGGCCACCTACCCCCGCCCGCATGCCGGCGCACGAAACGTTGCCGTGGCCGGGCCCCGCGAAGTGCGACGCCCCCCCTGGGGCCATCCGTCCAGCCACGAACGTCCCCTGAGCATGTCGGGCTCCGGCGGGAAGCCGTGGCCACATAGGGGGCGCGGGCGAAGATGGTATTCACAATTGCGGTATTCACAACTGCATATGGTTGGGTCTTTCGCCGGGATAATTTTTCTTCTTCTGGCTTGCGCCGAAGACCGCCGACAAGTCGGCGAAGCGTGGACCGGGCAGATGCGCTTCCACCCCGCGCCAGATCTCATCGCAGGCGGGAAGCGTAGGATCCAAAGCTGAGAGACCCCCATCCAGGAGGCACGGCGGCCCGACCACGGCTTCCCAGAGCATATGGAGTCATGCGAGTGGAGCTTTGATCCAAGAAGCAACGCCAGCAAACGCACCTCGTCACAATGCCGTTGCCCCTGCGCGCGACGCTCGCCGTCGCGCGTCTTTCTCTGCGCGCGGGCTAGCGGTCCGCTGCGGGGGAACGTCGAACGGCGCTTTGCCGTGGATGCAGCTTCTGGCGAGATTACTCGCGTCGAGGACGTCAAGGGTGCCGATGGCAAGGACATTTCGCGCGCTGCCATCCCCTGCGGCCTCCGAGACGATGCGCTATCCTCCTGGTCGCCGGCCCGCCCCACAACAGCGCCGCGTCAACCGCGGAGTCGGTCGCTCCCCTTACCCAGGCTGCGTCGGCTGCAATATCTGGCGGCAGATTCCCGATCTGCTTGCGCTGCGCGACGGCGCGTCGACAAAGTGGACATTGGGCGCCGGCCCTGTTTCGACGGCGCTGAACCTCGCCAAGATCACGAGAGATATTGTCGCGAAGCCGCTGGCACAGGAGGCCACGCAGGCCGAAAATGACCGCGTCCGTGCGACGATCGCCTGGCTGTGAGATGTAGTGGCAGCAGTGGGCGACGTCGCTGCGCACGCCACGGAAGATTGCAAAATGGGTGTCTTCGTAGTATCGCTGGACAAGTGCGAAGGCCGCGCTGTCGCGCATGGGCCCAGGAAAAAATCAAAAACTGGGCTCGCCGCGTTGTGGGCGCCGCGCCGAACGCCCCCGCATCAGGGTTTTTAAGCGCTGCGACGACAGCCTGACCAGGTGAACAGGGTGGCGCCCCCCGCGCCTGCGCGCAAACCGTGTTCTACGGCGATGGTTGCATCGGCCCAGTGGATACATGGATCGCCCCGCCACCGTTTCAGCGCCCGGCTTCGTGGACGAATCGCCTACGTCCAGTTTGTCGCTTACGACACCGTACGACATCCTAGCGCAATTGGGCGAGTCGCCGACGTCTATCTGCACGTTTACGTAAACTCTCTGTTCCGATTCGTTCTAAATCGTTACTTACATCCGGATCTCCCCTCACTCTGTCGACTACGCCCCCATGCCAGTTTGGGAAAGCGCGCTGTCGCGCCTGGCCCAGGGACTGGCACGCCCAGACTAATTACGCGGACGACTTCAGATCGGCCGATGTCAAGGGCAATACCTCCAAAGCTTGGGATTTCATCCGTGAGTCAGGTTTCATCATCGACCCGCCGAGCAAGGCTGGACCTAAATTGCGTTTTGGCGATTTCGTGGGCCGTTTTCGTTTCGACTTCGTTTTGCGGTAAAGGTGGATTGAAGACCAAATGAGGGAAAACGAAAACACAACAAAAACGACAAAGACCGTTTAGGTTCAGCCCTGCCGCCGAACTTTTGTGATATTTTTTCGGGCGTGGACAATGCCCGCGCGACATGTCGAATCAGGGGCTCGAATGGCGCATGGCCGCTATTCGCCTTCTGGTTCGCAGACCACCGTCAGGGCCACCAAGTGCGCGTCCAGAGCAATCCTGAGTAGACCACTTTTGCGCGGCGCGAAATGGGGCATGCGTGACTTTACCGGTCAGTGTGGCCAGCGATACCTGCAAGTCGGGGCATGCGCCCACAATTAGGAAGATCAAACTTATTGCGTTCACGATCGGCTGCAGACAGGCCAGGGAGTTCATGATCGCGGTGCCTTCGGATTGGGTGCAGCGAGTAATATGATGAAATGTATGTATGGTTGCGCGTTGTTGTCGGTTCGATGTTTTGCGCGCCGTCTGCATGTTCCCCGCGAGATTATTGAGTGGGACACCGCCTGAAACAAGAGACTCCGTCGACTTGGGTGTTATCTACACGCGCGGGACTACAGTCTGCACGGTTTCATCGGGAATTTTGCCAAATTACCAAATTGCTCCCCACGGGCCCCTCATTTGCCTCTTGGGCCGTGTTGGGGCGGTCTTGGCAGCTTTTCAAGCCTTTTTGGAACGCCATGAAACCGAAAACGCTTCAAGGTCACAAACCGTCAAACACCTAGGCAACATGCTGAGCAGCATTCATCACTTCGGCCTGTTGGGGCCCTGTTGGGAGGCCTCGTCGGGCCCTCTTGGGCCGTCTTGGGAGCCTCCTCGACCCCCTTGAAGCCATTTTGAGCGTCGTGGGGATATCTTCCGCCGATTGGGCGCCCTGTTGGACCGTCTGGAAGGCCTCTTGCGGCCCGCTTGGCTCTTTCCGGGGGCCCTATGGCTCCCAAAAAGACGCGGGGAGCCGCGCCAGGGCCTAGAGGGCACGCGGCAAGCCCAAGAAGATTTGGTCAGTTGGGGTCTGGGCCCTTTGAGAACACTCAGGAGCGAGGATTGAGGCTAAGAGGATTAGGCGCAGGACCTGAGGACACGCATTTTCCCTGCCGACGGCCACGGTGGCGGACTTCTTTCTTTCTCCTTTTCATTATGTTAATCTCTCTCTCTCTACTTCTTTTTCTATCCTTCTCTCTCTTTCTCTCTCGTATGTTATCCTCCTTGTTCGTCGGTCGTCTCTTGCTTCCTCGTCGTCCTCCTCGATCCTCCTCCATGATCCTGCCAATCATCCTCCCATCTCCCCCTCCCTCTTGCCGCTCTTCAGCGCTGCGCAGTTCGATCAATCGGGTGTTCTTTCCGTCGATGCCTGGCCTCATGTTGACACCCTGTCCCTTTGTACAGTAGACGACGGGTCAACCGTTTTCACTGTGAAGGGGTCGAGGAACGACCCGCCACCCGATCCAGCCATGATGCACGGGGGGGCCATCGCCATGGGAAGGGGAGGGTGCGAGGCGCGAGGGCTGCGACAGGATGTCTGATGTGGCGCGAGCGCGAGCGCACTGCCTCCCTCCCCCTCCCTCTCCCCTGCGCAACTCGATGTGAACACTGCTCTCCTGTCTCCCCCTGACCACATCCACCCGTGCCGCCGCCTCTCTCGCGTCCTGTTGTTGCCTACGCTCTGCAGTTCGCATGCTGTGGTTCAAAGCTGGTGCTTCCTAGCTGGTGCTCCCGCCGCCTCTTTTCCCCTTTTCCGCCTTCCCCTGGTCTTCTTGCCCCTGCTGCTGCTGATCATCCTACATTCTCGTCGTCATCCTACTCTTCCTCCATCTCCCCCCTTTCTCATCAGCCTCCTCCTCCAATGCGCCCTCCGCGTCATATGATGGTGTCACTTGAGGGGGAGCTGGGGCATGCTTTATGCCATCGCTCGCACCCTCCGTTGCCGGTCTCATCGCCCGGACGACTTGCTAGGTGGCGGCCATGCCTGCGCAGATGGCGGCAGCCGTGCCGACCATACCTTCAGGGTGCCCCCCCCCCCTCCACTCTCTACGGCATGCTGCGCGGCGGGGATGGAGGGCGAGGGAGGAGGATTCGTCCCCCTCCCGTCCTCACTTCGCTCCTGTCCTTCTTCCTGTCCTTCCTCCTTCTCCCCTTTTCCTTTGCCCCTTTTCCTTCTCCCCGTCCATTCTTCTCCGCTCCTTTCCATCACAACCCTCCCTTTCTTGTGATATGATTTTTCCTCCTCTTTCCTTCCTCCCGCTCTCTGGCGTTGCCAGAGGTGGTCCTGGCACAAGGTGCCCCCATCTTCTTGCTTCTCGTGCCATTTGGGATAAGTACTCCAGATTTCGTAATAAAAGGGAGGGGGTCTGGACCCTCCAAGACAAGCCATTTCAGACATCCCCCGTGGGAGAACCCTCCAAAACATCGTCCCCAGACCCCCCAGGCCCTCCAAGATAGCCTGGAAGAGACCCCCCCCGAAATGAGACCCCCCTCCCTTTATGACGAAATCTGGAGTACTCTGAGGCCCTCTGAGCATCGTGACGGGTGCTCCGGCGTCCATCCATCCGGGCCTCTCGAGAGACATGGGGACCCTTTTGGGCCAGGGACGCCTCGGGCAGCACCCGACCCTCTCTGCGACGTGTGGCGTGGCAGGGGAGGAGGGGAGCGAGGGAGGAGAAGCCGCCCCCCTCTCCCCGCCCCCCTCCCCTCCCCGCCCTCCCGCCCAACGTCGACACGCCGAGTAAGAAAACGTTCGCTCTCGGGCCTGGTGCTCGGGCCGCTCCCCAGGTTCAAGGTCAAGTCGGGCCCGTCCCTCTACAGGAGGAACATCCAAAAAAACAGGTCCCTCAGGAGGAAGTCCCCCCCCCCCGGCATCGCGATTGCTGTGTTCACCCCGGGCGCTCCCGCCCGGCCTCGGCCCGTGGGGCCCTCGCGGGTCGGTCCAGCTTAGGAGAGGTGCCGCGGACATTTTGGGGTCGGAGGTCCTGGCCGCGCGCCCCCCCCCCCCCCCCCCGGTGCTTTCCCTTCTCGCGCCGCCGGAGCTCGGGGTCCATCCTCGCCCGCCCCCTCTTCCTCCGCGCGTTTTCCCCCCCGCGTGCGGGAGGGCGCGCGCGCGCCCGTGCGGCCCGGGAGGGTGAGGAGGATCAGGCGGGGCTGCGGGGGCGGAGGGGGGGGGCGAGGGGCAGAGCGGGAGCAGAGAGGGAAGCAGAGGAGGGCAAGGGGCAGGGGCGCGTCAGGGGACAGGAAGCCCGCACCAGACCGAGAGAGAGGCGCTTGCCAAGGGCTGGTCATGGATCTTCCCCGCGAGGAAGAGCGCCCCGACCGAGCGTAGTTCGCCGCCTTCCCTCATCGGCAGCTTTGGGCTCAATTCACGCTTCGCATACAGCTTGGGCTTCTTGGTCTCCTTTCCTCGGGCTCCAGTTATGTGCCTGTTCTACGTCCTCTGGTTCGGCTTCGTCTTGTACATGCCTAGGGGGCGGCTTTGTGCATCGCACCGCGATGGGGCCCACTCCATTCACGCCCTGCCTGTTGCGTCCCCCCTGTCCCATCCCGCCTGCCCGCCTGCCTGCCTCGTCCCGCTGGCCTTGGTCTCTCGCCGGGGGCGCGCTCGGCGTCGTCTTGTGGCTTCCTCCCTGCTTGCTGCTCCGTCTGTTTCTAGCTTGGCAGCATCGATTGCCGGGAACTTCACTCACATCTGCCACTCGGGCGGGTGGTGATGTTCAGGGCTCGACCTAAACTGCGTTTGGGCAATTTCGTGGGCCGTTTTTGTCTTGACTTCGTTTTGAAGCGAAGGACGACAAACAAAACGAGGGAGAAGGAAAGCAACACGACCACAAAAAGTAGTGTTTCGGTCGAGCCATGGTAATGGGGGGGTCGACCAGAATGGGGGGTGAAGAACAGGGCTCTTGAAGGGGCGGTGTAGGGCCCCTCTTGGAGACAGCAGGGGCTAACAAGGGCACCTAAAGCTCACAGTGGCGATGCGGTGCTCCAGTGAGGCCAATCACAGTCGGGACGCTGAAGCAGGGACGTACCGCCGTGGGCCTAGGAGGAGCCTTGTGGTTCGGGCCGCGTCGTAGACTTCGGTCGGGGAACCTGTTCGTCGCCGAGGCTCCCGCTGGCCAGGAAAACCACGTCCTAGCCTCTTGGGCTCGTGCATGGCCCTTTTGTGTTTTTGGACGTCGTGGGCCAGAGACACCGATGCCACTGGCTCGGCATGGGCGGCCTGGGGCCTCGCATCCTGCCGTGCATCCTTGCCACGCGAGGCTGCTGCCGGCCCAGCAGAAGCGCAGCACGGCCCCCATGGCGAAGAGAGGGCGGAGACGCCCCGAAGCCACCCCCAAACCCTCCGGAGCTGCCGCGGGGCTGGGCGTCTGGAAATCGTCCGAGAAGCGCCCAAGCGCCATGGGCAGGCAAGATTTTAGTGAACGTTGGGCGAGAGTCTGGGGCAACGGGCGGCCGCCGGGGGATGGCAGGGCTGAAGCGGGGAAGGTGGCCGGCGAGGGCGGCAAGGAGCCCAGTCCTCTGGAGGCCCGCCAAGAGTCGCGGCTGAGTTTGCTTCGGCTACACATGAGCGGGACCCTCCTCCGGAGTGGTTTGTGATTCGAGACGCCATAACATTTGGCACTTCGACGCCGAAACGATCCGACGTAAACTTTTGGCGCTTCGCGCGGATTTCTTGGATCCATGCTGGGCCCCCCCAGCGTCGCCTCCGGCGCCGCCCCTGGCGCGCTCCGCGCGACAGGGAGGGGGGGTACAGCGCAGATCCAAGAAATCCGCGCGGAGCGCCAAAAGTTTATGTTTATGGCGTCTTTCTTCTTGTAGTGATGCGGTGCCACTGGGGTCCCCCGATCGCCGAGCGCGGTGCGGTAGCAGCGTCTTGCGCGCTCTTGCGTTATGTCTCACCGTGGCTCCCAACAGGCCGCCCACCAAAGGTCACTCCTTACCCAGGGCCACTCTTGCGTGGAGCCAGTTTTCACCATCTCAAGTGTCTCGAGGTCTTTTCCTTGTCACGTGGCTGTCAATTGAAGACTCGGCATGAAGAGTAAGTTTCTGGGAAGGGGTCGAGAGCTCCAGGCTCAGTCGAGTCGAGTCGTTGGTGTTTTGGGACCTGGTGTTCGTCGACCCACACAGAGCCCGAACAGGCATGGTGCACTTGAAGGAGAGGCGATGTGTCGCCTGAGAGTGTCTGCACGTGCTCGTTTGGTGCCGCGCCCCTTCCAATCTCGGCCGAAAGGTGGAGGGACTCTTGAGTTATTCAGATGCCTGGCAGTGTGTCGAGACAGGCAATACGGAGTCTCAGTGGACGGTGATGCCCGGTAACGCTCATGTTGGACGTGTTCTGCTTCATGTTAACCAGCATTTTCTATCAACAGTTCATCAGGGCTCAGTTCGATCCCTCCGAATCGATTCGATATTCGATTTCGATGGCCTCCGATTCCGATTCGATTCGACTTCATATTCCGATTTGGATTTCGATTCCTCAATGGAGGCATACTAGCCTGCCGATGTCTGCCGATTCGATGTTTCCCGACTCGGCTGCTAGTATCCGTCGATCCGGTTCAAGTCGATCGCCGGTCCAACTTGTCGGTTAGATTTTGGGCTCTCTTGGTTGATGCTTTGGTGTCGCGTTGGATACGGATCGTCTGCGGCACACAGCAACGAATCCATCCAGTGAGTGGCAGGCCTGCCTCCTACGCACAAGTGTTCGTTAATGATGAGATTTTCTTATTCTGGCGTGTGTCGTGTTTCACTTTGTCTGCAGGAATCTGGGCAGTATGGGCGTTTCGGCCCCACCCTGCAGCACCCGCTTGGTGCATGACGCAGCGCGTGTCCGTGTCCGCGTCTGTGTTCTCCACCCGTCATCGCTCCCTGCCACCTCCTTTCTCCCTACGGCCCCACTCCTCTCTCAACCTCCTACCCTCCGCCCCTCCCCTCCCTCGTCCCTCGTCCCTCCGCCGCCCCCCCTCCCACCCGCCCCCCACCCTCCTCTCTCGCAGCCGCCTCCCTCTCCCCCGCCCTTGTCCTTGTCGATCCCGTCTCCGCTCTCTCCTTGGGCTGGCAACGGATCCCGTCGGCCTCCTCGGAGTGAGCAGTTTTGGGCCTCGTCTTGTCTCCTCCCTCATCATCATCCCCCCCCCCCGCGCCCTCCCTCCTCATCCTCGTCCTCCCCTCTCCCTCCGTCCTCCTCCCTCCTCGTCCTCCTCGCTCCTCCGCCCTGCTCCTCCTCGCTGCCCCTCCTCCCTCCCCCCATTCCTCCCCCCTGCCGCCTCCCCCCCCCCCACACCACCACCGGCCGCAGCGGCGAGCAGGTCCGCGCACGTGCTGCAGCCCCAGGGCACGCTGGCCGGGTCGTTCGTGCCCCCGCTGTCCTCCAGGCGCGGGCCGTGGCTGTGCGCGATCTCTGTGGTGCCTCTCCTTTTCTGCTCACCTCCTACATCTTCCCGCTTCTCTTCGATCCTCTTCCGTTCCTCCTTACTCCCTTCTTCCTGCCCCCCCTCTTACCTCATCCTTCCTCCCCCTCTTACGAAGGGGAGGAGGAGGTGCATGAGGAGGAGGACGAGGAGGAGGAGGAGGAGGAGCGGAATCAGGAGCAAAAGGCTGAGGTTGATGATTGGCGGGATCAGGAGTTGGAGGAGGATGAGAAGGCGGAGGATGTGCAGGGCGGCGCGGAGAGAGACGATGGGGATGAGGGGGAGGAGGAGGAGGAGGAGGAGGAGGAGGAGGAGGAGGAGGAGCAGGAGGAGGTGGAGGAGGAGTCGAGGAATCACAAGCATGGATTAAGGCGCATGGATTAGCTTTGGGTCCCGTTTCCGTTCAGAATCGGCGCGATTTGTAGCCAAAACGAGCGGCCCTGGTTTCAGGGTTCGTTAGGTATTTGTCCCGATCCGTAGATCTGGCGCCCACGCGCCCGATCAGCGGATCCGTAATCCAAGTTAGTTAGTCCCCGAATCAGCGGGGTGAGGAGAAGAGGACGATGACGATCAGGAGCATTAGGAGCAGGAGTACGGATTGTTGTGCAAAACTGTGGGATTGCATCGTCTTGCCGTTTCCGCTGAGTTCCCAATTGTCTGCGACAATCTTTGTTATCGTGCGAGTGCAGCATCGAGATCCGTGCAGTGTGGTTTTACCAAGGTCCTCGAACTGCCTCGAATGAACCGTCGTTGCCTCATCTAGGAACCGGCTTTACGATACTGTAGCGTGGCGCAGCCGTTATCTTGCATTGCTGGGGCTTGCTCAAGTGGTTTACGCCATTCCGCCGACCCCCAGCGGGCTAGAGACGTCCATGGCGTTCGGTAGATCATGTTGGAGCTGGAGTGTTTGGCGTGTTCTGTTCATGCCCGCGAGGGTTCAGGAGACGTCAAGATAGCTGGCGGTGCGTTCCAGAGGCCATCATCATGGGGGATGGGGTAGGCGGAGGAGCAGGAGCAGGAGCAGGAGGAGGAGGAAGAGGAGGAGGAGGAGGAGTAGGACGAGGGGAGGGATATTGGTCACAATGGGGAAGGGGGGCAAGAGGAGGAGGAGGAGGAGGAGGAGGAGGAGGAGGAGGACGGAGCCGAGCAAGCCTTGGACCCCCGTTCACTCGGTTCCTGGCCGAACGACCCTCCGACGACGACTGACCGATTCTCCTCGTGGGCGATGAACATATCAGCTCGCGAGCCCGGGCCCTGGGGCGTCGTTTCGCGGATACTCCGCGCGGAACGTATCCGTGCGACCGCGTATCCGCGGGATCGCGCCCTGGAATCCAGACCGCGGAGGCGCGGCGCGCGTGCGGACATGTTCGCCCCTCGTGGCTTCCAACCCTCCGGAGCGAGACAAGCACGTGCACGTACAGGCACACACGTCGGCCTCGAGAGCGCGCCATTACACAAGCGTCCCCACCGCGGGCCCGGTCTCGCGGGAGGAGTGGGGCCGTGTTCGTGGACGTGGTTGAGCGCGCACGTCTTTCCGTGGGCTCTCCGGGCCTTCCTCCCGATTCCCGACCCACCCTCCCCCTCGACGGGCCTCAGACCGGGGCTGGACCGACACGCTGCTCTGCTGGATTGCGGCCGTGCTTTGTGCTTCGTGTTGGGAGGGGGGGGTGGCAGGAGAGCAGGTCGAGCAAACCGGAAGACACAGCGACAGCAGCACGTCGGGCGGGACTTAATGGGGGGGTCATAAACGGGGGGATCAGAAAAGGTCCCCTTTCGGGCCCCTCCAGAGCCCCAGGGGGCTCGTTGAGGTACCGTCTGGGTACCTTTTCGAACCACCCTCGCCACCCCTTCATTTGTGACCCCCCCATTACGCAACGCCCAACCCCCTCCCGGGGCTCGCTTCCCGGAAGACCCCGAAACGCTGCCCTGGGCAGTCTGGAGCTTCCTGGTGGCCAGGGCGGGGCTGTCCTGGGGCCCTCCAAGGCTGGCCAGGGCTCCCGAGGTGCCCCGGGACGGCCACCGAGACCACGAAGATGACCCCCCCACTACGCGGCGCCCAAGCACGGAAGACGACGCTCAGGCCCCGCCCCGCCTCGGACGACGCCTCCCGCGTGCCGCGCCGGGGGACGGCGGCGAGGCACACGGTGCCGACCAACGGGCACGGGCAGCCGCAGCCCCACGTGCAGGCGGCGGGGCCGCCTCCAGGAGCCCCTTCCCCGCGGGTCGGCCGCCGTCGTCGTCGTCGTCGTCGTCAACGTGGTCGTCGCCGCCGCCGTCGTCGCCGTCGCCGTCGTCGTCGTCGTCGTCGTCGTCGTCGTCGTCGTCGTCGTCGTCGTCGGCTGCCTCGTGGGAGTCCATCGTCGTCGTCGTAGTCTGCCTCGTCCGTCGTCGTCGTCTTTTCGCTGTCGTCTTCGTGGGCGGAGGAGGCGCAGGGAGACGCCCCGCGGGTCGACTGCCGTCGCAGCCTGCCTCGTCGGCCTCTGTCTTCGTCGTCGTCTGTGCAGTCCTTTGGGGGGCAGGCGGAGGGGGGGGGGGCGGAGGAGGAGCGGGAGGAGCAGGCGGGGGGCCCAGGGCAGGGCGGGGAGGAGGGACGGGGAGGCTCATGGCTGCCCTCCAGAGGGTCAACGGATCACACCAGCCGTGCTGCTCCGAGGCTTCTGGGCGTGGTCTGCGCGACGTTTCTCTGCCTGGCCCGGACAGCCACTCGAGCACGGCTCGCGCTGCCCCGCGTGGGCGATTCGCCGATTAGGCGCGCAGCCGAGGAGGATGCCCTCTAGGGGACCAACGCTCACGATTCAGCTGCTCCTGGCTTCCCCGTCGCCCTCCCCCTCCCACGAGTTAGGCTGCTCCGACCTCCGCCTCGGGAGCCAGCCCGCAAGCGGGCTGTACCGCCTCGGCCATTTCCCCGACCAGCGGGAGCATAAGGGAAGGATGGGGGGGTAAGAGTATGAATATGACCATGTGAAGAAAGTCAACGCCTGCCAACCAACGTGAAACACAAGAAGCGTGTACATCACACTCTACTGTGCTGACGCTTCTCGGCTGCACTTACACCCTTGGGCTGCAGACCTCGCGAGATCATGCTGAGTTATTTTTGGGGGGTGGGAGGTACGCGACGTGTAATTGCAAACACTCAAACAATTGATGGTCGCACCCCCATTCCCCTCCCAGGATCCCGACTGCCATCAATCCGCCGCCGAATAATAGTAATTGTTTGTTACTGCCCCTTGGAACATATCCCACGGAGACCGAAGGATACGATTTACACACATATGCAGATGTATGTGTATACATATGTATATGTACACATACATGTATACATGTATATTCATATACATGTATATATATATATATATATATATATATATATTCGGAGTAGGCCGAGGGGGGGGGACCGGGCCGCTGCCTGTTTCCCCCAGGGGTGCCCGCCGAAGGTTGTTGGGGAGTTCCAGAACGCCCGAGGCGGCCCGGGCCCGGCCCGAAGCAGGCCACGACAGGCTGAGGGGGGTCCCGAGGGGGCCCAAGACGCTCCAAAGAAAGAGGCCCCGAAGACGCCGAAGATGCCCTCGAGACAGCCCGCGAGGACTTCAACACGCTCCAGGACGGATTCAAGAGGCTCCCCAAGAGGGCCCTGGGAGGCAAAACTCACTCATGCCCCAAGGGTTTGGGAAGGAATTCGGCGTCCTCGCTTTTCCCGCTTTTCAGCGCTCCCCCACGGCCTCCGAGGCCTTGTATAACAAAACATGAAACATGCTGTTTGGCAGGGATGGCCGGGGGGGGGGGGGGGGCAAGCAGATTGCCTGCCGTGCGCAAGCCCACCATTCTTTTGACAGAGCATGCAATTTTCACGTTGCTAGGGACGGCGGCATGCTGCCTGCTGTGTGCAGGCCGACTACGGCTGCCAAAAACAAGTGCAACATGATTGCGGGTGAACACCCACACACAATATACGATGCTCGCAAACCCGCCGTCGTGTTGCACTTGTTCTTGACAGGGGTTGTGTGGCGGTCGGCCGATTGCCCATATGCCATATTGCCCAAAGTGGCGCGCCTAATGCGCCTCGCGCCCTTGGCACGTGCGGCTCACCTCGCGGGCATCACGCACTTGGCTGGCGTCTGTATTGCTTCTCGATGGTTGTCGATGGCGGCCCCTGCCTGTGCTGAGAATCGGGTGCGACTTACGTAGAGAGGCTCAAGGCGGCCCCCAAGATGCCTCCAGAAGGCTCACAAGAGGCCCCATGAGTGTCCCCATAGGCTCCCAAGATGCCCCCTCCTCCGATTCCTCCTCCTCCACCTCCGCCCCCGCCTTCTCCTGATCTTCCCCGCCATCCTCCCCAAAGTGTTTCCCGACGGGTTCCCACAACGGTTGGGGGAACACATGGTCCGATAGCTTGTCGGAGCTCTTGCCACAACGCTCGGCCACATGGGCGATTTTTGAAGGCAGGGGGCGGCGGTGATTCGCAGTAGGCGTCTTCGACAACGCCAACGTCTCAATACGCACTGGTGATTCCTACTCGCCACCGCATTATGTTGCCATATGCGCCCGGGCAGTACCGAGATGCACCGACGCGATTCTGATACATCCTATTATGATAGAGAGGGGGCCGGCGGCAGTCGGCGAAGCCTTAACGGATATATATATATATATATATATATACACACACGTATGTATACATCTACACGAACCATCGTGCGCGCTTTGCGCGCGTCCAGGTTATAGCAGGCCCCAGGCCTTGACGAGTTCTCTGCTCCATTGAAGTAGTGGACCACAGTCCACGCATGTCCATCCACATTCCGGAAGGCTTTCGGGGAAAATGGTTGCGTAGGGGGGCGGAGGCCGGATGAATCGGATTCCCAAAAGGCCTTCTGGGAACATGGGTTTTGGGGGCGTCTTCAGGAGCCTGTTGGGGCGTGCCGTCGTCGTCGTCGTCGTCGTCGTCGTCGTCGTCGTCGTAATGTCGTTGTCGCTTCTTGGGGCGCGCCTTCGTCGTCGTCGTCGTCGCCCTCGTATTCGTCGTTTCGTCGTCTTCGTCGTCGTCGCCGGTTCAAGAGGGCATTTGGGGCAACTTTGTGCGACACGATCTGCGGGGGGGCCGCGAGAAGGCGATCAGTCAGTCGTGTTCCCAGTCAACTTCCCAGACAGCTCTCCGGTAGCGTGATGGTATTCCGGAGCATCCGGAGACTCTCGGGCCCATGATGAACCATGTCCCAAGAAGGCTTTGTGGGGACATGATTTGTTGGGGTGTGTTGGGGGGCATCTTGGGCGTTCCCTGGGGGTCCCTTGGGGGCCTCCGAGACTTCTCGGGCCCATGATGAACCATGTCCCCAGAAGGCTTTCTGGGGGGGATAATTTCTTGGGGTGCATTGGGGGCCCTCTGGGGCGTTCCCTGAGAGCCCCTTGGGGGTCTCTTGGGGCTTCCTGGGGGTCTCTTGGGCGCCTCACGGGGCTTCGTGTGAGCCTCTTGGTGGCTTCCGGGGGCCTACGGGGGCCTCTAGGGCCAGAAACCTCGAACTATCGGTTGGCGGTTCCCCTCTGGGCCCCCTCTTAGGGAGTTCTTGGGGCACACTTGGATTGTTTCGGGAGCCTCCTGGGCCGTCTTGGGGCCCTCTTCGGGGTCTCGTGGGCCGTCTTGGCGCGATATGAATGGCCTCCGAGGCCGTGAGGGAGAGCTGGGAAGCAGGGAAAGCGAAAGCACCGAAATCCTTCAAAAACCATTGGACAATTTGCGAGTTTCGCCTCCTAGGGCCTTCTTGGGGAGCCTCTTGAGTCCGTCCTGAAGCGTGTTGGAGTGCACGTCGGCCGTCGTGAGGCTCGGGACCCCCATGAGCCCGTCGTGGCCTGCTTCGGGGCGGGCCCCGGACCCCTCTGGGCACCGTCTTGGGGCGCCCTTAGGGCGTTGCCTGGAGAGCCTCCTGGGCCGTCTTGGGGCCCTCTTCGAGGCCTCGTGGGCCGTCTTGGAGCGATCCGACGGGCCTCCGAGGCCGTGAGGGAGCGCTGGGAAGCGGAAAAAGCGCGAACGCCAAAACCGTCAAAACCATAGGGGAAATTATCCGTAAGGGCTTCGCCCCCTGCCGCCGGCCCCCTCCCTCGGAGAATGGGCCACAGAAGAGCTAAGTCATGAGGTCTTGGCGCTGTCGTGAAGCAGTATCGAAACTTCATGCGAAGCCGATTCGCAATCAGCAAAACCAACTGATCACAAGAGGGGTTACCACACCTGGCGATTGGTAAGACGTGTATGGTTTACGGGCTTGGTTGCCACACCTTGCGATTAAAGGGCCGAGGGAGTTCTCGCAGTTTGGGTTACCACGCCTTGCGATGGATGTGCGTGAAGGGTGGCACCGAATTTCAGAAATGTGGCAAATCCCCTGTGTTTTTGGACCCTGACCCCGCGGATCTGCGTGAGGGGTGGCACCGAATTTCAGAAATGTGGCAAATCCCCTGTGTTTTTGGACCCTGACCCCGCGGATCTGCGTGAGGGGTGGCACCGAATTTCAGAAATGTGGCAAATCCCCTTTGTTTTTGGACCCTGACCCCGCGGATCTGCGTGAGGGGTGGCACCGAATTTCAGAAATGTGGCAAATCCTTGTGTTTTTGGACCCTGACCCCGCGGATCTGCGTGAGGGGTGGCACCGAATTTCAGAAATGTGGCAAATCCCCTGTGTTTTTGGACCCTGACCCCGCGGATCTGCGTGAGGGGTGGCACCGAATTTCAGAAATGTGGCAAATCCCCTGTGTTTTTGGACCCTGACCCCGCGGATCTGCGTGAGGGGTGGCACCGAATTTGAGAAATGTGGCAAATCCCTTGTGTTTTTGGACCCTGACCCCGCGCGGATCTGCGTGAGGGGTGGCACCGAATTTTGGCAAATCCCCTGTGTTTTTGGACCCTGACCCCGCGGATCTGCGTGAGAGGTGGCGATTTTGAGCCCCCCCAGCAATTCAGACAACGCGCCCAGGTGGTGCTAAAAATCTGGTTTGGCCTCCCCCCCCTCGCGCGGTCAATCAACTAGTTACAGTAACCAGCAAGAAGTCAACTAGTTACAGTAACCAGCAAGAAGCAGAACTGTAACACTGGAAACTACAAACTACAACTCGTACAGGAAACTGCAAATCACGCGCCTCGCAGCCTGGTGGCCCCACAAGGGGGCCGGCGGATAAATGTTGCATCCCAAGGCCCTCTTGGAAAGCCTCTCGAGTCCGTTCTGGAGCGTGTTGGAGTCCTCGTCGGCCGTCTTGAGGGCAACTTGGGCGTCTTCGGGGCCTCTTGGGACCGTCTTGGGCCCTCTCAGCGGGACCCCCGTTAGCCTGTCGTGGCCTGTTCCAGGGCGGGACCGGGCCGCCTCGGGACACCTCTGGGCGCCCTCTTGCGGCGCTCTTGGGGCACACTTGGGTTGTCTGGGGAGCCTCCTGGGCCGTCTTGGGGGCCTCTTCGGGGCCTCGTGGGCCGTCTTGAAGGACGGACTCAAGAGGCTTCCCAAGAGGGCCTACCTTGGGGGCGGAGAGTGCTTCGCACGTGAAAATACGTGCGCGTGCGCGGAGGGGCTGGGGGGCCGACTTGCGCCAAACAGGTGACAGGCGACGATGAGGAGGAGGAAGGTGGAGGCAGGACGATGAGGAAAAGGGGAAATTAAAAAGGAGGAAGGATGAGGAATGGGAAGAGGAGGAGGAGGAGGAGGAGGAGGAGGAGGAGGAGGAAGAGGAGGAGGAGAGGAAGAGTAGGAGGAGAAGGGTGGGTGGAGAGGAAGAGGAGGAGGTGGCGGAGGAGGGGAGGAGGGTAGCACGAGGAAGAGAAGGAGGAGGAGGAGGAGGAGGACCAGGAGGAGGAGGAGAGAAGGTGGAGGAGGAACAGGAGGAGGAGCAGCAGGAGGAGCAGGAGGAAAAGGATAAGCGGAACGTACAGGCGGTAGACGCTACAGACAAGCAAATGGAACGTGTCGCACGCGGAACAGAAGAAAGCTTGATTCCAGTTCCTTACCAGATTCGTGGACCCCTGTCAAGTTTTCAGAGGAGAAGGTAAACAAGGACAAGGTAGGATGAGGAGGAGGAGGAGGAGGAGGAGGAGGAGGAGGAGGAGGAGGAGGAGGAGGGGAGAGAGGGAGGAAGGCACGGTGAGGAGGAGGAGGCGGAGGAACAGTAGGATGGCGAACAAGAGGATGAGGACATGCGGGGGGGTAGAGGAGGAGGAGGAGAGGGAGGATGGAGAGGAGGAGGAGGAAGAAGAGGAAAGGGGAGGAGGAGGAGGAGGAGGAGTGAGGGGAGGAGGAGGAGGAGGAGGAGGAGGAAGGGGGAGGAGAGGGGAGGAGGAGGAAG
Organism: Prorocentrum cordatum; assembly: GCA_963575745.1. Lineage (NCBI taxonomy): Eukaryota > Dinophyceae > Prorocentrales > Prorocentraceae > Prorocentrum > Prorocentrum cordatum. The sequence goes on from CAUYUJ010006792.1 coordinate 151,553, forward strand.
AGGAGGAGCAGGAGCAGGAGGAGGAGGAGGTGCAGAGAGGAGGAGCAGGAGGAGGAAGAGGAGGAGAGGAGGAGGAGGCGGAGGAAGGGGGAGGGGGAGGGGGAGGGGGAGGGGGAGGTGGAGGGGGGGGAGGGGGAGGAGGAGGAGAGGGTGGAAACGAATGAGGCGGATGAGAGCGAGCAGGCGCAAGATAGAAGTTGACAGATCACGTTCCCGCTGTTACCACCGCCGCGAGGGCAGCTCCCGCGCCCGTCCCCGCGCAACGGCAGCTACGTCGCGTCGGCGCCGTCACCAGCGGCGACGTGCGCTCTTCGCCCCGCCCTCCGCGCGCGCGCGAGTTCCGCCGCGGCGAAGTCGTGGAGGGTCTGTCGGGAAGCGTCGAAGGACTTAGGTTGTGGTAGTGGAACGATCTCCGTGTAGAAGACTCGTTATCACATTCAAGGAGGCGAGGGTTTGAGACCGCATTCGAAGGGAGAGCCCCCCACCAGGACATCGGCTTCGGTTTCGTATCCGTGTCGCTTTATTGAGCCCTCTTGGAGTCCTCTTGGGGCTATCCCTGCGCCTTCTTGGGGCTCTGTTGAGGGGGCTTGGGGTCCTCGTGAATCTCTTTCGGGGGGTCTCGGGGCCCTCTTGGGGCCCTCTTGGGGTTCTCTTGGCGTTCTCTTGGGGGCCTCTTGGGAGTCCTGGAGGGCCTCTTGGGGCTATCGTGGAGCGCGTCGGTGAAAAGAGAGGCTTCCTGACGTTTCTTGGGGCGATCGTGGGCCGTATGGAGGGCCTCGGGCCCATCTTGGGGATCTGTTGGGCCATATTGGGGTTTTCTTTAGGCCTCATATTCGCATCGAAAGCGAAACGGCGAGAACGCACCACTCATTGATTTGTATTCGGTGATTGAATGATGTTGGCTTCTTTGGGGTGGGGTCCGGAGGGGGCTCCGAGAGCACTTGGAACCGTCTTGTTGCCCTCCTGAGGCCTTTTGGAATGTTGGAAGCGATCTTGAGCCATCGTCGGTTATCTCGGGCCATCTTGGAGACCATCTTGGAGCAACGGGAGCCCTCTTGGAGCCATCTTGGGCGACACAGGACCCTTTAGCACCTCGCGGCCACCCCCTGTCCAGATCTAGGGGGAGGGAGCAGGGGGAGGGGTAAACCCCTCCCCAAAAGGGGAAAAGAGGAGTGGAAGAGAAACCACCCCAAACCAACTACGCCCAGAAGGCTGGTGGGATTGATTGTCAGAGTAGCGGGTGCGTGAGTGTTCCTCGGGCAGCGGATAGATTTTGGAGATGTCGTAGACAATTTGTGGTGATGCTTTTATTATTGTATTATGTATTCATAGGCTTGCCTTCATTCCTATGCTTCCCTTCATTCATGGACGCTTGCTCTTGCTCATGCTGTCATCCTCTTCATCAAGCCTCGACTGAGCCTTCGACCTGATTATTGCATGATGGTTGAACATGCGCCTCTGTTTCGGAAGCTGGATGCGTAATTTTGGCAGCTACTTAGATCGAGCGCGTTGTATGTCAATTCCCTGATATGGAGACATAAGCAGAATGGCATAACTCAACAACCAGGAGAGCAATCTATAACAGCATTGGCAGTAACAGCCTCGTAAATACTTGCGCTGCGCGCGAGGCAGCGAGAGAGAAAGAGAGAGAGAGAGAGAGAGAACGAAAGAAATAAAGAAAACACATGACACAACGAGAGAGATAGCGATAGGAGAGGCATGGCACCCCGAAGGCGTGCAGCAAGCGCGTCGGGATCCTGCACCGTGAGCGTCCCCTCGTCGCCCGGTGCCTAGACTGGCATGCCGGAGGGAGGGGTGGGGCCATTGTAGCATCCCATTCTTTTGCATCGCGTTCTCCTGAGTTGCTGCAGCTCTCGGTACACTCGTTGGTAGTGCTGCTACTGCTTCTGTTGCTCCCTCGGCTCCCATTGTCGCTATCGTCGATGGGTTTGCGGATGCACCTGCCCCTGACAATGATGCGGCTTATGTTGTTGGCAATATTGGTCTTGCCGGATCGTCCAGTTCGTCGCGTGGTCCTACGGTGATGCAGCAGGCGGTGGGATTAGAGTGGGTTCGAGCGGGCTAGCCATTTGAAGTGCATGATGGAACATACCCAGGATGTCGTTGGCCTTGAACCCCCCCAGGTGCGCCCCTTTCGCCTGGAGGGACTGCCACTCAGAGGCCGCGAGGAGGGGGTGCGCTCGCCCTCGAGACCTTCGCGGCAGTGCACGGCCTCCTCCCCCAGAGGCTCGAAGGACCCAATCCAGCACGGAGCAGCAGCAGCCAGAGCGTGAGGGATGAGAGGGGGAACATCGACGTGCACGGGAGGGTTAGCGAATCAGCTGGATGCGGCGGCTTCTCCCGGGGCCTCTCCAGGGCGGCGGCGCAAGAGCGCCAAGAGAGTCCCGCGCCGCGCCTCGCCACGAGCGGGGGGGCAAGGGTCAAGGGACGGATGCGGGGGGGGTGGTTGGGCCTTCGGCCAGTGAGGCTCACGAAGCTGGCTGGACCACTAATCCCCCCTCTACTTCTCTTCCTCCCTCGAGTGCGGCTGGGTCGGGGCTCCTCCAGAGGAGTGACGCCTGCATCCGTGCAGTGTCCCACACCTTGCCCCTTTTCCCGTGCATGACTTGGAGGCGGATAGACCTCCTACCCTGACACGTTGAATAAGGAATTGGCCGTTTTCGGTTCGCGAGAGGGCGTCGCGGCCGTCATTTTTGCCGGTCCAGGTCCGTCGGTTTCGGTCCCAGGCCGTTTTCATTAAGGGGAGGTTTACTACAGGGAGCTTTTTGTCCACCGCCGAATGACTGCTTCCGCAGACGGGCACGCTCCAAGCCGCTGCGGAACAGAACGGAACGGCACGCTCGGGGGGAGAGCACCGACCCCGTTCGCCCAATCATCGTCGGCAGCGGCCCGACAGCCCACCCCGCCCAGGAGCGAGCGGCGTGGCGATCGGGGGGGCCCACACAGCCCAGGAAGGGGCGGCGTGGCGATCTGTCGGCGATGTACCGCCGATTCCAGGTCGATGTGTCCCTCCTCCTCTTTCCTCCTCCTCCTCCTGCTCCTCTCCTCCTTCTCCTCCTCCTCCTCCTCCTCCTCCTCCTCCTCCCAGCCTCCTCCCCCCTCCGAGCCGGCCCTTCCCCCCGACTGTGGCCCCTCGTTGCTCCTCTGGGTGGAGGCCCGGAGGGCGGCCCACAAGTCCAGAGAGCGGCGTTCCCGGCGCGCGCGCCTTGGGGCAATCCCGCGCCGCGCCTCACCGGGGGCGGGGCGAGCTGCGGCGGCGAGAGCCGAGGCCTATCCTCGCCGATCAATGGTTAGGGCACTCAACGATGTTTTCCTGGACTCAGCGCGTGTACAGTAGACGCGCGCTGCTAGCACGACCCCTTACGGGGCCTCTGAGGCGAAAGACGGCTGCGGAGTTTGGGAGGCCCTGCTGCAGACCCGTCTCTCTCCCGCTTGTGTTGCAATGCGCATGCAACTGCGAACGCAACTGATTCAGACTGATCTTCGCATGATGCTCGAAACAACGATGGGCGGAGCGGGTAGGGTGCGGAAATCGCCGAGCACGCAGCGAAGTCCGAACCCTACCCCCGCCTCCCATCATTCAGGATAATCGATGGTTGGTGGGGGTAGGGCTCGGATGTCGCCACCGGGGGGGGCAGGGTTGGGATCTCCAGGTCTTTTCAGTGCGGGATCCTCGGATACCCCGGCACGTTCCTCAGGGCGGGCTTTCAATCCCGAGTCTGTCTTGGTCGACTGCCCTGGGGTCCGACGTGGGCCCCCATGAGGCCCACAATGACAAGAAACCTTCGCGAGTTTTTTTGTTTATGCCGCTGCTTCTTCCCCTGGTGAGGGAGGCTCAGCCACGCGCAGGAGGGGGGCAGGGGGAGCGGAAAGGCTTGACTAGAGGCACCCTTGCTTCCCAGAAGAGGCGGGCCCTGTCTGTAGTTGTAGGGGCTGGTGCCTTCTCCCAAGAAGCCTTCCCTCCTCCCCCCCTCCTTCCCCTCCTCCCCCTCCTCCTCGTCCCCCTCCTCCTCCTCCTCCTCCTCCTCCTCCTCCTCCTCCTCCTCCCCTCCTGCTCCTCCTCCCCTCCTCCTCCTCCTCCTCCTCCTCCTCCTCCTCCTCCTCCCCTCCTCCTCCTCTCCTCCTCCTCCTCCTCCTCCTCCTCCTCCTCCTCCCTCCTCCCCTCCTCCTCCTCCTCCTCCTCCTCCTCCTCCTCCTCCTCCTCCTCCTCCTCCTCCTCCTCCTCCTCCCTCCCCTCCTCCTCCCCCTCCTCCTCCCTCCTCCCCTCCTCCTCCTCCTCCCCCTCCTCCCCCTCCTCCTCCTCAGCTGTGAGGGGAGGAGGGAGGCCGCTGTGAGCGGCCGAGCGCCGGGGGGACGGGCGGCGCCCCCATCGGCGCGCGCGCGCGCCTCCCGAGGCCGGCGCTGCGCGTGCGCGACGTGCAGGCGGAGGCGCCCAAGCGCGAGGCGACGCGCCTGGATGGGGGGGCCCTCGGTTCGATTCGATTCCGATGGCTCTTCCTCTCCTCCCTCCTCCCTCCTCCCTCCTTCCTCCACCTCCTCCCCCCTCCCCTCCTCCTCCTCCTCCTCCTCTCTCCTCCTCTCCTCCTCCTCCTCCTCCTCCTCCTCCTCCTCCTCCTCCTCCTCCTCACTCCTCCTGCTCCTCCTCACTCCTCCTGCTCATCCTCATCCTCATCCTCATCCTCATCCTCATTCCTCCTGCTCCTCCTGCTCTTCCTCCACCTCCTCCTGCTCCTCCTCCTACTGCTCCTCCTCCTCCTCCTCTCACTTCCATGCTGCCCTGATGCGGACCAGGATGGCGATCCTCCGTGCGGTGTATCAAGCGCACCTGTCCCAAGCAGGCCAGCAAGCCGTCCTGCCCTGTGGCCCCCGGTGAGCTGCCCCAGGCCCCCTACACGGCTTAGTGGCCCAGCGTCTGACGCTATTTTGGAAGATGCCAGCCCATCCTCTGATCAGGTGGTGAGACTCGCATCATGGTTTATCATTTGTACGGTCTGAGGCGATCGTGGCTGTCTCGGGGTATGTTGACCACGCATAGCATCCACCGACACCAGGTGCCAACAGCAGTCCTTGCACAGGCTCAGGGACCAGACGGCATGTCGTTCAACCTTCACAAGCACCTCCACAAGCTTATGCCTACCCTCAAGGGCATTGGCACTACATTTCAATCCTCCTCCCCCCCCTCCCCCTCGCGCCATGGAGGAAGCCAGTTCTTAGGGAAAGGGGTCCCGAGCTTTTTCGCAGTGGTCGGGTTCTCCTGGCCCTCAAAGGGCCCCAGGACAGTTTGCAAAACGACGCAGGAGAACAATCTCATCCTGGGGGAAGCCGCCAAGGTCCAGGGTCCGTTTCCCTCAGCACCCGTTTCCCCCATCTTCGTTCTCTTCTTCGATAACATTCTTGGTCGCCAGCTTGAACGCGAGATTGGATGGCATCAGTCAGGAATTGCAAGGTTGGGACGTAGGTGTACTGACAGGCACACATGAATGGGCTGGACCAGAACCATCACAGACGATGCACTCGAGTCCCTCGTTGGGAATCCACTGTGGAGGAAAGCGGGTGAACGTATATTCAAACCATGTGGGGTATCCTTTTCTTGCGTCGACATTAAAACGCTCAGGCATGTGTATATACCGCCAAGAACAACGCAGGGACAGGCTGCAGGAATACGACTGTCGAACAAGTTCTTGGACTTGGCCCCTGTTGCTTCTTACGTCCCAATTTTCTCGGCCGCACACACGGACACATATCCCAGATACCCCGAGAATGGGTGGACAGGTGTTGCGAATGGGTAGCATGCAGATCGGTGGTTATAGGCTGATGCGGCACCAACAGCCATGCCTGTCTTCACGGAGAAGGAGCAAGACGATTTGGGAAAAGTGCATCACATACGGCTGGAGTTAGGGCGAAGCTTGTCGAACAGAACGAGCTTGCGATTGCGACGACACATTAATCATGGAACAGCCACAGGCTTCGAGCATGCCGCAATCACGGCGGCCACACCACACTCTGTCAGGGCACGCGTCGGCCTCAAGGACGAGGCAGCACGTGATCAAACAACGGGGACATTTGGACCACGATCCAATAGGGATAGTATTGGAGGTGGGACCGACTCAGAGATTCCCCCACCCAGGAGAACCAGGAAACAGGAGGGAGGGGTAGATAGAGAAGCGCTTATGAAGTTCATCGAGAGCGGCAAGATGCGCGGAGACTTCTTCCACATAGTCGAGGAGAAGATTTTGGAAATGGGGCCAGAGGATTGGGGGCATTTGTTGTCAGAAGCCACCCCAGACACTGATCGGAGGAAATGGAGTGGTGCAGCGAGAACGACAACGCGGGATACCGCCCCGACAAGGAAGATTCGCAGTGACCCAGCCGTTTCTTTTCTGAGGGAGAGGCGCCTCGAACTGCTAGGGCAGAGAGAGATTATATATATATATAGAGAGAGAGAGAGAGAGAGAGAGAGAGAGAGAGAGAGCGCGGCGGAGGCTTTGTCACGGCGGGGGCATGGTAGCATCTGCGAAGACTTGGCAGAACGTCGGCAGCCATCGGGCAATCAAAGACGAGGCGGGCATGACGAGCAGGGCGAAGCGTGTGGAATTTAAATCGCAAGCTAACGCAGCCAAGAAACATGGCGAGATGCATCGGTCCAGGCTTCCATGCCGAGGAACGGGCAAAGGACTGGGGATTTTCCGTGGACCTGGTGGGAATGCGACGAATGGCAGGCGGAGCCACCAAAACGCTTGCGCGATAGGGGGGGGGGGGGGGCTAGCAGCAGAAGGCATTCGTCTGGATCAGCATGTTGAGGATCATAGAGGCTCAGCTGAAGGCGAGGTTCAGCTGCCAGATGACTCGGGCATCAGAGCAGCAATTGCCAGGGTGCTGCTTCGGAAATCTGCGAAGAGGTGAGCCCGCCCACAGTGGGGGGCGCCGGCGGTGCACCTGCCAGGCCCCAGAGCAGCAGAGAAGACTGAGGACGAAGATGAGATATCCAGTTAGGTTTTGAAGTTCGGATATCGGAGGGGTAGCGCCCCGCAGCAGTAAATGAGGAAGGTGGGCGGAACAATTCGGCAAACGAGAGAGGGCCATCGACGGGAAAGCATTGGCGACCAACGGTGTATCGCCGCGCGAAGTGGGGCTGCATGCAGGTGCAGAGATGGGGGCAGAGCAGGTGGCGAATTCGGGGGGGTCATTTCTGAATTCCCGAAGCAGACTTGACGACGTCCTCAATGCGCGCAGGAAGGCCGAATTTTTTGTTCGTTCGCAACAGATAAGCGCAATGGGAAAGCGAGAATAAAAGGAACCGAGAGCCATGCGTGCACAACGTTCGATGGGAGTGACCCGGCAGAAAGGGGCAGTCGCTAGAGGAAAAGCGCCAAGGCACCCATTCTGGGCGCATGGATGGTTGAACGACGCGCGCAGGGACAATGACCCGGCGCGCACTGCAGCGACGCAGTGGGGAACGAAGGAAGCAGAAGCAAGTGGGATGCGCTGCCATTAAAACTGCGCAAATTCGTATGCCATTACGTAGAGACCAGCTCTAGCCGCCCCAGCGCGGGCGACATCTGTGGCGAGCCACATCTGCCAAGAGAGACGCGCCATTCAATTTGCAATGCCGGCCATTCTTTTCGCGGCTGCGATCGTGGGGCGCGCCGACGGTTGGACGCGCGCTTTTGCGACCCAGGTGGCGCGCGTGTGCCTGCATTCTGTCCGAGACAGTTCGATGGCGCACACAATCGTCACGTCGAGAAATGAAGGAAAGAGATGGGAAACATCGACGTGGACCGCACTTTGCACGATGGAACACGCCCGACCACGGGGGGAACGCGACCTGGCCACGAATGCATCCATGGACGACGCTGCCCGAAAGAGTTCGATTAGGTTGAAATTCGGCAGGACATCGCAAACCCGCTCAACGACGCGACCGAGCGATTCGAAAACACAGTCGAGAAGAAAAGTTGAACATTCAACACCGGGAAGGGCAAACCACCCACTTTGCCTCAATAGGTCTGGAAGCGCAAAGACTAGCAGACAGCTGCGACGGATGAGGGCCGGCAGGGCCCAATATGCCCGAGAGATGCAGCTGCTCGGGCCC
>CAUYUJ010006792.1:164662-166735 GCA_963575745.1 Prorocentrum cordatum
ACCGCTGGCTTCGCCTCGAAATTCCCGTCAGAGCGCACCCCAGGAGAGGGTCGCGGGGGCAGCGTTTCCCCAGATCCGGGCCAGGGTGCCCCAGCCTGCCCCAAGACGGCTCTGCTATTGGGCACGACGACGACGATGACGACGACGACGACGACGGCGAGGCACCTGGCCAGAACTCGCGGAGGCAGGCGGACAGACACCCCACCTTGACGCGACGTTCAGTGAATTGTCCGTTCTCGGTTCTCGAGAGGGCGCAGCGGCCGTCATTTTTCGCGTTTGCGCCCGCTGGGTTTGGGCCCAGGGTCGTTCTCAGTAAATCTCGTTTGGCTACCGGAGACTATATTATGTCCATCCACGGTATAGATGTGTCGCCGATTCTGGGTCCCCGTACCCTTGCCCCCCGTCCCTCACATCAGGGGTCGCGTAACAACGGGGCCAAGCGCCGACGGGGTCAGCCAGTCCCGTCTGGCCTCTGCCTGACCCGGGCATGGGAGGTCCAGGTGGGGCTGGTGCCCTTGTCGTTCCAACGCTGATCCGGGTCTGGGAGCTACTTCGTGGCTGGCCTGGGTGTGCGACACCGCCCAGGCTGGCTGAGGTGAGCGCTGATCCGGGTTAGCGGGTCCTTGACGGTGATCGGGGTTTAAAGACGGGATCTAGAGGGATGGGGCCTTGACGGTGATCGGGTCCTAGACGGTGATAGGATGAGGACGAGTCGCCCCAGAGCGTTGAGGAGGATCTTCCCGAAGAGCGTGGAATCCAACGCGGCAAAACAGAAACTTGCGGATGCTCGTTCTGGAAGGCTGCCGAGGGCGCTTGTTGGTGGCCTCCTCGGCGGCAGGGGAGGGGCCGGGGATAGCGTCGAGAGTCGGTCGAGGGCCGATGATGAAGCACAGTCGTGGCTTGCTTCGGGGCCTTCAGAGGCTTCCTGAGGGGTCTGGGAGCTCTCTGGAGACATCACATCCGGGGGCCAGGGTAGTCGTTTGCTCTCTGGCGGGGGGCCAAGGGAGGACGGGGGGGCGTGGCGGTCGAGGGACGGAGAGGACGAGGAGGGCCGGCTGCCGTCCCAAGTTCCTTTCTCGTGAAGTCTGTGCAAGTTGCTCGCTTCCATACAAGAATCGCCCCCTTCAAGACCCGCGCCCTGTGGGCCTGGCTTCCAGGCGAGACCCTCGCTCTGAAGAGGAACCTCCCCGCGTCCTTGCAGCGCGTAGCCAGGAATGCGACACAGTGTATGAACAGACAGTGCAACTTAGTACTCGGCGGGAGTCCCGCTTTGAAAAGAACCTCATCTATCCGAGTATCGGGTGCACACGTTTACATTACTGGCGATGATCTGTGAGGAAGCCTCCAGCGAGGGCCCCGCAAGAAAACGGAGCCGACCTCCAATGCTTCCTCGCTAATCTGTCAAGACGTCTGGGTGCGGCACTGAGACAATGTTCACATATTGGGACGAGCAGTGCTCCATCCTCGCAGCTGCTGCAAGCTGTTCAATACGAATGTGCGCGGCGCTCCGGCGAGGGACTCATTTCGACAACGACCTGTGCTCCATCCTTGAAGTGCTTTGCGAGCTCCAAGCTATAGGATGGTAATCGGTGAGGGAGTCTCCTGCGAAACGCCCGATTTGGCCTACCGACACGTTCAGGGATTATATATATATGTGTATACATGCATATACATATACCTACATATAAATAAGGGACAGGGGTGGAGAAGGGGGGGAGAAAGAAGATTGAAGAGTGGAGGGACGGGGAACATGCGGATAGATAGGACGACGGGGGCGAGGGAGGATGGAGGGGGAAGAGAGGGGGGGTCAGCAAGACTTGCTCCCCCTTCCCCCCCCGAAACTCCCCCAGAGCAGCATCGGGAACCTCCGAGACACACCAGCCCCTCCGAAGGGACGACCGGGGCGGCGGCGTCGATGAGCCTTCGAAGAGCCCGCAGGGCGAGCACGATTGTGCCCCCCACCCGCGAGAATCGAGTCTATTTCTGAAGCACCATCGTGGCCGAGGCTGAAGCAGGCCCGGACAAGTCCGTTCCTCTCCCTCCTCCTCCTCCCTCCTCCCTCCTCCCTCCTCC
>CAUYUJ010006792.1:166835-213755 GCA_963575745.1 Prorocentrum cordatum
GCGCGGGTCTCTCTTCACACACACTGCGCGCCGCGGGGCAATGCGCGCCGCGGGGCAATGCGGCAATGAGGCACGATCCGCGTGTAGGGTGTGCCGAATGATTTTGGATGCCACCGCGCGAACACCCCCACTGACGCCGCAGGTGGACCTCCTCCTGACACGACCCGTGCGAGGGATGTTCTGAAATGGACGGGGGGACGCCATGCGAAGCTGCCCATTGGTCCCATAGGTGAAGCTCCTTCTGGGGCATGATTTGTGTGACGGGTGTGCCGACATGGGCGAGGGGGACGAACCTTGTCTCTGGGCCTTCAGGTAGTCACTCCTTGTGGGCACGATCCGCGTGATGGGGTGTGCCGCAATGGCCAGGGGCGGAGGGGGGGGCGCAGTGCGAACCTTGCCTCTGGGGCCGCAGGTAGAGATCCATGTGGGCAACGATCCGTGTGAGAGGTGTGCCGAAATAGGAGAGGGGGCGGGATGCGAACCCCATCTCCGGCCCAAGAGGCCCACAGGACCGTTCCAAGGCAGCCCGAGAGGGCCTCAGGAGGCGCCCAAGAGAGCCCCGAGAGAGCCCAGGAGGCGCCCAGACCGCCCAAGAAGGCCCCTAGGGCGGCCCCAGAGGAGAACTCCGACAGACATGTCATTTGGAGGCCTCCGCCCCGAGCGGACCCTCGAAACCTCCAGAAAGCTCCCGAGACGACCTTCAAGAGGACCCACGAGGAGGCTCCCAAGATGCCTAACATAGAGCCCCAAAGGCCCCGAATCACCCCCCAAGAGGCTACGGCACTGCCTCCAAGCGGTCGCCCAGAAGCTACCAACAGGCACACACGAGGTTTCAGATTAACAACCCAGGCACAGTGGCAGGATGGGCGTAAGGCCACACGGAGGGGCACATGTCAACGATGCGGGCAGTGATGATGATGATGATGATGATGATGATGATGATGATGATGATGATGATGATGATGATGATGATGTCGGTGATAGTGATGGTGATGGTGATGGTGATGGTGATGGTGATGATGATGATGGTGGTGGTGGTGATGTTGATGATGAGGATGAGGATGAGGATGAGGATGAGGATGAGGATGAGGATGAGGATGAGGATGAGGATGAGGATGAGGATGAGGATGAGGATGAGGATGAGGATGAGGATGAGGATGGAGGATGAGGATGAGGATGAGGATGAGGATGATGATGATGATGATGATGATGATGATGATGATGATGAGGATGGTGATGATGATGATGATGATGATGATGATGATGATGATGATGATGGTGGGGAGTCTTGACAGTATCGCTGGAGCGTTGGAGAGCCGCGCGGTGTTAGTATTGCTACCGCTTCGTGGGCCCCTTTTCGGGAGAATTCGCGATGCTTCCGTTGCTGCCAGGCCCGCCCGCGGCGCGGTGCTCTTGGCGTTCCACGTGGGCTCGGCGTGGCTCGGGCAGTGGTGTGCCAGCCGCGGCCCCGCCACCCCTTCGGCCGCGCGGCCCGTGGCCACCGCGCCGCCTGCCGTGGCGCCGGCGCCCGCTCCGCCATCGCGGAGCTGCACGGCGGCCGCGCCGCCGACCCCCGCGCTGGTTGGCGAGCTGTGCGCGGAGTTGGAGAGGTGCCTGCCCTAGGGGGCTGCGGCACCGCTGGTGGAGTGCCCAGACCCTTGCCCGGCGTGCCCCGAGCCGGCCAAGGCGGAGTTCTCCTGGGGCTTCGATGTCTCCCTGGGGCTGGGGACCCTCTTGCTGTGGGAGCTCGCCACCAGGCTGTGGGCCGCCGTGCGCGGCCAGGCGGGCCGCTGCTGCGGCCGGAAGCGCGAGGGCGCCCTCCCGGTGGAGGCCCGGCTCGAGCTCACCCCGCCTGGCGGTGCTCCTGATCGCAGGGTGCCCGGAGGCCGCGGCAAGCTCGTCGGCGACTGGACACCGCCGGCGGTCAAGGGATGAACGTTGGCGATGAGTAGTATGTCGAGTATGATCTGCCAGCGGCGCCTCTCTTACATGCCCGTGTCGTGGTCGGCGTCTCTGGGATTGATTGAGAGGCTCCACGCGGCGGTGGTCTCGCCGAACCACGATCGTCGAGTTGTTCAGCGAGGACAACGACGACGTGAGGCACTGGCACCGCGTGGGGTCTGGGCGTGTGCTCATCCGCGAGGATGGGGACATCATGCCAGCCGCCGGCGGAGCGGGGTTCAGGGTGCATGACTTCACCGCGCCCCTTACGCCCGCGGAGCTACAGGCCTTCGCGCTGCAGGCCGGGGTGCTCCTTGCTGGCCATGATGCTGCTCTCGCTGTCGCTGCGGCGCGTCCTGCAGCTGGTGGTGGCGGAGCGGTGGTCGCCGCTGGCGGCGCTGGGGCGGCTGGAGCAGGCGCAGGGGGTGCTGCAGCGCCCGTGGGGGGCGGCGGCGGGCTTGCCGTCGCAGGAGGACCAGCAGGCGGCCTCGCCGCGCTGCTCGGTGGAGACGGAGGTGCAGCTGCTGGCGCTGGGGCGGCAGGAGGAGGTGGTGTCGGAGCTTTTGGCGCAGGAGCCGCCCCCGCCGCCCTGGGCGCGCCCGCTGGCGCCGCGCCGGCCGGGGCCCCAGCTGGAGGCAGGCTGGTTGCCGCGCCCCCGGCCGCAGCGGGAGGCGCCGCCTGGGCTGGCGCTGCCCCCGCGCCCGCCGCCGCCGCCGCGGACGGTGCCGTTGGGTTCGCTGCGGCACTGGCTGGTGCAGGTGCTGGGCCGCTGGCCGTCGCAGCCGACGGAGCAAGTGATGGTGCCGCTGGCTCGGGTGACTGCCGTGCGCTCTCGGTGCAGTACCGCATCAACGGGAAGCGGCATCGGGCTTTCGCTTCGGGTGTCGCATTGCTTCGGGCCGTCGACTGGAATGACTGGGTGGTGCCAGGGCCGAGGACAGCTCACTGGGTGGCGAACTTCATGCTGGAGAATGGAGGGAGCGCGCTCGGGCACCACGTCCAGTGGAGGTCAGTTATTCGCCTGGTGCTGGATGACAAAACGTTGCAGCTCATCGCGAGTGCTCGAAGATCTTCGACACGGCGCTGTGCTACGACCAGCTGGACTTCACGAACCTTGCCAGCCTGGAGTTGGTCTCAAGACAACTTCAACTCCGTGAGGAAAGGCACGGGGATCGCGCACTGGGGACGCGCAAGGACAACAACGAGCACCAGGACGAGGAGTACTACTTCACAGGAATGGCGACGACGAGAGGGCCCATGGTGGCCCCGGCTCTCTCAACCTGGATCAGCGAGCAGATCTCGAGGGAGAGCGCCGTCGCCAAGGAGAGACGCATAGCACGGGAGGAGAGACAGCTTGCCAAGCCCATGGGTGCCAAGGGGCCGAAGGGGGCGGCGGGCAGCTGACCTCCACTACTACTTCATCGATCAAGGCTGCCTGCTGCTCCCTGGCCCCGGGCGCGCAGGCTTTCACATCTTCGGCCGCGAGGTGATGGTGCGCCAGCGCGACATCCTCCCCTTGCCTCTTCTCCCTGTCCCTTCTCAGGCTGGTGCTGGCTGCCGTGCCGTCGCCCGTCGTGCTCACCGCCGTCGCCATGCTCTCGACTGGGCCAACGACGGCATCCAATCCCTCAACTCACTTGCTGGACGTGATTTGGCGGGGGATGGTGCCGCGAGCGCTGCACAGCAGATGTGCCTCGAGCACCTGGAGCGCAGCTACTGCTCGGTTGGCCCCTGTCCTGCTGACGCACGTCGCCGCGGGGGCCTTCGTGAGCTCTGCGGAAGCGCCGCCATGGACGGCGAGTGCGCTACAACCGTCGTGGCTTACAACACGGGCGCCGTGTCCTGGCCGGCCGCGGGAGCGAAGCCCGTCTCCTTGGGCGAGGCGCTGCCAGCCGAGCACCGAGTGCACGGAGATTTTGTGACTGGACTGATGAGTCGCGGCATGGCTCGCCTTGTGTCCGCCGAGGAGCTTGACGACAGCAATGCAACGGTGGGTTTGTTCTTCGACAAGAAAAAGAACCTGGTGCAGAGGATCATCTTTGACGCCAGGTTGGCGAACTGCGACTCCTCGCCGCCGCCGTCGACGCACTTGCCCTCGGCCGCCGCCTTCGCGAAGCTGGGGGCGCAGAAGTGCGACGTCGTCTGGTTCAGTAGCGGTGACATCAGCAACGCAGTCTACGCCATCGAGGTGCCAGAAGGGTTGGGGTCCTGCTGTAGGCCACCTGCGCTGCGCGGCGGCGCGGTGGGCTTGCGGGGCCGCAGCGCTTCGACACTCTTGGTGCCGGCGCTGGCGGTGTTGCCGATGGGCTGGAGCTGGGCGCTGCACCTCTGCCAGCTGGTAACGGAGGAGGGGCTGGCGCCGGGCGGCCAGCGTGCCGAGGTCCTCGCGGAGGATCGAAAGGCCTCTCTCCCGCTGGGCCCGGAGCGCCCGCTGGGCGCGGCCGCGTGCGTCGACGACTTCATGGTCATGGGCTCGCCGAAGCAGGACGTCGGCACTGCGGGGCTTGCTGTCGCGGAGGCGCTCTCCAGCCAGAGCTTCGCGACCCACGGGGAGACCGACGGTGCCGTGTGCCAGACGGACTTCGCGGGCTCTCGTTCGACGGGCGTGGCCACGCGGCGCGGGCATCCACCGAGCGCGTTTGGAGGCTGCGTCCGGCCATTGAGGAGCTCCTGGGCCGTCGTACCTGCCCAGGGCACGTGCTCGAGATCGTGGTAGGCCATGCGACCTGGATCATGATGATTCAGCAGTCTTCCCTGTCGGTGTTCAGCTCCGCGCACACCTGCATCATGTCCAAGGGCATCGAGGAGGGCGAGTCGTGAACGGCCGTTAGGGAGGAGCGCTGGCACGTCAGGAATTTGCCGTCGCTGATGGTGGCTCACACGGACGCCGACTGGCACTGCAAGGTCACGGCCAGCGACGCCTCGCACTGGGGCTGCGGAGTCTGCGAGCGCGAGGCGGCCGTGGAGGAGATCGCGCGCTGGGGGCGGACGGCTGAGCGTTGGCGGCACCGCCAGGGCGCCGCGGCCGCTCGAGCCCGCGCCATGGGGGGCGAGGATGCCTCCGCGATGCTGGAGCAGCTGCTGGTGTCGGACGACCTGCCGGACAGCTTGCGCCAGGCTGATGAGCGCGCGAGGGCCTTCGACATGGTCGACGCTAGCTTCTTCACTGCCCCAGAGGCATCGCATATCGTCGAGTCGTTCCCGTGGCGGGGCCCAGCGAACACACTGCGGCTGGAGGGGCTCGCTCCTTCGAGCTCGCTTTGACATCTCCTTCGAGGTCGGAAAGCTTTCGGACGTCGAGTCTTGCTCTCGGTCGAGAACCTGGAGCTGGCCCTCGCCGCCGGGAAGGGCCGATCGTCGGCCTTCCAGCTTCGAGACATCCTTCGCGAGATCAGCGCCCTCACCCTGGCGCGCCGCCTCCACGCGCGCGTCCGCTGGGCCCCTTCGGAGGGGAACCCGGCAGTGAACCCGCCCCGAGGCTTGCATTGCCTCAAGCCGCAGCTGGAGGGAGAGGCCGTCGAGGTGGGGCCTGCTGCTGCTGGCGCTGGGCCTGGGGCGCTGCCGGCCGTGCACAGAGCTCCCGAGCTTCAGCGCAAGCGAGGAGCGGGCGGTCCCGCGCGCGCGAGAGGACGGAGCAGGCAGCCCCCAAGGCGACTGGATGAAGATGATTGGCCTCACGTCGGCTGCTGTGGCGACCGCCAGAAGGACCTGGTGTCACACGCCATCGCCCGAGTCAGCGCCCCTCCCGGGCTCGTGCCCGCCGTCCTTCCTGGAGTCGAGGTCCGTGGCCAAGGCGACCTTCTCGGGCTGCCGGCGGAGAGCCCAAGCCTTCCTGGGTCGGGCGCTGTAGGCGGGGGCGAGCTGGACCACAGTCGGGGAGCTCGACCTGGCGCCGGCGCAGTACATGGACAGGCTGTTCTTCCTGGGGTGCGCCGGGGATGTAGCCAGCAAGACCTTTGCCGCGATCAAGTTCTACTACCCCGAGGTCGGCAGGCACGGCGCGCTGAGCTTGCCGAGGGCGACCAGGGCGCTGGCTGGCTGGGCCAACGTGGTGCCGCGAGCAACGCGGATGCCTGTGCGGTGGATTCTTGCAGCGGCGCTGGCTGGGCATCTGCTGTCCAGGGGCTCGCTGGAACACGCCGTGGCGCTGCTGCTGGCCTTCAACGCCTACCTCCGCCCAGGCGAGCTGGATGCGCTGACGCCCATGCAGCTGGTCGCGCCGGTGGCGGGCGCTGGGTTCGGGCAGCAACAGTGGGCCTTGCTGCTGGGTCCGAGCGAGCTGGGGGCGCCGACAAAGGTAGGTGCCTTCGACGAGAGCGTCGTGCTGGACGGAGTCGGGCACCTGTACGAGTGCCTCGCGGTGCTCAAGCGGCGCGGCCAGCGCATTTCGGACAGGCTCTGGAGCTTCGCCCGCAACGACCAGATGCAGGTGTCGGCGGAGGCGCCGGGGCTGGGCCACATGGAGCTGACCGTCCACGGCCTCCGGCACGGCGGCGCGTCGCACGACCTGCTGACCAGGGTGCGCTCGGCGCTGGAGGTCAAGTCGAGGGGGCGCTGGCACTCCGACGCGATGCTGAGAAGGTACGGCAAGGAGGCGAAGGCCCTGGCGGAGCTGCACAAGGCGCCGGCCCAGACGCTCGAGTTCAGGCGGCGCATCTCCGCCAGGCTGGGGCCCATCTTCCTGGAGCGGGAAGGCTTGCCGCCGCTGCCAGCGCTGCCAGTGGGGCGTCGCTGAGCGATGGCGAGGTGAAAGTGAGGGTGCGTCGAGTCTCGAGAAAGGCGTCGGCCCCGGCTTCCAGAAGATCGTGAGGGGGTGGGTCACGGGGGGTGTCGTCGTCGGTCTCTGGATGGGCACGCCGTGTTGTTCGTGGTCTCAGGCGCGGCATGGGCCCCCGAATAGTAGTTGGTGCCGTCTCAGAAGCCATTATCACCTTTGGGGGTTGCCCAATCTTAACCCCCGTGCCCGTCTTGCCTGTGAGAAGGGCAACTCTCAACTTAAATTGTGCCTTTCCCTGATCCGCGCGTGCCGTAACAATCACGTGCCTGTTGCGCTGGAGAATCCGAGTAGCAGCTGGACGTGGCAGACGTCTCAACTCGCCCGCCTCTCGGGGCGACCCGATAGCCATCAGTGTGTCGTGGATTTTGTGCCTTCGGAACCCGCTGGCGACAGCGCACTCGGGTCCAGGTCTGGAGTTCCAGTTTTCGGGTAAACCTCCCTGGGCCGCGCCGTGGGCGTTCTGGCCAGTGCAGTTTGTCGGGTAAACGCCACAAGTTCTTTCAGGCCGTGACTGAGGCCCGGGCAAACTGTGGACCAGTGTCGGTGAGCCCTACTCTGTTTTTTTTTTTGTAACTTGTTTGCCCGAGCCTTGGAGCAAACGATCCAGTCGCTGAAATTAAGCCGACTCCGACATATTGTTAGTTGCGGCTAATGCCAGAATCCCATTCGGGGTGGTTTGGGATTTCTTTCCTCCTCTCGTTCGGTGTGTTGGTATGTTTGTGGTGTGTGTCTGCGCTGTGTGTTGTGCCCTCCGTTCGTCTCCCTTTTCCTCCGCCGAGCTTGGAGCGTGGCCCGTCCTGTCCTGTTCGACCCGCCTAGCCCGAGGCACACAACATGTCCTGGCCTGGTTGGGCGTCGCAATGGGGAGCTCTTGAGCAGTAGTCGCGTTGGAGGACCGCGCGGTGCTTGTATCTGTTGCCGCTTCGGCCCGAGCCTTTTTCGGACCCGCCCGCTGCCTCCCTTCTTTTTCTGTTTCTCTCTTCCTCTCTCGTTCGGTGTGTTGGTGTGTTTGTGGTGTGTGTGTGTGTGTCTGTGTGTGTGTGTGTCTGTGCTGTGTGTTGTGCCCTCCGTTCGCCCCCCTCTCCTCCACCGAGCTTGGAGCGTGGCCCATCCTGTCCTGCTCGACCCGCCTGGCCCGAGACACACAACATGTCCTGACCTGGTTGAGCGTCGCGATGATGATGGTGATGGTGATGATGATGATGATGATGCTGATGATGATGATGATGATGATGATGATGATGATGATGGTGATGGTGATGGTGATGATGATATGATGATGGTGGTGGAGGTGATGGTGGTGGTGATGATGCTGATGCTGGTAATGATGATGATGATGATGATGATGATGATGATGATGATGATGATGATACGAATGATAGTGATGATAATGATGATGGTGAGATTGGTGATGATGATGCCGATGACGGTGATGATGCTGATGATGAAGCTGATGCTGATTATGATGGTGGTGATGATGTGGAGGATGGGGATGAGGGCGAGGATGATGATCAGTAGGTGGATGAGGAGGAGGATGGTGGTGACTACGACGACGACGACGATGCTGATGATCATGATGCTGCTGCTGCTGATGATGATGATGATGGTGGTGGTGGTGGTGGTGTTGGTGGTGACGGTGATTGTGATGGTGACGGTGATGGTGATGGTGATGGTGATGGTGGTGGGCGTGGGAGTGGGGGTGGTGACGATGATGGTGATGATGCTGCAGGCAATGTCATCGGCGTCCGGGGGCAAGGGGCCCAGGGCCTCAAACTTTTCTTTCCCCCCCCCCCCAGTATTGCATTCAGCCGCTGGGATGCGTGGCATGTTTTCGGCCTCCAGGAAAGGATATATCAGCCACGAATGTGTGAAGATGGCCGTAGGCGTACTTGAAGCGATGCCCAGAGACCCCCCCAAACCGCCATGACCTGCCCAAGACGGCACAAGAGGCCCCCGAGATGGCTTCTGGAGCCTCCCAGGATCTCCCCAGAGTTCCCAACGAATGTCGCAGGGGCTTCGCAGGGCTTCCCAGTGGATTCCTCCCACAGCAGTCTTGGGGGCTCTGGGGGTCTCTCCCATTGGAGTGTCCAGGTCGTCCCAGGAGCCCCCCCCCAGAGTAAATGCCACAGCCTTTCAAGAACCTTAGGAATAGCTTTGATTGTTGTCCATGCGCCACTCGCCCCCCTCGTGGCCCTCCGAGGCATCGTCACGGCACCGAAATAGCTCCAGAAAGCCCCAAGATAATCCCCAAGATGCCCCAAAGATGAACCTACGAGGCCCCAAGACGCTCCAAGAGGCCTCCAGGACGCTCCCAAGGGGCCACCAAGAAGGCCTCAAAACGGCCCCAGAGGCCACCAAGACGCCCCAAGAAGGCTCCGAGATGCTCCCCAAGAGGCATTCTATGAACAAAGTTACCGAACTCTCTTCGGACATCAAGACGGCCCAAGAGGCCCCCAAGGTCGTCCCAAAACGACCCAAGAGCCTCCCAGGAGCGCCTCAAGACACTCCAAGAGAGCCTAAGAGGGTCCAAGAGGTGCCGAAGACGACCCAAGAGGGGGACCCCCATCTCACTTACAAGAGCCCTCCGCCCCAAGTGCCCCCCCGAGACTGCCAGCAGGCCAAGACGGGCCAAGACGGCCCCAAGACTGCCGAAGAGGCGCCCAGGACAGCTCCAGACCACCCCAGAACAGGCCCAAGATGAGCCCAAGACCGGGAGCAGGAGGCCGCCAGAGACCTCCGAGACGACTCCGGGACCCCCCAGAGGCCTCCAACACACCCCAGACCCTTGAGAGGCCCCCAAAAAAGCTCCGACGAGGCCCCCAAAACAGCCCAAGAGAGCTTCGAGAACCGTCCCGAGAGAGCCCGAAGAGGGTAAAATCGTTGATTATCAGTGTTTTTTGTTGACTGCTTCGCCTTCTCACGTTTTCTGGTTTCCAACGCTCCAAGACTGAGGAATTTGAAAAAAGGGAGTTCCAGATATTTGTTTTTTCATGTTGGGACTTCTACTCCCTGTCCTCTTCCTCGGGCCCCATCAAGACTTTGGGGTTACATGCAAAGATGTTCCGGGAATGCTGTTGAACTCTCTGACGCTGTCTTGGCACTCTCTTGGATCCTCTTCGTGTCCTCTTGTCCGCCCTTGAAACCATTGTAGACACCGAAATCCCATGATCCCATGAGTTGAAGCAGATGAATTTTAGAAATCTGTTTTTCCAAACCCACCCCTGCTTATTTTTGCACGAAGACCCCGAGGCATCCCAACAGACCGTGGCCTGCATGCAGAAAACGTCGAACCCACTGCCCAGGCGCTACAACTTGAAAAAAAGAAGAAATCCCACCATGCCGTTTTTTTCTCCCAAGTTCGCCCCTGTGTCTATTCTTGCACAACAGACCACAAATAAGGCTCCAGAAGAACCCAGGAAGCCTTCGAGGACCCCAAATCGTTGAATACCTCACGGCAACGAATGATTTGAGCGTTTCCGCTGTTCCCCTTCTATACGATTCCGATGTTTGCGCAGGGCCTCCAAGAGAGTCCTTGGATGGAAGAAACGACGAGGATGATATTCCATGCGTTCGCCCATCAAGCCTAGTTAGAACTCGAGCGCGCGCGAAGCGCGCGCGATGGTTCTACTCACATATATTTATATTTGTGTATGTGCATAATTTGATTGCAAGATCGGTAGATAAATAGTGCGCCCAATAGGCAGTGAGTCCGATAGAAGTTGATCGGTGCACGGAGACGTTTGTCCCGATGCTTGTCCTTTCGTTGGTTTCGCCCACAACCTCCTTCATCGGCTTTTGGCTGGTCTTGTAGGTATTGTTTGACAAGGGTGAGAGGGGGCGCTACCAGCGGGGATTGGTTGGGAATGTAGAGTCGGACCGAGGTATGGTTCTTCGTGTTTGTTGGATGCTCGTGTGCATCCTGGGGAGGGTACCCTTGGATGTTCTGTGTGTTTTGGCCAGTGGAGGGTCTCATGCTCTTGGAGGATGCTCTTCTGTCCCACGCCCGAGTCTACGAGTTCACGCTCCGTGCAGGAGAGCAGGGACGCCTCGGCGTCCGCAGGCGCCAGGCAGCCGAACATTGGACGGCACAGGGGCAGGCGAGCACTTTACGGAATCGATGCTGCGGGGGCCCGGACGGGGGACCAGCCGGGCGACCCGACGGGAGGCCACACGGGAGTCCGGGCGGGAGACCATACCCACGCGGGAGACCGCGCGAGAGTCCGGGCGGGAGGCCAGCAGGGAGACCAGCGGGGAGACCACACGGGGACCATGCCCAGGAGACCATGACCATACGGGAGCCCATACACGCGGAGGCCATGCGGTAGAACACGCCGGAGGCCACACGGGAGACCATAGCCCATGCGCGAGGCCATGCGCGAGGCCGTGCAGAAGGCCACCGGGAGGCCCGGCGGGAGACCACACGGGAGGCGACTGGTCACCGAGCTACCGATTCTGGACCTGGAGGACTTCGCACCTGGCCTCAGAAGAATTTGGCGGGATGGTTGCAGACAAGGTGCTCAGGGGAATCTGAGGACCCAACACGCGAAGGGGGTCGTCAAGTCCAGAGTCAGCCTGGGGGGTGGCGTTCGAGATCCTCTGGAAAAGAAGCGAATCGCCTTCGCCTCCCCCACGCCTGTGAAATCGCAAAGGCCCGTGCGTGTTGAAGGCTGGCGCTCAGAGGCGCGTTCGGCATATCGCGGTGCCTAGGCCTCCGTCTGTGGCACCGCCTCAGAAGGCGCTGAGGCGGCAGATGCGGACGTCTACGATGCGTGCGCCCTCTGGTGGCAAGAACGCGAGCGCGCGCTTTCGCAGCGTTTGCTGGTCTGTAGCGCGCCTGGCGCACGATCCATCCAGTCCTGCCAGGAACCACGTTCCGCCTCCCTCCTCCGCCTCCTGTGTGGGGTGGGGGGGGTTCGATCGAGGCACCTGATGCGTCTGCATGATGCGGTCGAGGACTCTCCCGCAGTGCCGGACGGAGTCCGTGTTGCGGAAGCCTGCGGCTCGGCTCGCCCTGTGCCTCTCGGCTCTCTCCCGAACGGGGTGGGGGGCTCGGCCTGAAGGGATCAGGATCTCTTCTTCTCTTTTTGCCTCTCATCTGAGGCGAACTTTTTGACACATGGTCTGTTTCGAGCGCCCCTTTTTGTGGGCTCTGCTGTTGGCAGAAGTGGCAAAGGGTCACGCTGCCCCTCGGGAGGCCGAAAAAGAGCCCAGGCGCCACCCAGCAGGAGCCCACCCTCCCTCTGTCGATGCTCCAGCGTTGGCCGAGGTCGAGGTCGGCGGTCGGACGGACCTCCTCGGGCACGTCGTCTCCTTCCTCCTCCTCCTTGCCCGTGGATTCTTGAAGGTCCGTGCGACTTGGATGACACAGCTCGGCGGTGGCAGCGTTTTCACTTCGGGCCAGGCTCGGCCTGCCTGTCCGCGTTCCTGTCTCACCGTCTCGGAGCGGCCGACGTTCCAGTTGCAGCTGTCTGCCATGACTGGCCTCTTTCGCTGTCATGCGCACCCGGACAAGCAACACACACAACAAGAGGAACAAGACAAGTCCTCTGGAAAAGAGCATCAACGCGGTGGAATCTGTGCGAGTTAGGGCGTTATTGGGTCGGACCCCATGGGGCGGGACCCGAAGAGTGAGGTGGAAACCTGTGGAGGGGGACCCCGTGTGGCAGAACCGCATGGCCGAGAACCGCCAACGGCATTGGAACATCCAGGGAAGGAGCTCCTCGGTGCAGGGGCTCTGTGGGAATGGTTGGACGGGGCTAGGACGAGGATCAATCCGTTCCAGAGCGTTCCGGAGCGCTCTTAGAGCGTTTTGTGACGCTTTGAGGAGGCCGTGGCGCCCGAGGCGTCCTCCAGGGCAGCCAGATCTCAGAGATTCTCGATATATCCTCACCCGAATTTGTCCTCGTCCTGGCTTCGTCTTACATAGTGGGGACGAGGATGTGGTCGGTCACGGGGACGAAGCGAACGCGGAGGTGTTCAATCAGGTCACCCGCGGGGACGCAGAGATGACCGCGCCCCGTCCCCAGACTCCCGACGTCACGATAGTTTGTTAGTTGACGCCCCTGGGGCCGAGTAGTTCATACCGTCGAGTCGAGCAGTTCTTGTTGACGTTTTGTCTTGTGTGCTTTCAATTTCTTCTGACGTTCGTATTACTTGTTTCTTCCTTCCTAACATCGAGTAGTTTTGTGGACGCTCGCGGGGCCCGGCGGGGGGACCAAGACCCCCGACGTTGCAATTTTTCCACAGCGTCGGCCCCCAGAGGTCTGGACCCGTGGACCGGTTTTGCATCCCGAGTCGGTTTTTGACGGGCCCCCAGAGGCCGGAAATGGGAAAGCAATTCCCGTCCTGATTTTTGTTTGCAGCGCGAGGGATTTTGGGGGGAGGAGGAGGAGGAGGAGGAGGAGGAGGAGGAGGAGGAGGAGGAGGAGGAGGAGGAGGAGAGGAGGAGGAGGAGGAGAGGAGGAGGAGGAGGAGGCGGAGGAGAGGAGGGAGGAGGAGGAGGGAGGAGAGGAGGAGAGGGAGGAGGAGGAGGAGGAGGGAGGGAGGAGGGAGAGGGAAGGAGGAGGAGGAGAGGGAGGATGGAGGAGGGAGGAGGGAGGAGGAGGAGGAGGAGGAGGGAGGAGGGAGGAGGGAGGAGGGAGGAGGGAGGAGGGAGGGGGAGGAGGGAGGAGGAGGGAGGAGGGGAGGAGGAGGAGGAGGGAGGGGGAGGAGGGAGGAGGGAGGAGGGAGGAGGGAGGAGGAGGAGGGAGGAGGGAGGAGGGAGGAGGAGGAGGAGGGCGAAGGGAGGAGGGAGGAGGAGGAGGAGGAGGAGGAGGAGGAGCGGAGGAGGAGAGGAGGAGGAGGAGGAGGAGAGGAGGAGGAGGAGGAGGAGGAGAAACAGGAGGAGGAGGAGGCGAAGGAGAAGAAAAGGACTAGGAGGAGGGCGAGGGGGTCTGGGATGGGGAGGCCACCTCCGGCGGCGGCGGCGGCGGCCCGCAGGCCACCGACGTCTTCCGTGCGGCGGCCGTGGTGTCGGTGGCCGTGAGCGGCCGGGGCCCGTTCGAGGGGCCCAGGCCTCGGGCCGCACGGCGGCGGAGGTTGCCCCGAGAGTAGGGCGGAGGAGGAAAAGGAGGAGGAAAGAGGATGGAGGACGAGGAGGGGGAGGAGGAGGAGGAGGAGGAGGAGGAGGAGGAGGAAAAGGAGGAGGAGGAGGAGGAGGAGGAGGAAGATGAGGAGGGTGAGGAGCGGGTCTGCCGTCCCAGGTCCCCCGGGGACCCGGCGTTCTGGGGCCGCGTGGGTAATTACCCCATGGGCTGGCGCGGGCTGGTTCGCCAGTCTGCGTTAGCCTGCGTGGTGCCAACCTGTGCGGGGGCTGGCTCTGGCCACTGTTGGGGCGGCCCGCCCCTGACGTCGGGGTGTCGGGTGTGGTCAGGGGGGTGGATTCTCGTGGAGAGTACGGCTCAAGACGCGTACCGCTTGGCCCCCTCTGGGCAAGAGGGCTTGTGGGGGCGGGCCAGGTTAGAAGAAGAACCAGGAAGGCATGGGAGCCGCCCGCCTTCGGCGGGCTGGTGGTGTTCATGGAGCACGTGGTGAGCCTGGCGCCTCCTCTCTTTTCTGGTCATTTTTTTTTTTTTCTCTCTCTCTCTCTCTCTCTTACTCTTTCTCGGGCCCCGTTAGGAGCGCAGCGTCCTCTAGCGCTACGGGGTCGCGGGGCGCGGGGCTGGGCGTTTGCCCCCCCGCCCACCCCTCACCCTCTCTGGGCGGCAGGCGGCGTGGACCGAACGATTTCGCATGGCTGCGCCAAGAGAGAGACAAAGAGAGAGATAGAGAGAAGATGAAGAGGAGGAGGAGGAGGAGGAAGAGGAGGAGGAGGGGGAGGGGGAGGACGAGGACGACGACGACGAGGAGGACGACTAGGACGAGGACGAGGACAAGGAAGGGGACGAGGAGGAGGAGAAGAAGGAGGAAAAGAAGGAGGAGGAGGATTATCATTTTCATTTATTGTATGATTTGCATTATTCGAATTATCGTTGTTACTATTATGTTTATGTGTATTCGTATTATTATGATTTGCCATATCATTCGTAGTGGTAATCGCAGTCGTAGTCGTAGTTATGGTCATGGGAATCCGCGAATCTCTTGCGCACGCAGAAAACGAATGTGCGCGACGCTAAGGCGAGAACCACATGTTGACAAAGAACCGCCCTCAATCCGTGAAGCTCTTCCACATGTTCAAGACGAGTGCGCGCGGCGCTGAGGTGAGAGTCGCATTTTGAAAACCACCGCCCTCAATCCGTGAAGCGCCTACAAATATCTAGGGCTAAGTAATGTGCGCGGCGCTGAGGCGAGAGCCACATGTCGAATACCCCCCCTGGAGGAGGAGGAGGAGGAGGAGGAGGAGCAGGAGGAGGAGGAGGGGGGGTGGAGGAGGAGGAGGAGGAGGAGGGAGGAGGCGGAGGAGGAGGAGGAGGAGGAGGCGGGGGAGGAGGAGGAGGAGGAGGAGGAGGAGGAGGAGGAGGAGGAGCGGAGGAGGAGGAGGAGGAGGAGGAGGAGGACGAGGAGGAGGAGGAGGAGGAGGAGGAAGAGGAGGAGGAGAAGGAGGAGGAGGAGAAGGTGTTAACATGCAAGCGTTCAGGTGACTGGGGAGGAATAGTAACCCTGCTACCTTTGGCTCAAGTGTTTAACGGCTGAAACCACCGAGACTCGCTTCGCCGTGCGGGAGTATAAAGGTGACCGATCATCATCACTGTTACTGGGCTCCCGTGCAGAACCCTCCTCGGGGTTTTGCATGGTAGCGGAGCGCGGTTGCCATGGCGGCGGCGGCGGCCGCTGCAGCTAGGCCTGGGCAGGGCGACCCGCCGGTTAACCTCAATGTACCGGCAGACAGAGATGCATGGGTCAATATGGACCCTAATCGATTCAACGACCTGTGCGAGCAGGCATACCTGAACGGAGACTTCAGTTATGTTCAGACAGCGTTACTTGCAAATCACTATGGACTTGCAACGTTCATCAACGAGCGAGTGACACAGGACCGAAGGGAAGTATCGAACGCCGAGGCATTCCAAATGTTACAGAGCGCTCAGAAGACCAACAGCATGTTGTTAGCGATAACGAAGAGAAACGCTGCACTTGAAAGGGATGCTCGCAGGTTGGTGGAAAGAGTCACCGAGTTGGAGACCAACAGCGAGGTACAAGAGAAGTTGATTGAAAAATTCGGTCAGCTTTCGGAAGCAATCAAAGGAGGAAGTGGAAGCAAGCACGGGAGCGGTAAACCGATAAGCGAGCATAAAGCATTACAGGCGTTAAAGAACTTCAGTGGAGAAAGAGCAAAGTTCAGATACTGGAACGACAAGTTCTTGAACGCGCTGGCCCAAGTAAAACCGAGTTACCGACCGGCACTGAAAATGCTGAACAAGAAGTTGGAGACACTCGACGGAGTTGTACCAGAGGAGGATGATGATGACATCATACGCATAATGAACGGTCGATTAACAGCAAGCGAATACTTGAAGGCGAATCCAACTAAACAAGCAGAGGATGACAACAAAGGAGAGCACGAGTTTACCGAGGGAGACAAAACTCAAATGGAGGAAGACTTATGGTACATCCTTAACGAAAAGCTCGAAGGTGCAGAAGCAAGAGGAAAGTTGAAGGGACTTATGGATGGTGATGGAATTATGGCTTGGCAAAAGGTTTACAAGTGGTACTCGGCTGTTACCGGAGCGACCCTGTCCTCAAATATGACACACGCCATGAACCCTGAGCCGCCCAAGAAAATTACTGATACTGTTACCCGACTTGAGGAGTGGAGTGCATTGGCAGAGAATCTTGAAAAGTATGGTAAAGATTACTCACTGCCCCTCCCCTTTAAGGTCACCGCACTCAGGGCAATAATGGTGCATGCGAACGATTGGTTTGACGAGTGGCAGCAGGCGTGCTGGCGAACGCCCGACGCGCTTAACATTGACTCATTCCAGAAGCTATACTCCAAGTGTGAAGATTCGGCGCGTAAAAAGAAACTCGACTCAGACACCAAGAATAAAGGTGCGATGGACATTGGAAATATCAGCGAGACGAGTCAAGGGTCCGAAAATGTCTGGGACCAGACAGGATGGGTTGACGAGGGCGGAAATTGGTGGCCAGAAGATGGGTCTTGGAGTTACGGGTCCTGGGCTAATGAGAGTAACAGTGGAGATCATGAAGAGGTCGACGCCGTAATTAAAGGCAAAGGTAAAGGCACAGGCCCCAAATGTTACAATTGCGGAAGCATGGGTCATTTAGCCAGGAACTGCACAAAACCTAAACAGTTCACCAAAGGAGGCAAAGGTGGCAAAGGCGGAAAAGGCAAGGGTTACCAGGCCACCTACGGGTCCTACATGAAAGGTAAGATTGGAGGCAAACAAGGTGGTAAAGGGAGTGGCTCGCGGGGTGGAAGTTATGGAGGCCAAGGAAAATTTACCCCCCGCAGCGAGCGCGAGTGCTACAAGTGTGGTGCCAAAGGGCATATCGCCGTTAATTGCCCGGGCCCCAAGAAGACCGCCAACGAAGTTGAGCAAGAAAGACCGACGGTGAACGCGGAAAGTGAACAAACCACCTCATTTGGCCAACCGCAACATGTTCTCAGCGTTGAAATGAGGGATGTAGTGAACGTGCCACCGGACCAACTCACAACTGAGGAGGCTAACGGGCAATGGGCACTGCCCTCATATACCAGAAAGAAAATGGCGCGTAAAGTCGCAATGGACCTGAGAAGAGCTTACCATGAGCATCAATACAACGGGAACTGCAATCATGTGAATCAATGGGACCAGAGGATAAGTAAAAGTGTGAAACGGGAAAAAAGTTGGCTGGAGAAATGCAGAGAGATTGGGCTAATCGAGATGCGAGACTGTGATCCAGATATTAACGCGGTGCCACCTCAGAGTACAACGCATGAGACAATTGTGGTTACCGTGGACTCTGGGGCGTACAACACGGTGGGGCCCCCCAAAGTAGGCACCTATTTCCCCATTAAACAAACGGATGCGTCAAAGCAGGGAAGACATTACAGCGCGGCAAATGGAACGACGATAAAGAATTGCGGGCAGCGAGTGGTCACCGGCAAGAATGAACATGGAAACGCAGTCAGCATGCCGATCCAGGTAGCGGAAGTCAACAAAGTTCTGGGATCCGTCAGAGAAATGGTAAACGCTGGAAACAGAGTTGTGTTTGACAAGGACCTTAACGGGAGATCACTGAGTCACATCATGAATAAGGCCACAGGTAAATGCACAACTATCCACGAGAAGAACGGCACGTTTCAGTTCAACATCATGGTGCCGAAGGGACCAGCGGAGGCCATTAATCCCAAGAGCGAAGTGAACGCAGCTGAGGGTTTTCCGCGGCCGGGAACCCTGGGGGCGGACCTGTTCTACTAAGCCCCTCATTACCCGTAAGACCAAGCGAAAACTTAAACGTCTTTAACGCTGAAGAAGGCGAAGGGAGTGAAAGCGGGGGCAGCGAGAGTGAGTTGAGTGATGTGGAGGATGTATTTGTGAGCGACGAAGCGGAGTTACCGAAGAAAGTTCACTGTGACATGAGGCCCTCAAGGGAGGAAGTTGAGGCGCACAACACAACGCATTTGCCTTACCGAAGCTGGTGCCCACATTGTGTGAGAGGAAAAGCACGCAGGCGCAATCACCGGAGACGTAAAAGGGAAAGGAACGGAAACGTACCAGTAATTTCAATGGACTACATGTGGCTTAAAGGGAAAAAGGAAGAAGGCGAAAGTGCCAGCAATGGCAACCCCATTCTGGTCATGCATTGCAGGGGGACCAAATTATCGTGGAGCCGAGTGTTGTTGAAGAAAGGAGTGGACTCATACTCAGTGAAGGTGGGATGTGACATGATCAGCTTTACCGGACATAAGAAGGTTATACTCAAAAGCGATGGAGAAGCGGCAATCACGGCGCTGGCCAACAGGATTAAAGCGTCATGTGACCTCGACATGGGTGTTGAAGTCAGTCCTGTAGGCGACTCAAAGGCCAACGGTGAAATCGAGAGAGCAGTTAGGACGGTGCAAGGGCAAGTTAGGACATTAAAGAGCGCCTTGGATGCCAATTACAAGACCGAGTTTAGTGAGAGTCACGCGATTATACCATGGCTGGTGAGCTATGCGTCTTCTCTGATTAACAAGTTCACGATAGACACGGATGGAAAGACAGCCCATGAGAGATGCAGGGGGAGAAAGTTTAACAGGCAAATTCCTGAGTTCGGCGAATGTGTCATGCACTTAAAGACGCCTGCACACAAGGGCCGCGAAAAGCTTGAGATGAGATGGGAAAGTGGAGTGTTTTTGGGAATAAACGAAAAGAGTCAGGAGCTAATTATTGGGGCACCAAATGGAGCAATCAAGGCGCACGAGTTCAAACGGAAAGGAAGTGAAGCGGAAAGATGGAACAGCAACGAGATTACCGAGATGAAGGGGTTACCTTGGCAGCCTGACCCCAGTGCGGCGGGAATGGAGTTACAGTCTAGAATTATGGTGCCCATGGACTTACCAGAGCAAGAGTTAACGGCACCTGAGACGAAGCCGCTGATTGCGCGAGGAATAGCAGTAAAGAAGCACGAATATTTAAAAATGGGACCGACACCGGGATGTTACGGGTGTAAATGCCTTGTTAGAGGAGACAAAGAGCACAAACCACATAATGCTGATTGCAGGGCTCGCGTTATCGAGTGGTTAAAGAGACAAGAGAGCCCAAACATACAGGCAAGGCTTGCATCGGCCCAACTGAGACTCGAAAGTAAAGGCCGTGCGTCGGAAAGTCAAAATCAGGAATCAGAAAGTCAAGCGAAAAGACTGGGACCCAACGCGCCACCTCCGCCGAGCGCCAAGGTTGAGGATGCAAAAGATGAGTGGGTGGTGAAAGGGAACAAAGTTATATGTCAACACCGGCGACCAAGAAAAGAGTTAGCCTTTCCCACCAATGGTGGATGTCCTGTAGATTGGGATAAACTTAAACCCAGGAGATTTACTCATGCCATCCTAAATGACAGCGGTGAAATACATGAACATGAAGACGCTTGGTACG
Source organism: Prorocentrum cordatum (assembly GCA_963575745.1). Classification (NCBI taxonomy): domain Eukaryota; class Dinophyceae; order Prorocentrales; family Prorocentraceae; genus Prorocentrum; species Prorocentrum cordatum. The sequence continues at coordinate 186,609 of CAUYUJ010006792.1, forward strand.
GCAAAGAGGGAGATGACCAAACATGGGCTATGGGAAACCCCTCTAACGGTTACTGGACCGGGTGGGCCGAGTTCGAAATGGAAGATGAAGAGATGAAAGACCCCCCAAGTGAACCTATTAAACGAAAAGCAGATGGTGACCATGACGAAGAAGATCCACAGGCAACTCAACATCGCCAACTTAACCCGGAACAAGATGAAGAAATGTCAGAAGCAAACGATGTCAGATTGGGACTCAACATGGTGGGATTTGACTCTGAGCTGGTTGAGTGGTTGATGAGCGGGGAGTTGAGAGTCGTGCATCAATTAAACGAGGTAATGAAGGCCACCAAGCTTTATGGCGCAAGTCAACATGAAACTCAGGCGCACGTGACTGAGGCATATTCGCCAGTGAGAGTTACAGGCATGGCAGAGAAAATGGGACTGATACCTGGGTTAGCGATGGACTTAACAACGCGCGATCAACATGGTAACCCATGGGACTTTAATGTGCCAGCCATGCGAGCGAAAGCAAAAAAGATAGTCAAATCCAAATCAGCCCTGTTGCTGGTGGTGAGCCCCATGTGCGCAGCTTTTAGCAGGCTCCAGACGTTCAACTTTAAAAGATTAGGCGCTGACCGAGTTAAACAAATGTTGGATTACGGGATCAAGCATTTGACGCTTACGATGGAGCTTTGCGAAATTCAACGGCGAAATGGTTTCTACTTTCTATTTGAACACCCCGCGGGGGCGACCAGTTGGAGCACTTCAGCAGTGCAGCGGTTGCTCAGAAACAAAGATGTTAAAGTTTACAATGGAGACTTGTGCTGTTGCGATTTGAAGCAGATGGTCAAAGGTGAGGAGATGTTCACTAAGAAACCGACCAGGTTCATGACAAACAGCCCGGCCATAGGTCGTGAGTTAAGTTGGAGATGCAAAGGGCAACATCGACAAATGGAGCGAACTGGTGGCGGAAGAACCCACCGATCATAAGTTTACCCAGACAAATTGTGCCGAGCGAAATTGAGGGGGCTTGTGCAACAAATGAAGGTTGACGGACGTCAAGGGGGTACGTTTAAAGAAGAGGAAACAACATGGAAGTTGATGAAGAGGAGCAAAGTGAAATGCAGATAAGCGAAACCAACTGGGCATGTGAACATGCGGACCAAGATAGAAAGTACAAGCACCAGTTAACGTGGACGAGAAAAGATCATGGAACCCAAAGATTGATGCTGCCAGGACCAAGTGGACCACAATGGAGTTCATGCACTAGGAGACTTACCGTTGACTTGGACACAGGGAAAGTTATCGAGGACAGGCCCGTGAACGAAATCATGGGTAGAGAAAGAAGGAGAACGTTCAAGAAGGGACCGGTTAACACTTCTACCACCTTTACATATGAGGCTGTTGGCGAGATTGCTCCACACAAATGGAAGCGCAGTGCATGTGAACATGAGGGCTGGCTCAAGACGCGCAGCACCTGTGCAGCGTGTGAAAAGGTTGGCACAGTTCAACCTCTCCCCATGAATATGATCAACGTTGTTCACAAGGAAAATGGAGAGATAACCCAAGCCTGGGATGACGCTACTGGAAACGAACTCGATCCTAAACTAACAGTGAAAGCGCGCCAGGAAGAAATGGAACAATTCAGAAAGCACAAGGTTTACGAGAAAGTGAAAGAAGAAGTGTGTTGGCAAGTCACGGGGAAGGCACCCATCGGAACCAGATGGATAGACATTAACAAAGGAGATGAGTTAAGCCCCGACCACAGGTCAAGGCTAGTGGCCCAGCAAGTTAAATACAATTCCAAGGAAAAGAATATATTTGCGGCCACACCTCCACTGAAAGCACAGAAACTGCTCTTCTCAATGGCAGTTACCGAAGGAGTGGGATTCAAGAAAGGCGAGCGCGAGAAAGGATTAAAGCTGGCATTCATTGACACTAAACGAGCTTACTTTTACGCCCCTGCAAAGAAAGACATATTTATCAGACTACCGGACGAGGATTACGAACCAGGCATGTGCGGAAAGCTACTGAAGTCAATGTACGGAACAAGAGACGCAGCAAGCAACTGGGAAGACTGTTACATGGACTTTGCCATTGAAGTTGGATTCAAGAGTGGAGTTGCGTCACCATGAGTGTTTAAACACGAGATCCGGGCCTTATGGTTAACGGTTCATGGGGATGACTTTACGCTACTAGGGGGTGACCATGATCTCGATTGGTTTGAGAATCAAATAAAGGAGGAGTTTGAGGTAAAAGTGAGAGGACGACATGGACCAGGAAAGGAGGACATGAAAGCAATCAGGATTCTTAACAGGATTGTGGGGTGGACTGAGGAAGGGTTGAGATATGAGGCAGATCAAAGGCACGCAGAGATAATTGTGAAAGAGCTTGAGCTTGAAGGAGTAAAAGTGAGGACTGAGGTACCAGGTGAGCGCATTCCAGTTGAAGAGGGAGATGAGGTAGAACTTTCGCCCAACATGACTAAGAGATATCAGGCATTGACGGCCAGAGCAAATTATTTAGCTCAAGACAGATCGGACATACAGTATCCAGTGAAGGAACTTGCTAGAACCATGTCAAAGCCAACGATGGGTTCTTGGAAAGGCCTAGTCAAGCTAGGAAAGTATTTAAAGTACCACAGCAGAAGCAGTTATGTGTATCAGTATCAAGAACAGCCCCGAGAGTTGACGATTTGGACTGACACGGATTACGCAGGATGTAAGCGAACTAGGAAGTCTACGAGTGGAGGAGTAGTGATGTGGGGTAAGCACCTTATAAAATCTTGGAGCACAACTCAAAGTGTGATTGCGTTATCGTCAGGGGAAGCAGAATATTATGGGCTCGTGAAAGGAGGATCAGTTGGTCTAGGACTTCAGGCCGTGTTGAGAGATTTTAACTTGGAAGTTAAGATCACCCTGAAGAGTGATGCCACGGCTGCAATGGCCATTGCGAGCAGACGAGGTTTAGGGAAAGTGAGACACATTGAAGTATGTCAACTGTGGTTGCAGCAGAAGGTAAAGGAGGGAGTACTTCGAAATGTGAAAGTAGGCACACACGAGAACACAGCAGATGCATTAACCAAGTATGTCAGTCGTGAGAGCATGAGCACACACCTACGAAACACGAACCAATGTGCATTAACAGGTCGGCATAGTCTTGCGCCGGCTACCGAATGTTGACATTCGCAGCTCATTTCTGTCAAGCAAGCAGTCTCGATTAAGGCCTCCTCCATCCATTACCTCTTACTCTTGAGCGTGAACGAAAGCGTGGCGGGCCACCAGGTCAACGTCACGATCAACGGCGCCGCGGTCGACCAGAGCCCGCCTGGGGATGGACCGGTTACGCGTCAGAACCTCAATCGCCGTGTTGACGATATCGTCAACGTGGCCCATGCGTTTACCGTGGCCCTCACCAACATGGCCATTAACTTTCACGGGGCCTACGACAAGCACGTTGACGAAGCGCAGAGGGCTGCCGATGACATGGCGCGGAGGATCGAGGACTTAACGCGGCAGAACGCTGCGTTGCTTCACGCCAGTGACGACGTCAACGAAAACCTCAAGAGGGCGCAGGACGAGGTTAACGCCCTTGTGGCGACGATTACAGAGCTGAACATCAAGAATCGCGACTCGGAGGTTAACACGGCGGAGAATGCGACCAAGTACAGGCACATTAACGAAAATATTGGTTACCTCTTGAACACCGCCAGGCGTCTTACCGAGAACATCGCGCCTCTGCGGGACTTCGAGGGCAAACGGGATGCGGCACTGCGCATGTTAGTGGGAGTTACCGAGAGGCTTGAGGGTTTACAGAGGTTCTTGAATGACCCGATCAGCTCCTCGGTTACCATCATCCCGCAGGTGCCTCCGCCGTTGCCTGAGCTGCCCCCAACGGCAGCACTCGCCAAGGCGCCACCCGTTGCCGTCACCGCGGCAGCCGGGTCCATGGCCACAGGCGCGCCCCCAGTGAAGCAGGTTAACGTGGCTCCATCAGGGAAAGCTCCCCCGACTCAGGACCTGGCCGGCACAACCGCTAAAGCCGGGGGGATCCGACGGTCCATGTCGCCGAACAAGATCCCGCCGTCAACGATGAGCCGGCAGAGCGGTGAAGAGCCACAGCCTGTTTACAAGAAAGCGCCGAAGGCCATGCATGAGCGTAAACGGGAGTTGGAAGAATTAATGCAGATAGGCATGAAGATGGATGAAGATCGTGCGATGGGCAGTCAACGTGACGAGGCACCAAAGGGTCCTGCCCCTGCCGTGAACGTGAGGCCGGCCAAGCCGCCCCCTCCGGGGCTTGGCGAGTCCAGAGCATCAAGCAGCGTTAGCGGCATGAAGCCCCCGCCTCCGGAGCCCAAGAGGTTACCGGTCCAGCGCATCCCGCCACCGCAGCCTCAAGTCGTTAACCGCACGAATGACCAGCTTGCGGGATACTCCCGGAACGTCGCCAAGGCCGTGTACCGCCCGCTGTACCACGTCAACGGTCACATGCCCATGCTGAACGACAGGAGCGACGACTACGACGTTAACTACAAGGCGGAACCTGACCCCAGGGAAGTGGTCGCATTAACGATGAAGACGCGTGACAACTGGCGCAGGTTTGAGGGCAACTTCGCCGGGCACGTGGCGAAGGCGGGGTTAACGACTCCTGGCGGTCGGTGTATTCAGGGCAACACAGGGCGGGAGCTTAACGATTACGATGACGTGTTCGTTGACATCTATGGCCAACATGCTTACGGTTTCATCGGCTATGCCGTGTTGAAGGGCCCGAGCAGCTGGAGATCTCAGTTGACGGAGAAAGAGTTGACCAAGCATGATGAATGGGTTGACGCAGTTGGGCACGTACAGTCCCTATTTGATGACGAGTACGTGCCACCACTCCACGTTGACGATCTTCACCCATCGTGGTTTGAGCTCCACAGTTGCCCGGACACGCAGGTGTACGTCAACAAGGTGCCGGGGATGAACGAGAAGCAGCTTAACGGTCTTCTCTTAACGTGGGCAGGAATGCTGCCCCACGGCAACCCCACCGTGATCTCCGTGAAGCACCTGGTGGAAGACACCCGTGGGCCGCACGGTTACATCTCGACTGGAGTTACCGTAATTCGGTTTGCGACGCCTGATCTCGCCAAGCTCTACTGCCGTTACATGAACGGGCTCCAGGTGCATTACCGTAACTACTTCATCGAGGACCTCGAGGTCAGGAGCACCGAGGAGTTAAAGGGCAGCATCAACAGGCCTCCAGTCTACTGGCACCAGACCATCTTAGATGTCGCTCTTAACGATCAGGGGTCCATGAGGGCACTTTACCGTGACAATTGGCCTGCTGATCATATCACCGAGCGTAAAAGCGATCATCGTGAGAAGCTTTGCTGGTTTGGCTGGTTACCGTGCGACGACTTCCCCAACTGGCTTACCGATCCGACCTGGACTGTGAACCCGTTTACCGGCGCTGCAGTCGAGGAGCACCTCCGTAACAATCCAGGCGGTGGACCTCTGTTGAAGGCTCCCCACGCCAGTTACTGGAGGGCCATCGGCACCTACCACAACATCGTTGACGGCTCCATCAAGAGCTTCGATGAGGGGTGCTGGCTCGACGACGAGGAGCGCATTAACGCGTACCTGGACACCGACTATTACAGCCCGATGCAGGCCCTTAACAGGGTGTCGTCCTACACAGCAGCCAGTGTGGGACATCGCGGGTTACCGAGGTCGAGGGGCGCACGGGCCCCGTCGGCGAGGCGCCCGCGCCGTTCGTGAAAGACGGCAGGTGACCAGCATGCTGCAGTTTACGCTCTTCCTCATCTCCCCTCTTAACTTGGCTTAACAATCGAGTGGCGGTAGCTTGTTGAGCTGAGCTTGTATGCATGCGCATCTTTTGTAGTTACCGCAGGTATTGGCGAATAAAAAGCGAAAGCAATCAAAATCATCCAAATGCTAGCCTGCCGTGTAAACTTTAGATGCTCCGCTTGAACTTGTGACTGCTCGAGCGTTTACTCGAGCTCATGTTGCATGTGTGAGAAGCGTGGTGCTCGTAAGCGCTGTCACGAGACCTTTCGAATTCAACGATATGACGATTTGCGTGCAGCGTGTTGTGCAGTTTAACCTGTTTTTATGTTTGAAGACACCTCCCCGTCCGCCCGTACGGACTGGCGTCCGAGGGGGGGTGTTAACATGCAAGCGTTCAGGTGACTGGGGAGGAATAGTAACCCTGTTACCTTTGGCTCAAGTGTTTAACGGCTGAAGCCACCGAGACTCGCTTCGCCGTGCGGGAGTATAAAGGTGACCGATCATCATCACTGTTACTGGGCTCCCGTGCAGAACCCTCCTCGGGGTTTTGCAGAAGGAGGAGGAGGAGGATGGAGGAGGAGGAGATGGAGATAGAGTAGGAGCAGCAGGAGCAGGAAGAGGAGGCGTTGGAGGAGGAGGAGGAGAATAGAGGATGGAGGACGGAGGGAAAAGGTTGGAGCAGGGAGGATTGGGGAGGAGGACGGCGGGGGAAGGATGGAGGAGGAGGAGGACGGTGCAGGACAGGAGGATGGAGGCTGCAGGTTGGAGGATGGAGAGTGGGGCGGGGAGGGTTCAGGATTCAGGAAGAGGAGGAGGAAGGATGAAAGAAGGGGGATGAAGGGAGAAACATGGATGATGGAAGATGGAAGATGGAGGGCGAAGGGTGGAGGCTGCAGGAGGAGCACGATGGGGAGGAGGATTGAGAATGGGGGGGAGGGAGGATGGAAGCTGGAGGATGGAGGGTGGAGGATGGAGGAGGAGGAGTATCGCTGGGGAGTATCGTGGTCGAGCGAGTAACCGGGATACGCAGGCGCGCCGAAGGTCTCGCAGCCCAGTTTCGCCACACGGGCCGACACCGTGCCAGACTCAAAACGGCCAACTTCTTCAACACTAGAGTCCCCTCGGCGACATGGGCTGAGCAGGTCTTTCCACCTGACGCGGGCGTACCCTGCTCACCTGCGACAGGGGAACAACGCTCGAGCGAATGCCGAATTGGTGTCCTGCACTGTGGGTTTTGTCGACCCTCCCCCAATTCCGGGTCACGTCAGCCCGCTGGGGTGGGGGACAAGGGGCCCCCAGAAGTTGGACGGGGGGTAAGCTCGTCCCCCTCCTCCACCATGGGGGGGGGTCTGGGCGTTTGGGTTCGAAGCCTGCGCTAGATTCGAGCCCTCCTCGGTGTCGACTGTCGCTCCGCCTAAGGCTCCTACCCTTCAGACTCGTGAGCGGGGGACTCCAGAGTCGCACGGGGTCGAAGGCGCACGCGCGAGACTTTCGCACTGAGATCGCGCGCGCGTGCGCACGTTCCTTTTCCTCACCTCCTCCTCCTCCTCCTCGTCCTCCTCCTCCTCCTCGTCCTCCTCCTCCTCCTCCTCCACCTCCTCCTCCTCCTCCTCCTCCTCCTCCTCCTCCTCCTCCTCCTCCTCCTCCTCCTCCTCCTCCTCTTCCCTCTCCCCAACGCAAGGACAGTTTTTTGTTTCTCTTCCCTCCTTTGAACAGACATGATGACCAGCCATAGTTTCTTTCGCAGTCAGGGGGGGTTAGGGGGGATGGAGAACAAGTCCTTCGTTGTGCTTTCCAATGGAGTCGCATTGGGCGGATTTCCAATGTAATCTTTTGTGTGGTGTTTTACAATGGATTCCTGTTGTGAGGCCTTCCTATTCCGTTTGTGGCGCATTCAAATTGATTCCTGTTGTGAGGATTTCCACTCGAAACCCCTTTGTGGCGCTTCCCACAGGATTCCCACTGTGACGGTTTCCCATAGAATGCCGTTGTGGTGTGTTCGAACGGATTTGTGCCGTGAGGTTTTCCCATCGAATCTCTTCCTGGTGCTTTCCAATGGATTCCGATTGTGGGGCTTTCCGGTAGAATCTCTCGAACCCCAAAAGAATATTTTTGTTGTGCTTTCCAGCGGATTCCTGTTATGATGCTTTCCAATAGAACCACTTTGCGGCGCGTTCCAAAATATTCCCTTGTGAGGATTTCCCGTAAACTCCCTTCGTTGTGTTTTCCAGAGGATCCTTCTCGTGAGGCTTTCCGATATGATCTCTGTATGTTTTTTCCAGAAGAGTCCTGTCGCAAGGTTTTCCCAGAAAGGATTCCTGTTGTGTGGCTTCTTGATTGGATCCCTCTGTGGTGCTTTCCGAAGGGTTCCTTTTTGCGCGGCTTTCCAACGGGATCCCATTTGTGGCGCTTTCCAAAGGATTCCTGGTGTGCGGGTTTCCACGATAATTCCATGTTAGGCGCTTTCCAAAGGATTCCGTTTGTGACGGTTTCCCATGGAATATTGTTGTGGTGTTTTCCAACGGATTCTTGCTGTGAGGTTTCCTACTTGGATATTTTTGTTGTGCGTTTCCCATGAGTTCCGATTGTGGGGCTTTCCCAATCGATTTTTTTTGTTGCGCTCTTCATTGGATTCCTGTTGTGAAGGTTTCCACGAGAATTCCATGTTTGACGTTTCCGAAAGTTTCCCATTGTCATTGTAACGGTTTCTTATCGAATACCGTTGTCGTGTTTTCCAACGGATTTCTGTTGTGTGTTTTTTTTTTCCAAGCGTGGCACTTACCAATGGATTCCGAAGGTGAAGCTTTCCAGTAGAATCTCTGTGTAGCGTTTTCCAAGGACTTGTTTTCGTGATGCTTCCCATTGGTAGATACTTGTGGTGTTTTCCACAGGATTCCTGTTGCGATGTTGTCTAGATTTCCATTGTGAGGATGTCCCGTAGAATCGTTCTGTCGTGTTTTCCAGAAGGTCTTTGTTGCGAGGTTTTCCAGTCGTACCTCTGCGTGGTGCTTTCGAAAGGGTTCCTGTTGTGAGGTTTTCCCATCGAATCCCTCTGCGGCGCTATCCCAAGGATTCGTGTCGTGAGGCTTCCCAATTCAGTCCCCCTGTGGTGCGTTCCAATGGATTAGTTTGTTGGTGCGGCTTTCAAATAGGAGCCCTCAGTAGTACTTTCAAACAGGCGCGGCGCTTTCCAATTCAATCGAATCCCTGTGTGGTGCGTTCCAACGGATTCTCTTTGTGGCGCTTTCAAGAAGGACCCTGCCGTAGCGTGTTCCAAAGGATTCCTCTTGTGATGTTTTCCAGTCGAAGCCCTTCGCGCTGCTTTCCAAACGATTCCTGTTGTGAGGCTTTGAAAGCTCAATCCCTGTGCGGTGTTTTCCAAAGGATTCCTGTTGCGTGGCGCTCCGATCGAACCCGCTTGTTTGCGCTGTCCAAAGGATCTGTACTGCGAGGCCGTCCGGTAAAACTTGCTAGAGTCCTTCCCAAAATGGTTCCAGATGATCGTTCCCCACACAATCCTCTTGGTGCGCTTTCCAAAGGATTCCGAATGTGGTTGTTTCTAACAGAATGTGTGTGTGTTGTCCTACAGCGCTTTCCAAAGGATCCCTGTTGTGAGGCCATACAAGTCGTAAAGGTTCCTGTTCTCCAAGAGAAACCTTCAGCTATGCTTTGTAAGCGGTGCTGTTTATTATGTTTTCCAATCTGATCCTGTGTGTAATGGTTCCGAACAGATTCCTGTTGCGAGGCCACAGAAACCATGTGGGGTGTTATCCGAAGGATTCCTGTTGCGGGCGCTCCAAAACATCCTTTCTTTGTGTTGTCCAAAGGATCTCTGGTGTAAGGCCTTCCCGTACAAACTTTTTGATTTTTGTTCCGCAGGATTCCAGTTGTAAGGTTTCCCCCACAGGGTCCCCCTGTAACGCTTTTCAAACGGTTATGCGTATGATGGTGTCTAACAGGATGTGTGTTGTAGCATTTTCCACCGGATCCTTGTTGTGATGCCAGACAAGTCGCACAATGTTCCAAGCCCGAGGTTGTTCAATCAATTCTTTGGGGGTGTTTTCGAAAGGGTTCCTCTTGTGATGTTTCCCAATAGAAGCCTTCAGAAATGCTTTCTCAGCGGTGTTGTTTATGATGATTTCCATTCGGATCCTCTGTGTAAGGGTTCCGAGCAGATTCTTGCTGCGAGGCCACAGAAACCATGTGGGGTGCTTTCCGAAGGGTTCCTGTTGCGGGCGCTCCAAAACATCCTTTCTTTGCGCTGTCCAAAGGATCTCTGGTGTGAGGCCTTCCCATGCAAGCTTTCTGAATTTCTCTTCCGCAGGATTCCAGTTGTAAGGTTTCTCCCACAGGGTCCCCCCGGAACGCTCTTCGAAGGGTTATGAGTATGATTGTGTCGAACCGAATGTGTTTGTAGCGCTTTCCCCACGATCCTTGTTGTGAGGCCATCCAATTGGACCCTTGTGTAGCACTTCGCACGGAGTTCCGAGTGTGAGGCTTTCCCATTAAATCTGTGTGTGGCGCTTTCCAAAGTATTCATCTCGTGATGCTTTCGCATAGAAGCTTTCAGCAGTGTTTTCCTAACAGCTCCGAATATGAGGCTTTCCAATCTCATCCCTTGGTAATGATTCCCAGCGGCTTCCTGCTGCGAGGCCATAGAATATCGTTGCCGCGTTTTCGAACGGGATTATGCCGTGATGCTTTCCTATAGAAGCCCCCAGTCGGCTTTCCAACGGAATCGCTTTGTGATGCTTTCTCATAGAACCCTCAGCACGCTGTTTAGTAAAGGGGCTAGCATAATGACGGTATAGATTCAGCGAGAGAGAAGAGGTAATCAAAACAATAAAAGAATGACAAAACGAAAGAGAGAGAGAGAGAGACAAGCAAATAGAGAGATAGTGATTTATACATAAGGCTCATAACCAAAAAGAGGGAAAAGCCTACGATAACCCCTGCGGAACCCCGAGTGACTCCACAATCCCCCGGCCTGTAAGACCCTGTACGACTCTTACATTGGCGGGGGGAAATTCGTCCCCCTCTTCCTCCACCACGTGGGCGGGGGTCTAGGCGGGGGTCGCAGGCGGCTTTTCTCCCCCAGCCTCCGACTTCGACGAAACGTGAGGCTGCTCAGACGAGGAGGGAAACCCTGGGGTGCACCCCAAAGGAGCTATTCGGACGCACCCTTATCGAGGAAGGACGCCCCCACCGTTCGTATATCCCAGGGTTGGGCCCAACATTGTCGGCCCATTCGGAAACCCCACGAAGCCTGGGATAGGGGTCGACATATCCCCTGTTAGTGGATTCGAATCCTGCGGTGGACTCGAGCCACTCTCGGTGTCGACTATCGCTCTGTCTAAGACTCCCGCGGATTTCAGAATATTAGAGACTAGTTTGTACTTCTGTATTTCTGATTGCCTTCGGCCCATCCCGCCACCTGGGTTGTGGGTATGAAGCCTGCTGGATGTTCGTTGGGAATTAGTGGGGGTCCTCTCGGGGGCCTCTTGGAGGTAGTTTTGAAGCCTCTTGGGGACCGTTTTGGCGCCTCTTTGCGCTTCTTTTGAGCTTCGTGGGTGCCTCGTGGGGGCCTCTTTGGGGCCTCTCGGAAGCCTCTGGGGTTCTCCTGGGCGCTTCTTGGGGACCTTGGGGCGAAAGGCTCGGATTTTCGGTTCGTGTTTCCTTTTCGGGGCCCCTTTGGGGGCCGTCTTGGGGTCCTCTTCGGCCGTCTTGGGCGCCTCTTGGGCCGTCTCGGGGCACTCTTAGGCCGTCTTGTGGCCGTCTTGCAGGCCTCCTGGGCCGTTTTGGGGTGGTCTTGGGGGCCTCTTTGGCGTCTTGAAGCGTCGCAAGGACGAAAAGGCGAGAACGCCCAAATCTTTCAAGAGAAAATCAATAATGTTTGACTCTTGGGAGGCCTCTTGGAGGCATCTTGGGGCGTCTTGGGGGCATCTTGGGCCGTCTTCGGGCCATCTTGGGCGTCTTGGGGCGATCGTTCGTCGACTCGTGGCCCTCTTAAGCCGTCTTGCAGGCCTCTTGGGGCCCTCTTGGCCCGTCTTGGGGCCCTCTTGGGCCCGAAGAAGTCATGCGACAAGATGCGACGGGGCCCAGGGGACACGCCGGGGATTCCAGAGGAAGCGCGGGAAGCCCCAGGAAATTTCGGAAATCGGGGTCCGGGCCACTTTAACGACTCCTCTGGACGGAAGACTGAGGCTCCAGAGATTAGGCAAAGGACCTGAGGACACGCCCACTCCGTGCCCAGAGGCACGGTTGCGGATAATCTTTACGGCGCTAAGCTGGATAGGTACGGCGGTTGGCTCCCAAAAAGGAAGAGGAGGAGGAGGAGGAAGGAGGACGAGGAGGAGGAGGAGGAGGAGGAGCAGGAGTAGGAGTAGGAGTAGGAGTAGGAGGAGGCGGAGGAAGAGGAGGAGGATGAGCAGGAGGAGAAGGAGGTGGAGGTCGAGGAGAAGGAGAATGAGGAGGCGGAGCAGGAGGAGGAGGAGGAGGAGGAGGAGAAGGATATAGGACGCAGGATGCAGGTGGAGGAGGAGGAGGAGGAGGAGGAAGAGTGCTGGATGATGGAGGACGGAGGATTGAGGATGGAGGATGGAGGCCGTGAAGGAGGAGGAGGAGGAGGACGATGGAGCATGGGGCACGGAGCATGGAGGAAGACTGATGGAGGATCGGGGATGAAGGATGGAAGATGGATGATGGAGAAATGAGGATGGAGGATGAATGCAGGAAGGAGGATGTAGGAAGGGAGGATGGAGGATGGAGGATGGAGAAGGAGGATGGAGGATGGAGGATGGATACAGGATGGAGGATACAGGATTGAGGATACAGGACGGAGGATGGAGGATGGAGAAAACGGACGGAGGGTGAGGAGGAAAGAGGAATGAAGAGCAGGGCTGGAGGAGGAGGAGGGGGAGGGATGATGAAGTGGAAAGTGGAAAAGAGGAATGAGGAGGAGGACGAGGAGGAGGAGGAGGAGAAGGAGGAGGAGCATGGGAGGATAATGGATGAGTGGGGGTTGGAGGAGGAGGAGGAGGAGGAGGAGGAGGAGGAGGAGAAGGATGAGGAGGAGACCGAGAAGGTCTAGTATGAGAAGGAGGAGGAGGAGAGGAAAGGAGGAGGGAGGAGCAGGAAGGAAAAGGAGGACAAGCAGGAACAGGAGGAGGGGGAGGAGGAGGGGAAGGAGGAGGAGCAGGAGGAGGAGGAGGAGGAGGAGGACGCACCTGCGACGACGACGACGACGACGATAACAGCGACGGCAGTGACCACGACGATGACGACGACGACGACGACGACGACGGCGACGATGACGGCGGCGACGATGACGACGGTCTTTGCGGATTCCTCGGGGACGACGGCGCCAGCGGTGGCGACGCCGACGGCGACGGCGTCGACGGCAGCGGCGCACCAGTGGGGCGGAATTAGGAGATGCGGGGGTTGCGAAAGCTGCGTGCGCCAGGCTGCGGCACCGCCGCGCGACGCCTCTGGCGCCGTGGGGAGGCCAGGGCGACGTGGGCTCCGCGAGCTGACTCGGTACCGGCTGCGCGAGCTGCCTTGGAGGGTTCTGAGGGGTCTGGGCAAAAGGCCGCCCGCTCACGGCTGGTCTCGGGGGGGGGAGGGCCTGAAAGTCCTCGTCTGGAAGGGTTCCGCGCACATGCCGCTGGCCATGATTTGCGCCCCCCCCTCTCTTGGACGCCCCCCGCTTGGCCGCCCCCGACGACCCGATCCTGGCCTGATCCCCCCCGCCCGGCCCGACCGTGCCCACAGTGCGATTGTTGGCGCCGTCGCCGTCCCGCGGCAGCGGCGGGGCGCCGGCTCCCTCGATCCTCGATGCTCCTCGACCCTCGGTCCTGGAGCTCCCCCTCGATGCTAGGCCTTCGAGCTTCCTCGCCCCTCGAGCCTCCCCTCGATGCTCGCTCCTCGCACCTCCTCGATCCTCGAGCCTCCCTTCGATGCTCGATCCTCGAACCACCTCGACCTTCGACATTTTTGTGAGTAACGCATCGGTGCTATCTGCAGGTGGCGTGCTTGCGGTGGCCTGTGATCCGACGTTGCCAACAAAATGCTTCATCGCTAAGAGTCACGACAGGAGCCCTGGACCCCCTCTTTCTGCGGCACTTTTCGAGCTGGATCGATCTGTGATGGTCCCGGGGCCCGAAGACGGGCGAAAAAGACCCAGTGTGGAAGAATTGCTACGCCCGGGCCGGATCTCAGGGCGAAGGAGCAAGTCGAGCTTCCTCGCGACCCTCCTCGCGATCCTCCTCGAGCCTCCTCGCGATCCTCGGGCCTCCTCGAGGAGGATCCTCGAGCCTCCTCGAGGAGGAGGCTCGAGCGTCCTCGCGACCCCCTCGAGCGAAGGCGCCCCCGGAGGTGCCAGGAGAGGCTTCGCCTCCTGGGCCGCCTGGCGGGGCCGTGTGCCCCCCGCCCCACCCGAGGTCGACGGCGGTGCGCCACCTGCAGGTGCTCCGGAGGCTGTGCGGTGGGCTCAGGGCTCCCCCAGATCCGGGCGCAAGTGAATCCCAGACCCTCTCGCCCCCCTCCTCCTCCTCCTCCTCCTCCTCCTCCTCCTCCTTCTCCTTCTTCTTCTCTTCCTCCTCCTTCTCCTTCGCCTCCTCATCCTCTTCCTCCTCCTTCTCCTTCTCCTCCTCCTCTTCCTGCTCTCCTTCTCCTCCTCCTCCTCCCTCCTCCTCTCCTCCTCCTCCCTTCTCCTTCTCCTCCTCTTCCTCCTCCTCCTCCTCCTTCTCCTCCTTCTCCTCCCCAGAACCCCTCGCGTTGTGAAAAAGTCACGACGGGAGGGTTTATCTAACTTTTTCGGGCTCAGGGGGCCATTTCTTTGGCCGGGGTCGACGTTTGCCAACAAAGTCACGTCGTCGGGGGTCTGGGTGATGGTGACTTTTTCGGGCCCTGAGGGCCCCGTTTGGGGCCCTGGAGGGCCTTCCAGGGGCCCCACTAGAGGGCTCCTTCGCGGCAGTCTTCGCGGCCCCCCCACGGATTCGCGCCCGACTGATCTTCGACGACATGATTTTTCCCAGGGCAGTGCTTGCACCCTGGGGTTCTCACTCGTCTTGCCAAGGATGGTCTTCCCCCGAGCAGGGCTTGCACCCAGTTTTCCCCGACCTTCGACGGCATGGTTTTTTTCCCCTGGCAGTGCTTGCACCCAGGGGTTCTTATTCGCCTCAGGTCCAGCGAGTTTTCGCCACCCTGCCGCCCGTAGCCGCCTCGTGGCCGCCTCGTCCGCTGGGCGGGTCCGGCGAAGTTTCGCCACGCTGCCGCTGCCGCCCGCGGCCGCCTCGCGGCCGCCTCGTGCACGGGGTGGGTCCGGCGAGGTTTCGCCACGGTGCCGCCCGTGGCCACCTCCAGCTCGCACCACGTCTGCTGCGCCCTGCAGTGCCGTTTTCAATACATGCCCCGCGTGCGGATCATGTTTTCAACAATGCAGGGGTTGAGTATTCAAAACAACGATGAGTTCATGCATACGTTTATTCGTGAATTAACTATTTTTCTAAAATCCAATGTGAAAAAATCCCATGTAACATAATCTGCCCTCTACAGCTTACACCACATCGCTTGCACCACACAGCTTACACATCCACAGTGTAGTAACCTGCTGTGTGGGGGGTCCACGCCGGCTTACATGTTATCTGTTGCTTTATGTTTTTGTTGATTTCCGCCCTCGGGGGCTGTCTTCGTACCCCAAGGCCATGGAAAGTGGGCCTGGGCGAAGAGCAACCCCCGGGCACAGCGGTCGGGACCTCCAGGACCGCGGATTGAAAACATCACGTCGTCGGATGTCAGGGTCCCTCGGGTCGAGCTCTCGAAGGGGGGATTTGTAAGATACAGTGGAGACCCATGCCAAGAAACACCAAGTTTGCCTCCAGGGTGCCCTGGGTTTCTTGGGTGTTCGTTGGCTTTGCTATGGGAAGCGTGACGTTCCAGACCAAAAATATATGGACGTCCTGGGGTCTCAGGGTTGGGCTTCTCGTGGAAGGTTTCGTGTGGTCGGGCCCCTACTGTGTAGGGCCCCCCGCCGCTGCGCGCCGCGGTGTGGCCGTGCTCGGCCTCCAGACTGGCCCGCACCCGGCCCTGTGACCGCGGCGAAAGGCGGCCCATTGGGCTACGGTGGCCCCGGGGAAGTGGGGCCTGCGCTGCGAAGAAGTCGCGACGTCGGAGCTCTGTGGAGGAATGGGGGGGGGGGGGGGGCTCGGGGGCGCGCTGCGGCAAGGTCGCGGCGTGGGAGCTCTGGGGAAGGGGGACAGGGCCGGAGGAGGAGGAGGAGGGATGAGGAGGAGGAGGAGGAGGAGGAGGAGGAGGAGGAGGAGGGAGGAGGAGGAGGAGGAGAGGGGAGCCAAGGTGCGTGAGCGGGAGGGCAGGAAGGCGATGATGATGTTGATGATGCTGATGATGATGATGATGATGATGATGATGATGATGATGATGATGATGATGCTGATGATGATGATGCTGATGATGATGATGCTGATCCTGATGCTGATGCTGGTGCTGATGTTGCTGCTGCTGATGATGATGAGGAGGAGGAGGAGGACGAGGAGGAGGAGGAAGAGGAGGAAGAGGAGGACGAGGAAGAGGAGGAAGATGAGGCGGAAGAAGAGGAGGAGGAGGAGGAGGAGGAGGAGGAGGACGGTGCGAAGGTGCGCGAGTGGGGGCGGGGCGAAATTTGCCGCGTGCAGTTGGTTGCGGCCCGCCGGCGCTCAACGACGGCCCCTCAGATCCGGGCGTGGCATTTTTTTTACACTGGGCGCTCCCTGGGCCCTGGGACCATCACAGATCGATCCGACTCGTAAAATGACGCAGAAGGGTGGGGTCTAGGCATTGTTTTTTTGTTTTTTCACAGGGCGTTCCCCATGCCCTGGGACCATCACAGATCGATCCGGCTCGTAAAATGACGCAGAAGGGTGGGGTCTAGGCATTTTTTTTTTGGTTTTTACACAGGGCGTTCCCCAGGCCCTGGGACCATCACAGATCGATCCGGCTCGTAAAATGACGCAGAAGGGTGGGGTCTAGGCATTGTTTTTTGTTTTTGCACAGGGCGTTCCCCAGGCCCTGGGACCATCACAGATCGATCCGGCTCGTAAAATGACGCAGAAGGGTGGGGTCTAGGCATTGTTTTTTCTGGTTTTTACACAGAGCGTTCCCCAGGCCCTGGGACCATCACAGATCGATCCGGCTCGTAAAATGACGCGGAAGGGTGGGGTCTAGGCATTGTTTTTTGTTTTTGCACAGGGCGTTCCCCAGGCCCTGGGACCATCACAGATCGATCCGGCTCGAAAAATGAGGCAGAAGGGTGGAGTCCAGGCCTCCAGTCTAGGGCTACTCTTTTTTGGGACCCCCCTGGCGGCGCCTCCGGCGCCGCCCCTGGCGCGCCAGGGAGGGGGGTCCAGCCCCGATCCGAGAAATCCGCGCGGATCTCCGAGTTTCTATGTATTCGTATATGTCATTCTTCGTTCCTTTACTTTCCTCCAATCGGTGCCACGCGAGCCGCTTCCCTTCGCCCTGGGGCTAGCGATCGCGAACATGTCGTCCCTGAATGGCTCTCCCGACTCTTGCTGGCGCTCCTCGGGGGCCCAGGGGAGGTGCGTCAGTCACGTTCTGGCGGTCCCACATGTGCCCTCCGAGGGCCCCCAGAGGCCAGCAACGAGCCCACAACGTGTCGCCCCGATGCTTGCCACGACGCGAGAAGCTCCAGACCTCACCTTTCTGAGGCACTCTTCGAGCCGGATCGACCTGTCGTGGTCCCGAGGGGCCCGAGACCGAGCGAAATCGCCCGGCGTGATCAAAACCCGAACGCCAGGATCTCAGGGCTCCCTGATCTTACTGAGCCCTCGATCCGCGATCCCTGATCTTCCTCAACCCTCGATCGTCGATCCTCGATCCCCGATCTTCCTGAGCCCTCGCTCCTCGATCCTGCGACCCCCGGACCGCCGCGCAGGGCGACATCCGGCGAGGACACGGGCCGAGCCAGGCCAGGGCCCGCAGCAGACCGTACGCGCCCGCCCTCCCACGCCAGGAGGCCCCCCTGTCCCGGGGTTCCTCGATTCAGGAGGGGAAAAAACACACAGACACACAATTAATCGTCGACTCCTAGGAAAATAAAGGAAAATATGGGAAGTGGGGGGGAAAACGAAAACCCAGAAAATATGAGAAAATATGGGACATCTGTTGATTTGTGTGTATTTATTTGTGTGTCCTGGGGCCCCTTCCTCAATGCTCTCAGGCTCTCGACCCTCGATGCCTCAGGGCTGCTCTCGCGAGCCCTCGCGCCCCGATCCCCCCCCCCCTCCTCGCTCCTCGGCCTCGCCGAGGCCAGGAGCTGGCGATGCGCCGCGCGGCGAGCGCCTCGCCCGAGGCGCGGGGCCCCTGCCGCCCGGCCTCGGAGGGGGGCCGCGCCCCCTCCTAAAACGACGCGAAGATCGGGACAAAATCGGATTGGGATAACTCGAAATCTCGGAGAATCGGCGGGTTTGGAGGATGTATTGGGCGCCGCGGCCGCTCCAGAGCGTTCCGGAACGCTCTGGGAGCGCTCCGGAGCGCTCTGGAGCGATTTGTCCCGATCCTAGCCCTGTTTTACCTCCCGCCGCCGCCGGGGCGCTGGGGGGCGGGGAGGGGGACCGCGCGGCGGCCCGGTCGGCCCCCGCTCGCCACGGGCCGGGCCTCCTTGGCTTGGGATCCGCCGTGCCTTCTGGGCGATGTCGTGCGATGTGTTTCTCCTCCTCCTCCTCCTCCTCCTCCTCCTCCTCCTCCTCCTCCTCCTCCTGCCCCCCCTGCTCCTCCCCCCCTCCTCCTCCCCATCCCGCCTCCCCTCCCTCGCGTCTCCCTGGAGGAGTTTTTTTCTGATGAGGGCCCCGGTGATTGCCTGCGGTTCGCAGTACGGCGGCGGTGTTCGTTAAGGAGCGTGCCCAGGAGGCTTCAGACCCTGGAGGATTCCTTATCTGATGAGGGCGGCGGTGGCATCCATGTCCGAGCCTTATTTCGTGTTGCAAAGGCTTCGAGACCCTGGGTTCCTTATCCAATGGCTCTTTGTCCACTGCCCTCACCGTAGCCGTCCGCAAGTGGCAGCAGCCGACGCTCGGTGACGGGCTTTCAAGGCAGCATGTGCTAGTGCCTCCTTGGCTTGTTATCTGACTTGGGTACCCCTGCGGACCTCTAGTCGCATTGAGATTTCCAATGATGCGAGTAGCGCCGAGATATCGGTGGTTCTTTTGCGAGCCCACCGCAACACCTCCATCGTGGCGACTTTAGGGGGTATCATCGGAAGAAGGGGGGTAAAGCGGCGGCGGCCCCGCTGGCGGAAGCTTGGCGGAAGGCGGCGGAAGTAAACATGAGACGTCGACACGTTTGGCTCGAGGAATTCCAGAGCGGGGTCGGTGGATGGAGCCGCATTGCCGATACAGTCAGCCCGCGGAGTTAGGATGGGCAACCTTCCCAAGGGCACCCTTGCATCTTTTCTCCTTGAGCCCATCCCTAGCGGTTTTCGCTGGCCAACCTCGTTCGAAAAACGCTAACATGTGCCTCCAAGGCCCTTGTATCCTTACCGCGCATCCTTATGATACGGATTGACTGTACATCGGTGATGCGGGGCGATCCCGAGTCCGATGTTCTCTGTCCCGACGTCGTCGGTGCTGACCTCCGAGTCTGCTCTGGGGCTAGTGGAGGCCTCTACATGAGGAAACGGGATCCTGAGCGCAAGGGTTTGATTTTTCGAGTGTGTTGAGTCTTGTTCCCACAGTTTTGGCCCTCTCGGGGCCCTTCTCGGGGCCAAGGGCCGTGATCCACTCGAGCCAGGAGACCGGTAGGCCTGCCGCGACCGGTGCACGCCAGCGCCGCGATGCGCTTCGGCAGTAGGGCCCATGGGTCACGCGAGGCTGACAGGACCCACGGGCTCTTTCGGGTCGGAGGGCTCAAAGGCTTCTCCGCCGCCATTGGGGCCCGGAGGCTCGGAGCCTTCATTGGGAAGAGGGTTAATTCAGCTAGCGCTGCTCACGGGGATCACGAGGTTCCAGGGCCCGCGGGCGCGATTGGGCACGTGGAGTTCCTCGGGCTGGCGAGCTCGTTGGGGTTCTAAGACTCGGAGGGCCCTCGGTCAAACAGAAGTCGCGGGCTCTTGGGCCCCATGGCAGGCTGGCTCATCGAGCTTACGAGGCTCATGGGGCTCATGGGTGTCGTTGTGCCCACCGTACTCATAAGGCCTATGGGGTTCACAACAGGTCGGAGGGTTTTAGGGTTCACATGGCCCAGGGAGCTCATGCGGCTCGTAGGGCTGAGGAGGTTCCTTGGGGCCATGCGGCTCGAGGGGCCCGCAGGGCGGATGGAGCTCAAGGGGCTCGCAGGGCTCATAGGGGCTCATGGGCGACATCGGGCTTGCAGGGCTCACTGGGCTCGCAGGGCTCACGAGGCTCGCTTGTCTCACATGACTCAGAGACCTCATGAGGTCACGGGATCACAGGCGACATCGGGCTCAGAGGGCCCATGAAGCTCATGGGGTTGATACGGCCTATCGGGGCCATGCGGCTCGCGCGGCTCATAGGGGTCATCCGGCTAATGGGGCTCGGAGGGGCCACGGGGCGCATGGGGCTCATATGGCTCATGGGTGCCAAAGGGCTCATGAGGCTCATGGGGCTCCTGGTGGCCATTAGGGCTCATAAGGGGCCATGGGGCTCGCGGCATTGAGGACGTCGACGTGATCGCGGGGTTCAGCGGGCCCATCGAGCCCACGCGGGCTGATTGCGCCAGGTCCACTGGACGCTTGGGAGCAAGGTCGCCAGTGAGTTTCTAGGGGAGGTGTCTGGGGGGCCTCTTAGAGGGCACACAGGGCTCACGAGACTCAGAGGGCTCGTCGGGGTGATAGGGCTCGGATGGGGCCGAAGGGCCCATGAGTTCGTCCAGATCATGGGGCGCGTAAGGGTTGGAAAGCGCATGAGGTCGTGACGATCATGGGGTCATGGGCGAATTACACTCGTGAGCTTATGTGACTCGTGGAGGCCGTAGGGCTCACAGGGCAAATGGGACTGATGGGTCTCGGAGAGCTCGTAGCGCTGACAGGGGTCGTAGGACTCGTAGAGCTCGAAGGGCTCGCAAGGGTCGTCATGTCGCAGGGCTCGGGAGCTCATTGGGCTCATGGGCTCGTAGAGCCGATGGGGCTGGGCTCATTGGGCTTGCAGGGGAGGGTCTCGGGGGCCTCTTGGAGGGCGCGTGGGGCTCATAAGCCTTATAGGGCTCATGAGGCTCGTCTGGCTCATGGGGTTCGTAGGTGTCGTAGGGCTCATAGGGTTCATCAGGATAACACAAATTGTCTGGCTCACGAGGTCGATCGGAATACAGGGTCATATAGCGCATCAAGCTCATGAGGGGTGATAGAGCTTGTGGGGCTTCCGGGAGGGGGCTCCTGAGAGCGCTCTGGGAGCTTTGAGGGTTTCTGAGGGCCTCTTGGGGGCTTTTGAGGGCCTTGATGGCGTCTTCGGGGCTCCGTGGCAGTGTCCACGACTATCTTTGAGAGAAGGGCTCGAAATGTCAATTCTTCACGCTTCGCGTATCCCCACCAGCCCATCTCAAAACAGCAACTCTAGCGAAGCATGCCGAGAGTCGTGTTTTTCAGGCGTGTTTCCGCCTGCCCCCGCATATCTCCCCTGTTCCTCCTTCCTCCCGCGGCTCTTCGTGGTGTGAGTCGTTCGGGCTCTTCGTCCTGGTGTGAGTCGTTCGGGCTTCTCGTGGTGTGAGTTGTTCGGGCCCCTCGTCCTGGTGTGAGTCGTTCGGGCCCCTCCTCCTGCCCGTCCAGAAACGACGCCCAGGCGAGTAGAGGGTCGTCCTGATGGGCTTTTCGGCGTCTTGGGTGCCTCGGGGGGGCCTCTTTGGGCCGTTTGGGATCCTCTTGGGGGCCTCCTGGGGGCCTCTTGGGGCCATCTTGGGGCCTCTTGGTGCCTCCTGGGCGCTTCTTGGGGCCATCTTGGAGGAAATCGATCAAAGAAGAGGGGAGCTTTAATTAGCGCTGCCCCCTCAGAAGGCCAACATGGGGCCAAAACCTTAGTAAAATCAATGATTTTGGCTTGAAAGAAGAGGGGAGCTTTAATTAGCGCTGCCCCCTCAGAAGGCCAAAATGGGGCCCAAACCGTAGTAAAATCAATGATTTTGGCTTCAAAGAAGAGTGGAGCACTTTTCTCCCTCCCCCCGTCGGGGCCAGAATCCTCGTGAGTGGTGTCGTTTTTTAGCCATCCCAGGAGTCGAAAAAGACCCCTCTGACCACCCGCGGGGCGCCCTCTCCAGGCCCAGGGGGAGGGGGCAGGGGGAGGGGTAAACCCCTCCCCGAAGGGGAAGAAGGGGGGTTGAGAACAGAGCGGGCTCTCTAAACCACTCACGCCCAAAGGGCTGGTGGGATTTCGGCTTGTTTTTTTGAGCCATTTTGAGGCGTCTTCTGGGCAGTCTGGGAGCATTCTTGGGCCGTTCTGGGGCCTCCTGAGGAGTCATTTTCGTTTTGGAAAATGCGAGCACGTTGAAATGTATCCAACAACTACGCGACAATTCATTAAGTTTGGCATCCCGATCTCTCTTGGGGGCATCTTGAGGCTCTCGTGGGGCCGAACATCCCAACCTGAACGCCAGAACCCTGACACCGTAGCGTACACGTTAACGCTGGCATCCCAACCCGAACTCAGCCACCGAAGCCCGAACACCCCAACCCGAGCAACATTACCCCGACATCCGAGTCCAAACACCCAAACCTGAACACCAGAACTCCAAAACACTAGTGCCCGAAAACTTCATCCGAACACCCGAATCAGCGTAGGCCACTGACAGTTTACGTTTATGCCGCTGTACATGTGCTGCATGTCGGCCACACTCGACGAAAAGCTTTTGCCTTGCGAGTGAGGCACTGGCGCTTCGCAGCATTGCCAGCATCGGTGGCTCATCCGTACTGCCGCGGGTCCGCTGCAAATGAAGAGTCCAGAAGCTGCTTCTCTGCCCAGACGTGCGACGTCTTTCTTTTTTCGGCACGGAGCTCCTGGAAGTCCCGGCCCTTTCCCCGGGATCGGTGCTTCACCCTGGGCCGTCTGTTTTGACGGCCTCGAGGCCCGGCGATGGGCCCCCCGAGGCCGAAGATGGCCAGAAAACCTCCCGTCCTGATTGCTGTACGGCGCGATCCCGTCCGGGGGAGCGTCTGCGGCCTCTGGGCCGACTTGCTGCGGCACTCTGCCCCGCCCGGCCCGACGAGTCGGGGGAGAAAAAGATTCGGATACGTGTTGTCCCCCTTCGTTTTCGGCCTTTCCTGGTCCTCCTGGGGAATCCTCGTTGTCACCGCTGGATTCGCCTCGAAATTCTGGTCAGAACGCACCCCAAGAGAGGTCCGGGGACAACACGTATCCGTATCTTTCCGCCCCCCAAACGAGGCCGTGAGGGCGGCGGTGCAGGAGGCCGCCACATTCTCCATGTCCCTGGGCAAGCTGGTGGCAGTGCGCGCGGGCGGCGGTGCCCCTCCCCGGGGGGCCGCCGGGTCGGCAAGTGCCCCGGCCCTCGGTCGCCACGGTGCAAAAGCCCAGGCCCCAGAGCCCCTCGCGCTGCGGAAAAAAATCGCAGCACGGTTTTTGTGCACCAGTTTCGGCTTCCGCGGGCCCTCACCGGGCCTAGCGGGACCCTCAACAGTCGACTCAGGATGAGAAGCCGGTCCTGGGGAAGGGAGGAGGAGGAGGAGGAGGAGGAGGAGGAGGAGGAGGAGGATAGGTTGAGGAGGAGGAGGAGGAGGAGGTTGAGGAGGAGGAGGAGGAGGTGGAGTAGGAGGAGGAAGGAGGAGAGGAGGAGGAGGAGGAGGAGGATGTCGACGTTGTGTGTAAATCACGACGTCGGGGGCCTGGGTTCGGGCACTGCCAGGGGGTCGGCGGCCCGAACCCCAGCCTCGCCGGTCAACGATTCGGGCCGCTCGATGTGGGCGGCGGGGGTAGGTTTCGGAGTTCGTCGAGCACGCTGCGGGATCCGAAGCCGCCTCCCGTCGAGGCAGGAGAATGGATGGTTGGCGGGGGTAGGGCGCGGATGTCGCCACCCAATGGGCGGCCGCCACGAGGGTGGTCGCCAGTTTGGGGGGCGAGGTCGAAGTTCCAGGGCGGAAGTTCGGATACGTTCTCGGCGTTCCGTCTGGCCGCTCTGGCCTGCTCCTCGCGGCACTCTGCCACGTCGGAGCGCGTCCCTCCTCCTCCCCTCGCGCGGCCGCCTTCGTCTCCTGTCCTTCCCCTTGCACGCCGGACGATTCGACTTGCGGTTGCCCCGATGAGCCTCACGCTGGTGCGGACAGCCTCTGCCTCGCCGCCGACGGAAAAAGTGGTTTCGACGGTCTGGGTCGTTGTGGAAGGCCCTGGGGTGTTCTTGGGGGCCCCACTTCCTCGAGAAAGTGGTGCGTCCTCGAGAAAGAGGTGATTCCCCTTGTGATTGCCCCAGACATGCTCGCGTCACGACCCCTTCGCATTGCCCCAGACGTGCTCGCGTCGCGGAAAAAACACGATGGACGGTTTTTGGCAGTTTTCGGTCCCCAGCGGCTTTCGCCGGGCCGCAGGACCGTCCGACAGCGATTCTGGAAAAGGCAGCCCAGGTGAAAAGGATCGGGACATTGAAAAAATCAAGACATCGGATGTTTGGGAGCGCGTCCTTAGGGAATCTGGGCCACCAAAATGGGGTCGACGAGTATGGGGTCGGTGGATCGCGCCGTATCACTGATGTATCGGCGACAGGGCTCGGTTCGGACCGTGATTTTCTCAATTCCGGCGTCGCTGGTGCATCGGCGATGCGGCGCGATCCTCCGACCCCAGCTACGCGCACCTCTTTTGTGCGGCCTCCAATGAAACGGGTTCTGAGGTCTTGTCCCTTTTAAGCGGGTCTCTATAGGTTGGGTTGGCTTCCCTGGGCTTTCTACGGGCCCTTGGATTGTCAGTTTTTCCCGCACACAGCAGATCATTCCAACTGCAGGATACCCATGTGGAGTTCTCCCTGGATGCGGCAGAGACTGGCTCGTGGTTCGTAGCGCAGGGTCTGGCTTCGCAGGTCAAATGGGTAGGCATACGCCAAAAACAACTTGAAGGATCTGAGCATAGCACATCAGGGGCCTGTCATGACGACGTGCGAATGCTGGCCGTTCAACGGGGCCCGCTCCCTAGCACGTCGCACGTCGCCAGGCTGGACCTAGCACGAGAAGCTGGTCCTGGGGGGAAGGTCCCGGGGTCCAGGACCTGCAGGTCTTGGGGGAACCATGGCTCCCCCAAGGCCCGCTTGGTTCATGCCAACACGATCAACACGTCGAAGCAGGGGCTCTCTCTGGGCTCGGCGCGGGCGCTGGTCTTCGGGCCATCCCTTGCGGATCTGGGTCCAGGGAGCCGGCTCGCCGCCGAGGCTCGCCGTGGCCAGGCAGGTCGCTTCGTCAGCCTTCGCTGTACCCTCAGGCGCCCTCTTCGCGGCATGTTCTCATTGTCGTGTCTCTGCTTTGGTGAGTGGCCCGTCCCCTTGGGCGGCTCGCTTCGTCCGCCCCCTCTTTCAGCCGCGCACTCCTCCTCCTCCTCCTCCTCCTCCTCCTCCTCCTCCTCCTCCTCCTCCTCCTCCCTCCCCCTCTCTTTCCTCCTCCTCTTCCTCCTCCTCTTCTCCTCCTCCTCCTCCTCCTCCTCCTCCTCCTCCTCCTCCCTTCCCTCCTTCCCCCCTTCCCCTCCTCCTCCTCCTGCTTCTCCTCCTGCTTCTCCTCCTGCTTCTGCTCTCCTCTTCTCTCCTCCTCCTCCTCCTCCTCCTCCTCCTCCTCCCTCCTCCTCCCTCCTCCGCCTCCTCCTCCTCCTCCTCCTCCTCCTCCTCCGCCTTCTCCTCCTCCTCCTCTGCTCCTCCTCCTCCTGCTCTTCCTCCTCCTCCTCTCCCTCCTCCCTCCTCCCCCTCCTCCTCCTCCGCCTTCTCCTCCTCCTCATCTTCCTCCTCCTCGTCCTCCTCCTCGTTCTCTCCTCCTCCTCCTCCTCCTCCCTCCTCCTCCTCCTCCTCCTCCTTCCTCCTCCTCCTCCCCCCCCCTCCGCCTCCTCCTCCGCCTCCTCCCTCCTCCTCCTCCTCCTCCGCCTCCTCCTCCTGCTTCTCCTCCCTCCTCCCCCTCACCCTCCCCTCCTCCTCCTCGTCCTCCTCCTTCCTCCTCCTCGTCCTCCTCCTCCTCGTCCTCCTCCTCCTTGTCCTCCTCCTCGTGCTACTGCTCCTCCTTCCTCCCCATCCCCCCCATAACCCCTCCCCTCCTCCTCCTCCTCCTCCTCCTCCTCCTCCTCTCTTTCTCCTCATTCTGCTTCTCCTCCTGCTCCTCCCCAATCTTCCCCTCCTCCTCCTCCTCTCCTCCTCCTCCTCCTCCTCCTCCTCCTCCTCCTCCTCCATCATCCATCATCATCATCATCATCATCATCCTCATCCTCATCCTCTCATCCTCACCTCCGCCTCCTCCTCATCTTCCCCTCCTCCTTCTCCTCATCCTGTCTCCTCCCCCTCCTTCCCCTCTTTCCCCTCCTCTTCCTCCTCCCTCCTCCTCCTCATCCTCCTTCTGCTTCTCCTACTTATCCTCCTCCTGCTCGCCCTCCTCCTCCTCCTCCTCGTCCTCCTTCTCCTCTTCCTCCTCCTCCCCCTCCCGCATCCCCTTCTCCTCTTCGTCCTCTTCCTCCTCCTCTTCCTCCTGATCCTGCTTCTGCTCCTGCTCCTCTTCTATCCTGCCCCATCCCCCCTACTCATTCGTCTTCTTCTTTTTTATATTCGTAGTATTAGTATTCTTCGTATTATCATTACTCTATGATTATTATCGTTATTAGTAGTACTACTATGACTAGTGCTAGTTGTAGTATTAATACTCGTATTATTCTTTATTATTAGTATGATTAGGATTATGAGTATGACTACGAGTATTATTATTAGTTTGTATTATTCCTAGTATTAGTAGTGCTGGTGTTAGTGTTAGTGGTAGTGGTAGTATTATTAGTATCAGTAGTATGTGTATTGTTGTTCGTACTAGTGTTATTAGTCTGACTAGTAGGAGTATTATTATTAGTAGTAGTAGTAGCAGCAGTAGTAGTAGTAGTAGTAGTAGTGTTCGTAATACTAGTACTATGTGTAATAGTAGTAGTATCATTAGTATTGTTACTACTACTACTACTACTACTACTACTTCTAACTACTACTACTACTACTACTACTACTACTACTACTACTACTACTACTACTACTACTACGACTACGACTACTACTACTACTACTACTACTACTACTACGACTACTACTACTACTACCACTACTACTACCACTACTACTACCACTACTACTACTACTACTACTTACTACTACTACTACTACTACTAACTGCGTACTACTCCTAACTACTACTA